>CANTUT010000040.1:390000-397500 GCA_947687605.1 Reutealis trisperma | reverse complement strand
AAACTAGTCCACTTTCGTAGGAAATTACGATTGCATTTAGCGTATGCAACACGCCTTTAAACCCCTAGGTGTCCCATAGAGGACGAGTTATAGTCTCGTGAGGGCTTCCAGTGGTGATACCCACAAACACCTTTAAAAATTTTTTTCAAAGAAAAATAAAATATCACAAAAAAAAGAAAAAATTTAATCCCCTCATGCTTATGTTGAATTTTTTTTTTAAAGGTCTCAAGAAATTAATATTTACAAACAACATATCAATAGTATTACAAGTCAAGTTTCTATCTCAGGTTCAAAACAATGCTCATCTTAATCATGCCTTGAATAACTATGCATTAAATCAACTACAAAGAAATTGTTGCACTTCAGATAGGCATATACACACTAATATCTTTAAATGCCTCTATCAAAAGATATAAAATAAATGTGCAAATATTATAAGCATGTTAATGCAAACAATCTTCACTAATGGAATTCACAAATCAAGAGAGATCAATAGGTCTTAACTAGGCTTGTAATGGGGCTAACACGAGGTCTTTTGGCTTAACAAAGAAAAGGCTAAATGAACAAAAGTAAGATAATTATACCAAGTTTATAAAAGAAAATCAATAGCTCAAATAAAGGGATTATGTTAATGAAGGATCCCTTCCATCTTAAGCATCATTCTTCTTCAATGTTTTCTTCTTTTAAGCCCCTTTCTTCTTCTTCTATTTATTTTTTATTTTTTATTTTTTTATTTTTTTTATTTTTTATTTTTTTTTTGCCAACAACATTATTCTAAAGATAAGCAAGAATTACTAACTTTTTATTTATTAAATTTTCTTGCTTTCCCCCAAACTTATTCTAAGCAAAAGGTGGTCTTTTACAATGAATAATACTCTTAGTTATTAGAAATCCTTTTTTTCTTTTAAAACTTCAATAATTCCCTTTTCTTCATTAGAATGTAAACTTGACAAAATTATCTCACAAATAGGGTAAAGGATAACAATTAAGGTTAATTAATCAAAGAAAAGAAAGCTAAAATTATCAAGGCACAAAAGGGTAAACTAGGGAAAAAATTAAAATAAGGGTAGATACAAGTAACAGGCTAAACAAACAATGCCTAAATCATATCTCTTTTTCAAAATGAATTCAAAATTTCGCCTCAAAAGTTTGCAAAAACATGTTCTAAGATAGGTGAGGCAAATGAAGATAAAAATGTGTAGAAGCCCTCTCTAAGTAAGCATACACAAATTCAATGCAATTAATATAATGCAAAGCAAAACAAAACATAATCTTAATAAAAGTTAATTTCTTACCCAAAATAGTTGCTCAACCTGAAATACTTTAATAAATTGTCCATAAATATCAATTATAATCTATCATTGGCCTTTTATCAAATTATTTAACACAAACATATTTTATCAATAAAAGAGTAAAAAATTTTAAATTTATTCATCAAAACACAAAAGAAATGACTGAAAACAAAAAACAAACTAAACCTCCCCCAAACTTGCAATTGACATTGTCCTCAATGTCAAAGAAATAAATCAAAAGAAGAAATACTCCCTCTTGTAGAAAATTGGATTTCAAATTGTAAGCAGGGGTGCATTCCATCTCTTTGTTTCCTATAAAACATCATGAAACAACTAAAAGCAAGTATGAGAAATTAATCACAGAATTTTTTTTTTTGTATATAATTTTTTTTACTTTCTTTTTAATTTTGGAGAATAAATAAATAATTAAATAAATAAAGAAGTTAGAAATTTGGGTTGCCTCCCAAAAGTGCTTAATTTATAGTCTTTAGCTAGACTTTCTCAAAATTTTGATCACGTGGCCTCTTTTAAGGAGTAAACCATCCCTTGTTCCACCAAATCTCCACTGAAATAAGGTTTAAGGTATTGTCCATTTACTTTGAATGTTTCTCCCGCATTATTTTGTAGCTCCACAGCTCCATGATGATGTACCTTCACTACTTGAAACGGTCCTGACCATCTAGATTTCAACTTCCCTGGAAAAAGTTTCAAACGTGAGTTGAAAAGCAATACCTGTTGGCCTTTCTCGAAATGCCTCTTACGGATGTGTTTGTCATGCCAACGTTTGGTGCGCTCTTTATAAATCTTGGCATTTTTATAAGCTTCCAGTCGTATCTCTTCAAGCTCACTCAATTGAAGTAACCTCTTGCGACCAGCAGCTTCCACATCCATATTCAACTTTCTTATTGCCCAGTAAGCTTTATGTTCGAGCTCCACAGGCAAGTGACATGCTTTACCAAAGACAAGTCGGTATGGAGACATACCAATTGGGGTCTTGAAAGCAATCCTATATGCCCACAGAGCATCATCCAATTTGAGTGCCCAATCCTTCCTAGAGTTATTCACTGTCTTTTCTAAAATATTTTTCAATTCTCTATTTGAAATTTCCACCTGACCACTCGTCTGAGGATGATACAGAGTGGCTACTCTATGGTTGACTCCACTTTTCTTTAACAAAGCGTCAAAAGCCCGGTTACAAAAATGGGAGCCTCCATCACTAATAATGGCTCTCGGAACACCAAATTGAGAAAAAATATTCTTCTTAATAAACCTCAGCACAACTCTAGAATCATTGGTAGCACTTGCAATTGCTTCAACCTACTTCGACACATAGTCGACCACTACCAAAATATATCGATTGTTTAGGGATGAAGGGAATGGCCCCATGAAATCAATCCCCCAAACATCGAATATTTCAACCTCTAAAATCCCATTAAGCGGCATATCTTGCTTTTTAGTTATGTTCCCTGTTCTTTGGCAACGATCACAAGACATCACAAAGTTTTTAGCATCCTTATACATAGAAGGCCAATAAAAACCACATTGCCATACCTTTGCAACTGTCTTATCTGTGCTTGCATGCCCTCCACTTTCCTTAGAGTGACAATGCTCCAAAATGCTTGGAATTTCCTCCTCTGGCACGCATCTTCTGATCATCCCATCTCCACAATACTTGAAAAGTAATGGTTCATCCCAGAAATAATACTTGACATCTGCAAGAAATTTCTTTTTCTGATGATAAGAAAAATCACTAGGAATGATTCCACTCACCAAGTAATTGACAAAATCAGCAAACCATGGAGTTGATCCCTTCACTACCCATAATTGCTCCTCTAGAAAATAATCATTGACTGGCTCATCATCTTCAACTGTTCGCTCTCGTTCCAATCTAGACAAATGGTCTGCAACCACATTCTCCACTCCTTTCTTGTCCTTGATTTCTAAGTCAAACTCTTGAAGCAAAAGTACCCATCTAATCAATCTGGGTTTGGCATCTTTCTTGGACATTAGGTACCTAATTGCTGCATGGCCTGTGAAGATTATAACTTTTGACCCAACCAAGTAGGAGCGAAATTTTTCTATCGCCACTATCATTACCAACATCTCCTTTTCAGTAGTTGCATAATTTTTCTGTGCATCATTTAAGATCTTGCTGGTGTAGTATATCACATGTACCTTTTTGTTCTTTCTTTGGCCTAAGACAGCTCCAATTGCAAAGTCACTTGCATCGCACATGATTTCAAATGGCAAACTCCAATCGGGTGATGCAATAATGGGAGCTGAAATCAAAGCTTTCTTTAACCTGTCAAAAGCACTCAAGCGCTCCTGGTTAAAATCAAAAGTAGCATCTTTATTAAGCAAATCACAGAGAGGCTTAGCAATTTTAGAAAAATCTTTGATAAACCGACAATAAAAACCGGCATGGCTAAGAAAACTTCTTATCCCTTTTACATTAGTAGGTGGAGGCAATTTTTCAATAGTCTCTACCTTTGCCCTATCTACTTCAATTCCTACTTGAGAAATTTTATGCCCCAAAACAATTCCCTCTTGTACCATAAAATGGCACTTCTCCCAATTTAGCACTAAATTGCACTCAACAGAACGTTGTAAAACTTTTCTCAAGTTTTCTAAGCATGCATCAAATGAAGAACCATATATAGTAAAATCATCCATGAAGATCTCCATGGACTTCTCAACAAAATCAGAGAAAATAGACAACATGCAACGTTGAAAAGTAGCAGGGGCATTACACAAACTAAAGGGCATTCTTCTATATGCAAAAGTACCATAAGGACATGTAAAAGTGGTCTTTTCCTGATCTTGAGGAGCAATAGGAATTTGAAAATACCCTGAATAACCATCTAGAAAGCAAAAATATGCATTACCTGCAAGCCTTTCTAACATTTGATCAATAAAAGGTAAAGGAAAGTGATCCTTTCTGGTAGCATTATTCAGTTTCCTATAGTCAATGCACATTCTCCATCCTGTTACAGTCCTAGTGGGAATCAATTCATTATTATCATTTTTCAAAACAGTCATCCCACCTTTTTTAGGTACTACATGCACAGGACTAACCCAAGAGCTATCAGAAATTGGATAAATTATTCCTGCATCTAATAACTTAGTAATCTCAACCCTAACTACTTCTTTCATGTTTGGATTCAACCTACGTTGATGTTCAATTACAGGTTTGTGGTTATCCTCCATCAAAATTCTATGCATGCAAATAGTTGGACTAATCCCTTTAATGTCAGAAATATTCCAACCTACTGCTGATTTAATTTCCCTCAAAATTCTCAATGTTTTCTCAAGTTGAACATCATTCAAGTTTGCATTCACAATCACAGGTAAAGTATCATTATGACCAAGAAATGCATACCTGAGATGTGCAGGAAGTGGTTTCAACTCAAAAACTGGTGCTTGCTCAATTGATGGTAGAGGAAGTGACTTACCTTTTTCCAATTCTTCAAATTGTTGTCTCCTATAGAAAGGCATAGGTGAACTCTCCTCAAAAAGATTAACAATTGTGGCAACCTCATGATTTTCATTCTTGCTAGTTGCTCCATTAACCAAGCATGTTTCTAGAGGGTCCGCAAAATGCTTTTCCTCTAAGACTTTTTGAACTTCCTCATCAATGACATCAATTTGAAAGCAACAATCCATGATGGCAGGTTGTTTTTCTGCTTTAGCAATGTCAAACTCAATCTCCTCATCACCTGGATCTTTGAGCTTTTGTGGAAGTTTGTTCTGAATAATTGCACTGCACTCCTCAGTAAGTGCTACCACAGCATGCTCCTCAATCTTCCTCTTATTAGATAGTAAATCTTTAAGGAACTTCACATAGGATGGCATTTGTGCCAAGGCTTCAGCAAATGGTATGTTTATGTGAAGTTGCTTAAAAATTTTTAGAAACTTCTCATATTGTTTGTCTAACTTATGCTGCTTCAATCTTTGAGGATAAGGAATGGGTGGTGTATAAGGCTTGACTTGTGAAGGTTTAGATACCTCCTCTCTTTTTTCTTCTTCAGCTTGATTCATTAGGGTATCTTCTTTTGAAACTTCACCACTATATTCATTTGTTTTCTTTGGTATCATTTCTTCAAGTTGCTTGCCACTTCTCAAAGTAATTGCCTTGCATTGTTCTCTAGGATTAATTTCAGTTTTGCTAGGCAATGTACCTTGAGGTCTTGCATTAAAAGAGAGCCATTTGTCCCATTTGAAACTCCAAATTTCTATTTTGGCTAGCAATTTGATCGACTTTCATCTCCAACTTGTCATATTGTTTCTCCAATTTGTCAAACCTTTCAGAAGTGGCTCCAATGAATTTCTCCAAAGCGGTTTCGTAGGAAGGCTTGATTTCTTGTAGTGTTTGGGATGGAATTTGATTTCTCCCTTGAAAGTTGGATTGGTATGGTGGCCTTAGATTGCTTCCTTGATTTCCTTGATTTCCCCATGCTAAGTTGGGGTGGTTCCTCCATCCTGGATTGTAAGTGTTCGAGTAGGGATTATTTTGTTGTCTATTGGGGTTAGAGACAAATTGGACTTGCTCTACTCCATGGCATTCAAAATTATGATGATTACCCCCACATGAGTCACAAACAATTGGATGACTACTTGATGGGGCATTAATGTTTACTTTCTCCAATGACTTGGCAATTGCATCAACTTTTGCTGCAAGAAGAGAATACCCATCATCCTGTTGAACACTTGCAACCCTCTTTGTTGTAGTCCTTTCATTGGATCAATGGTAGTTGTTAGTCACCATTTGCTCAAGAAGATTCTGAGCCTCGATAGTACTTTTATTCATAAGAGCTCCTCCGGCTGCTGCATCAATTGTGCTCCTTATTTGATTTGAAAGACCATTGTAAAAAGTTTGCATTATCATCCAATCTGGGATACCATGATGAGGACACTTTCTTTGTAAATCTTTAAACCTTTCCCATGCTTCATATAGTGTCTCTCCATCAAATTGAATGAAACTAGTAATATCATTCCTTAGCTTAGCAGTCTTTCCAGGAGGGAAATATTTTGCTAGAAAAGCACTTGTGAGCTGATCCCATGTAGTGATTGACCCTGGGGCTTGAGATATCAGCCAAGTTTTTGCTTTATCCCTAAGAGAAAATGGGAAAAGCCTCAGTCTAATGGCATCATCAGTAACACCATTCATCTTGATTGTATCACAGATTTCTAAGAAATTTGCCAAATGAGCATTGGCATCTTCCATGACTCCTCCTTCAAACTGGGACTGTTGAACCATCTGAATGAGTGAAGGTTTGATTTCAAAATTGTTGGCTACAACAGTGGGTCTTTCTATGTTGGATCGCATAACTGAGTTTGGCATAGCAAATTCGCGCAGTGCCCTATTAGCTCCATTGTCCGCCATTTCTTCCTCTGCTCCTTCAAGTCTTTACTCAAAAGTTTCTTGCTCAAATTCTTCTCCTTCTTCCAAAGCCTCTTGCTCGTTGGCCTTGTCTGCTTTCTCTTTTCTAAGTCTCTCCTTTTTGGCTTTGGTTAAAGCCTTACACCTTCACTCGATTTCAGGATCCAATTCCTCTAAAATTGCTTCAGGATCATTTCTCATAAACACCTATACGAGCTGTACAATAAAAAAAAATCAATTTTAAAAATAAATCAGGGTGTTTAAAGTAATAGAATATATCAATTATATTAATATTGTCAAAATTGCCTTCCCCGGCAACGGCGCCAAAAACTTGTTGTGCGATTACTGCAAGTGCACAGATCGTTTACAAGTAATAAAGTGATGAGTGAGTATCGTTCCCACGAGGAAGGGTTTGTCAAGTACCAATTTTTAATATTACTCTATTATTTAGAAAATCAATTATGAGATTTTATATTTTAACCTAAAATGAAATTGAAGTAAATAAATAATGATAAATATGAAAATAAGATTAAAGGTCTAGAATTTAGAATTCATCAATTGATCACATATGATTACTTTATATTTTTTAGATTGGATTATTTTTGCTGGAATTAATGATTAGATTTCCCTAAATTATATGATGTTCTCTCTCAAGATACAACATGTGTATTCATATTAACCTTACGTCTACTCTCGTGATCATAAGCAATTAACACAAACCCATTAAGTTTTATGGAAATCCTTTTAAAAATCACAAAGGAGTATTCTTATCTCTAAGCAATACATTCCCTAGGTTAGTTATCCTAATGAACTAATATTGTGCTTCCA
>CANTUT010000040.1:355000-385000 GCA_947687605.1 Reutealis trisperma | reverse complement strand
ATATTTTCTCATTCCTATTGATAATTGGACATGAACCTAAAAAGTTACACACCTAATAATGATCACCATCCATGTGTAAAAGGTTTACCATAATAATTAATTAAAGTGTTTAATTAATTGATTAGTGGTAAATGATTAAACATGTAATTAAATTTACAAAGACCTTAGATGTCTTGATGTTTAATCTATGAAGCTTTCTATTTAATTAAATCTTAATTTTTATAAGATGCAAATGAGAAAGATTAAATTGAAAATTGATTCAGACTGAATCAAAGACTTAATTTTTAGCTTAGTAAAAACCCTTAACACATGAGATGTGGCCTAAGCCCATATGTGATATGGAAAAGAGGCAATTTAGGGGTTAGAGAAAATTCACTATTCATAAGCCCATGTGATGGGTTTAGGGGTTAAAGAATTTTCTAGTAAGGTTAAAATTGTGATTACATCTTTTAGCTAATGGAAATCTCCATTTTACCCCTAAAGGATAAAATGATCATTTCACCATTTGAAGAAGTAAAGTTCATCTTTGCCCCTTCATCATTGATGAGCTAAAAGAGTGGAATGGTCTTTTGGTTCAAAGACTTAATAGTTAAGTCTTCTAAAGGATATAAAAGCTTTGTTTTTTATGTTATAAAGAAGGGTGAACATCATTTTAAGTTAAATCATTTAGAGAAAGAATTTGAGAGAGAAAGAAAAATGAAGAAAGAGTTTCTTCAATTTTTCTTTTCATCTTAAATTATTTTCTTTGTTCTTTATGAAAGAATAATTACTTGCAATTTGAAAATGAGTTTAGTCCAACACAAATCAAAGAGAAACCTTAACTTCTTAAAGGTTTTTAAAGGAAAATCTTGAATCAAAATTGGGCAACCAAGAGAGGGATTCAAGAACACTAAAGAAATCAAATGGAAAACTTAAAGGTGAGTTTGGTATGGATGATCTAGAGACTTCACACTTGGGAAGCTCTTTGATAAAGAAAGAAGTAACCTATAAGAGGGAATATGATTACTCTTCCTTCTTCTTTTTATGCATTTGTGTTTTACACACAAATTAATTGATTGCTTGAATAAATGTTAAGACTAAAATTAGGTAAAGTAAAATTTTAAAATATTTGAAATTTCACCCCACCAACTTACTTCTGCTACATTTGGCTCCACCATTCATTTTGGTGAGTTAGCAAGGTAAATTCTAAGCCCTATTCTTCTACTTGGAAGTTTCTCTACTAATTTCAAGTGTTATGAATCTTGGTTATATGACTATGAAGACCATTGGTTTAGAGCTCCATGGTTACTGAAGGTTTAATACTAAAATGTCATTGGGTTTATATGTATTGCAAATTGTATTGTAATTACTAATATAATAGTGTATTAATTTATGAACATTTGGATAATGATATGAAATACAAATCTAGAAATTTTACAAGTTGTGTATATAAATAGTATTAGTAAGTAAGTATTTCGTAATATGTAAAATGATAAACTGGCAATAGGCAATAAGGAAAGGTAATTAAGTTTCGATCTTGGGATAAGGTTCAACATGGTAAATGGTAAAGAATTATAAGTTAAATGGGGTTCTATGAGTTTAAGGGACTTTATGTCTCCTTATGCCTTAGGATCATCACAACTTAATAAGTGGGTCGTGACACTTTGTCAAAATCTAATCTCTATTTCTCAGTTTTGTGCAAATAATAATGTCTCACTTGAATTTTTCCCATTCGATTTTTTGGTAGGGGACATTCACTCAGGGAAAGTCTTGCTATGCAGTCAGAATAATAATGGAGTTTGTGAGTGGCCAAAAAATTCTTCACCAACTGTGTCACCTATTGCTCTAGCTATGGTGTTTCATCTATAACTCAATGGCACAATCGTCTTGGTCATCCATCCATTAAAGTGTTAAGTAAATTAGCTTCTTTGTGTTCCTTCTCTATTCTACCTAAATTTCCAATTTGTAATTTGTGTAAGTGTAATAAAAGTCATAAATTACCATTTGGTATGTCATTTATGTCTAGTCTTGGTCCATTAGATTTAATTTATTCAGATGTTTGAGGTCCTTCTCTAATAACATCATTAGATAATTTTTGTTATTATGTTGTGTTTATCGATCACTATACAAGGTATAGTTGGTTGTTTCCTCTTAAAAATAAATATGATGTCTCATTGCTTTTTCAAAGTTCCATGTCACAGTCGAAAAATTATTGAATTGCAAAATTACTTAGTTGTACAAAGATGGTGGTGGTAAATATCTTAAGCTGAAAAATTATTTAGACAAACAAGGAATCACTCATCTTATGACTCCTCCATATACTCCACAGCATAATGGCCTTGCCAAATGAAAGCATCGGCACTTGGTTGAAACTAGGTTAACACTACTCCATCAAGCATCTCTAGCCTTGCACCTTTGGACATATGCCTTCCAAACCATGTGTTATCTCATTAATCGATTACCTACACCAATTTTATCCAATATTTCCCCCTACCAAATTTTTTTTAACTGAGTGCCAAATTATAGCAAATTAAAAAATTTCAGTTGCCTATGTTATCCTTAGTTAAGGCCATATGCTAGACATAAACTAAATGTTAATTTTGTCCCTTGTATGTTCCTTGGATACTCCTTCAATCGGAGTGCTTATATTTATTTTGATTATTCTAGTAGTTGGTGTTTCCTCTATCGTCATATGGTATTTCATGAATCCAATTTTCCATATCAAAATAATAATCTAACTTTCCCTACAGTAGAAAATTAAAAAAAGGATCTTGGTTGTCAAACTCAAACTCTCATGAGCTTGTTCCAAACCTTAACGGGTCAAATATCAGTAGGTAAGACCAGCAGCTACACATAATGAACAACACACTTGTAGTGGCCGAAACATTGACTCCTTATTCTTTTGAATATGCAGCATCACAATCCATGAGTGTAAGTGTCTTTAACCCATCTATTTCAAAAGATTATTTGCACAATGGTTCTGCAGCTTTCACACCAACTATATAAGAAAAAGCCAAACACAAGTGTAACTAGAAACACCAACCTCTCATCCCCAAGTGCAGACAATAACCCTACCAACTCTACATGACCATAAAATTCATCTTACCTGTACATACAAGATGGTCACAAGAGCATAAAACAACATCTTTAAACTAAAGAAACTTTACCACACAGTCAAGCACCCATTTCCCACTAACTTGTGTGTCACAAGCACTTCGAGATCCTAATTGGCATGCTATTCTCTCTGACAAATTTAATGCCTTAGTTCGTAATGGCACTTGGGACATTGTACCTCTTTCACTAAATAAATCTACCATTGGGTGTAAGTGGATTTTTAGAATAAAAAGAAACTCTAATGGTTGAATTGCTTGCTACAAGGCACACCTTGTTGCTAAAGGATTTCATCAAAGACTAGGCTTTGATTATAAAAGAACATTTAGCCTAGCAGTAAAGGCAACAACAATAAGAGTAGTGTTGATAATTGTAATTTCAAATAGGTGGCCCATTAAACAACTTGATGTTAACAATGCATTCCTCCATAGAATTTTATAGGAAGAGGTTTACATGATTTAACCACCTAGTTTTATTAATCTTCATAATCCAAATCATGTATGTAGGTTGCAAAAATTGCTCTATGTTCTAAAACATGCTCTATATGCCTGGTATACGGCTTTAAAAGAGTTCCTCGTTTCATTTGGATTTTCCAACTCCAAAGTTGATGCTTTATTCTTCATCTACTAAAAAAATAGAGGTATTATGTTCTTTCTAGAATATATGGATGACTTGGTAATAACTAGAAATAATAATGTTTTACTCAATCAATTCATTGATGCCTTGTCGATGAAGTTCTCACTTAAAGACCTTGGTCCATTATCTTACTTCCTTAGAATTAAATTTGTACCTAATTATAATGGATTGTTCTTAAGCCAACATAGATACATTTTTTTTAACTTGCTCATAAAAACAAATATGAATGATGCCAAACCAATAGCGACTCCTTTTGCAATAAGCACAAGACTTCATTTAAATGATAGCAGTAAACTAGCTGATGTCAAGTTATATAGAAATGTTATTGGTTCTCTATAATACTTGTCATTCACTATACTAAATGTTGGCTTTGCAATCAATAAACTTGCACAATTTATGCACAAACCTACTGAGTTTAATTGGCAACAAGTTAAGAGACTTTTACTCTATTTGAAAGGGATAGCTCAACATGGACTTCTTTTACAACCATTTGTCCATACACAACTAAGCGCCTTTTCTAATGCTGATTGGGTAGGTAATCAAGATAATTTCCACTCCACTTTAGCCTATATAATTTACTTTGGCAAAACTCTAGTGTCATGGATGTCTAAGAAATAACGAACACCTGCCCATTCATTAACCAAAGTAGAATATAGAGTTGTTGCTTCAACAATAGTTGAAATAAATTAGGTTCTCTCCTTACTTTATGAGCTACAAGTTTAGCTATCAAGTACTCCAACAATTCAGTGTGACAATATGGGTGCCATTATTTTTGTTCAAATCCAGTTTTCCACTCGAGAATGAAACACCTTTCCTTGGATTATCATTTTGTATAGGAGCAATTACAAAATGGGAAACTGAACATTCAGCATATAGCTAACAAAGATCAACTAGCTAATGTTCTTACAAAGGCTTAAACAAAGTAATGACTTGTTGGCATGATATCAAAATGAGTGTTCACGATGGGAGCACCATTTTGCAAGGGCATGTAAAGGATAAATAACATAGTTGTTGATAACTAATAAACTTAATTTGTTACTTTGTGTCCTTAGCTAGTTTTTCATTATGTATAGAGTTCTATTATAGTGCAAACTTATATGTAAAATAATATATAATCACCAGCTTTGTAACTGAGGAAGACATACAGAAATAATAACAAATTAGCTTCTTTAGTCAATTCTCTATACTTGGGGCATGCATTGAGTTCACATATTGCAAGAAAAATACTTAAAAAAGGTTGCTAAGTGAGAATATTGATACATCTGAAAGTATAAAAAATAGACCTACAAATTCACTAGCAATAAGCTTATCGCATCCGCAACAAGCAGTTGCAACCATATCCATTTTAGTTGCGACCATGAATTAATTGAAGTCAAAAGGCTTAAATTCAATTGAACTCCATTAAAGTTCATAGCCATCATTATGACTGCAAACCTGATGCAAAATGGATATTGCAACTCGACATTAATGAGAGAAGAACCCATTCCAACAGTAATATCAATAAGCTAGTGTAATACCCAATGATTTTATAGCTCATTCTAATTACTAGTAATACTAGAGTGTTCTATTTTTCAATGTTAGTATAGTATAGAAATGATAAGGAATTAGGTAGGAATCTTGTGACTTAATATGCAATGTGTACATAGTTTATGATTTTATCATGACCAATTATAACAACCCACACCCACTCTAGGAGTTTTCATTACCAATTTGTTTGGCTTAGAACTATTAAAGCTAAGTGTGTGCCTTTATGGGAATTTATGTGCTATGTGATTGATGAGTATATGGCATGTTAAATTAATTTTAATATGCATAAAATGAGTTATTATTGTGAAATGAATGATTTACATGAAGTGCATTAGCATAAAATAAATTATTTTTTATAAAATGAATTTTCATGCAAAAAGGCAATTTTTAAGCATAAAATAATTTTATAAGTATTTTAAAATACTTTTTAAATAAATATTTTGGGAAAAATTTTAATAAAAAATAATAAGAAAAATATTTTATTTTAATTACCTATAATCAACCCCTAAATTAAATAAAAAAGCCCAAATACCTAAAAGCCCACTACACTAAAATCCTCTTAACCTAGCTCATTAAGGGTAATCTTGGAAATTACCCAAAACCCTACATATAAATTCAAGAAATTTAGCTAGCCCTTGAATTCTAGTAGCCACACTCTGTTATTTCATTATTTTGGCAAAAAATTCTCTAAAACTATTCTCTCTATCGAATTTCACAAGCACCTTCAATTTTGCGATTTCTTGACCTTATTAATAAGTTTTTCTTTTCTTTCAATTTCCTATACGATTTCTATGAAAAAATTATGAGAAAATTATTTTGAATTGAGTATTTACTAATTTTTATAGATTTAATTCAGTTTGGGTGAATTCTTGAAAGTGAAATTAATTTCTCTACCCAAATCACCAACCTCTTTACGTGATTTTTCCAAAGGTGAATCCTGCAACTCAAAATTAAAATTTTCATGCATAAACATTACTAGGGGAGTTGGTGCAATTTTTACATGCTTCTATTCTAAACTGATTTTTAAGTGTTTAGATGAAAAATATTGAATTAAATCATATTTCTGCATATTACTATAATGACCGAAAAGTTTCAGAAAATAAGAAAATTTAAGGTTTTCGTTCTAGAACTTAAAAGTTGGAAAATTCTATGATTATATATACATATGGTTGTCAACTTGTGCATGATGGAATCCTAAACTAATATTTGTTTTGTTTGGACAAAAAAATAATGAATTAAATCAAGCGTTTACATATTAATGTAATGATCAAAAAACACTAGAAAGATAGAAAACTCATGATTTTCACTTTAAACACTAAACTTGGAATTTTGTTGCATAATAAATATCTATGGCTGTTGATTTGTGTGCATTAATGTTACAAACTAATACTTGTTTTGATTGAATAAAAAATAATGGTTTAAATCACGTGTTTACATATTGCTGTAATGACCGAAAAGTACCGGAAACAAGAAAACTCATGGGTTTTCATCCTAAAACCTAAAGTTAAAAATTTTCATGCATATGGATTTATAGATGTGTTGATTCCTACATATTTATGTTTTAAAATGATTTTTGTTTTGATTACATGAAAAATCTTGGTGCAAACCATGTTTCTACATATTACTGTAATAGACAGAAAGTGTGGAAAGTAAGAAAATTCTCTCCTTGATGATGTGTTTGGCCTACATTGGGATTTTTATCCCAATGCTTATAAGTTTTATGTGATGTATTTGGTTGGTTATTGATATGTATGTATGAAATAAATGATTAAATTACACATTGGTTGAAGCAATGACTCTAGACAAGCCTAGAGGTAATTTGGTATACTTAGGGTATCTTAACCCTATATTGTGATTACTGTGTGAATGTGATTGAGTAATACGAAAATAGGTTTCATGATGAGTTAATAATGAATTAGTGATTTTGAATTGGTGAAGGGATTTATTATATGAATTGGTCATAAGAAATAAGTATGATACTTGAAAGGTTATTTGTTAAGTTGACATATATGGAAGTGTCAAGTGTACTAAGATGATTGTCAAAGTGAAATGATATTAGGATGATGATATTATGTTGACCTTAGAAAGGTATAGACATGATTGTAGTGTGTTTTCATATGGGCCTAGAAAGGCAAAAAAGAGTAAAAGACTTTTAAAGTCAACATGTTATATGCCAGTGATAAGGTACACTTATATGTGCAACTCTAAGTATATGTGAATGTTATATGTGCATGGGATAGTTATGGGATTGAACATCATCATGATTAAATAAATACTAAGTATTCAATTAAATGTTATGTCTGAGGTTGAGGAGTCTTAGAGGTTCAAAAAGGGCTATGTATACTAGGAGCGAAGGAATCACAAGGTGAGTAAACATTATGTTATGTTATAAGTATGTGATATCATGTTATACGAGCCTTTGAGATCTTTTAAACCCAAGTCCTTTCAATCCTAAATTATGATTATAAGATTTTATTTTTAAGCTTGGGTTGCCAAAGGACAATTAGTCTAAAAACCATTTTTGATTTTCCAATGATAATACCTTTGTGATTATTGGCCCTAACTTATATTCTTTATGGAACTACACTATTCTTAAATCTTTTGTTCAAGAAGTTAAACTACTTTTGCTATTGTGATACATGTTTTGTTGTCTTAAATGTTATTATTATATGTGATTACCATTAGCTTTAGCTATGGTACTTTAACCCTTTATGCAGAAGTCCTCGTGCCAATATGTGTAATCATCGGAACCTATGCATACGGTCTTAACCGGATGGATAGCGATAATGTATCCACCTTAGCTAGAAAGGGGTGATTCTAGCTATGGGGCCTGATTAGCTTCACACTTTTCTATGTGATAGGAGTTGGAATTTGGTTTAATACCACCTCTACTCTAGGTGTTTGAATGATAGAGCAATAGCCTTCACTCTTTATGTGTTATAAGTATGAATTCTACAAACTTGTTAAATTAAAACCTTGCTAAATTGCAACTTGAGTCATGAGTTACAAATTATGAACTATGTGTATAAGCTATGAGTTTCCTTTGTAAAGGAATATATGTTAATGTATGTGCTATATTGTTTACTCATTGAGATCTTCTATCTCACCCCTTTTTCCTTGTGTGGTTCCAGGTGAGTATTATGAGGAGGCAAGGTTATAGCTCAAGCATTCTACTCCATTTGGGGGAACTCCTTGTCTAAGTCTTTAATAATACTATGCTATGAAGGGTTGTCATTAGATGCTTTGGGAATATTTATTTTTAGTGTTTATTTTGAGATTTTATTTACTAAGGTTTCAAGTGGATTATAAATATTATCTCCTTATGGATTATATGTGAAGTGTCAAATTATTGTCTTTCATAACTAAAGGTTTTCATATAATGTTTTAAATGAGTTATTGTATAAGATTTGGTACAATCCTAGGCATGACTTATATATGTATAAGTGGGTTCTACAGGCATGGGTGACCTTATATCTCCCTGTGTTCTAGGACCATCATATCTCTAAAGTTGGGATATGACAAAGTTACTTACTACATCATTATCAGCCTTAATAGCTGTGATACCAACTTTGTCACATCCCAATTTCGGAGATATGATAGTCCTAGAACATGAGGAGATATAAGGTCACCCATGCTCATAAAACCCACTTTCATATATACAAATCATACCTAGGATCATATTGAACCTAATGCATTAACTTAAATATCCAATATCATGGGAAAACTCAATATGCAAAATAATAGTTTAACAAATACATTGAAAACACCTCATGCGAAAATAATGTTTAAAGTCTTAAAATAAATTATCAAAAATTAATATCCCTTAATAAACTTCCTGGAGCGTCTACGAGTATCTCTTCATAGCATAGTATTATTAAAGACTTTGAAAAGGAATCCCCAAGCGAAGTAGAATGCTTGAGCCATTACTTTGCCTCCTCACATTTGCTCACTTAAAACCACAAAAGGAAGAAGGGGTGAGATAGATGATCTCAATTAGTAAACAATATAGTGCATACATTAACATATATTCCTTTAAAAAGAAAACTTATAGCTTATACACATAGTTCATGATTTACAATTCATGAATCAAGTTGCAATTTAGAAAGGTTTTCAATTTAGCAAGTTTGCAAAAATCACACTTATAACACATAGACAGTGAAAGTTGTTGCCCTAATCACTCAAACACATAGAGGAGAGGTGGCATTAAACTAAATTACAACTCCTATCACATAGAAAGCGTGAAGCTGATTAGGCCTTACAGCTAGAACCACCCCTTTCTAGCTGAAGTGGATACACTACCCCTATCCATTGGGTTAGGACCGTGTGCATAGGTTATGATAATTACCCGCATCGATATGAGAATTTTTGCATAATGGGTTAAAGGTACCATAGCTAGAGCTAATGGTAATTACATATAATAATAACATTTAAGAAAATAATAACATGTATCACAATAGCTATAATAGTTTATCATTTTCAACAAAAGATACAAGAATAGTGTAGTTCCATAAAGAATGTAAGTTAGGGCAATAATCATAAAGGAATTATCATTAGATAAACAAAAATGATTTTTGGACCAATTGTCCTTTGGTAATACAAGCTTAACAAAGAACTTGGGTTTCAAAAATGTCAAAGGTACACATATCATAATAGCTCATACTTGTAACTTATCATAATGTTTACTCATACTTGCAACATGAACATAGTGTTTGCTCACCTTGTGATTCCTTCGCTCCTAGTACATGTAGCTTTTTTAAACCTTTAAAGCTCCTTAAGCTGTAACATTATATTTAATTTAATACTTAGTATTTATTCAATCATGATGCTATCCTATCCCCTAACTACCTCATGCACATATAACATTCACATATACTTAGAGTTGCACATATAAGTGTACCTTATTATTGGCACATAACATGTTGACATTAAAAGTCCTGTACCCTTTGCCTATCTAGGCCCACATGAAAACACATTACAATCATATCCATACCTTTCTAAGGTCAATACAATATCATTATCTTATATCATTTCACTTTGACAATCATCTTAGTACACTTAACACTTCTATATATGTCAACTTAACAAATAACCTTTCAAGTATCATGCTTATCTCTTATGACCAATTTCTTCAATCAATCTCTTCATAATTTCAAGATTATTAGTTAATTATTAACTCATCATACAACCTACTTCCACATTATCTAATCACATTCACATATTAATTACAACATAAGATTAAGATACCTAAATATACCAAATTGCCTCTATCCTTGTCTGGAGCCATTCCTTCAACCAACACGTAATTTAACTATTTATAATTCATTCATACATGTCAATAATCATTAAAATCCATCACACAAAAATTATAGACATTAGGATAAGAATTTCAATGTAGGCCGAATGCCCTTTAAAAGAGAAAACTGAATTTTCTTACTTCTCGCACTTTCCGTCTATTACAATAATATGTAAAAACATGGTTTGAACTAAGATTTTTCATATAATAAAAAAAAATCATTTTAGAACATAAAGATATTGGAATTGGCACATATATAAATCCACATGCATGAAAATTTTCAACTCTAATTTTTAAAATGAAAAACCATGAGTTTTCTTATTTTCGGTCATTACAACAATACATAAACATGTGATTTGAACTATTATTTTTCTTTCAATCACAAAAATTATCAGTTTAGAATACTAATACACACCAATTGGTCAGCCATGGGCAATTCGCATGCATGAAAATTCCAAGTTTAGGATTTAGAGTGAAAATCATGAATTTTCTAGCATTCCAGTGTTTTCTAATCATTACAATAATATGTAAACACATAGTTTAAATCATTATTTTTCATCCAAACAAAACAAATATTAGTTTAGGATTTCATCATGCATAAATCCATAGCCACATGTATATATAATCATTGAACCAACTTTTAAGTTCTAGAACGAAAACCTTGAATTTCCTTGTTTTTTAAAACTTTTCGGTCATTACAGTAATATGCAGAAATATGATTTAATTCAATATTTTTTATTTAAACACATAAAAAATTAGTTTAAAATAGAAGCATGTAAAAATTCTCCCCCCTAGTAATGTTTATGTATGAAAATTTCAATTTTGAGTTGTAGGATTTACCTTTGGAGAAATCGCGTAGAGATGTTAGTTTTTTGGTAAGAAAATTGATTTTTTTCACAAGAAATCACCTAGGCCAAATTTAATAAATAAAAATCAGAAAATACTTAGTTTCAAATAATTTTTCCATGGTTAGTTTCATAGAAATCAAATAACAAATTGAAAAGTGTGATAAACTTACAAATACAGTCAAAAAATTGCGAAGTTGAAGGTGTTTTGAGAATTTTGGTAGAGAGAATTATTTTGGGAGAATTTTCTACCAAAATAATGAAATAATAGAGTGTGGCTTCTGGAAGAGCTGGCTGAATTTCTTGAATTTATATGTTGGGTTTTGGGAAATTTCCAAGATTACCTTAATGAGCTAGGTTAGGAGGATTTTAGTGTAGTGGGCTTTTAGGTATTTAGGCTTTTTTATTTAATTTAAGGCTGATTATAGATAATTAAAATAAAATATTTTTCTTATCATTTTCTATTAAAATTCCCCCCAAAATATTTATTTAATTTTTTTTAAAATACTCATAAAATTATTTTATGCTTAAAAATTGCCTTTTTGCATGAAAATTCATTTTATGAAAAATAATTTATTTTATGCTAATGCACTTAATGTAAATCATTCATTTCACAATAATAACTCATATTATGCATATTAAAATTAATTTAACATGCCACATACTCATCAATCACATAGCACATAAATTCCTATAAAGGCACACACTTAGCTTTAATAATTCTATGTCAAGCAAATTGGTCATGAAAACTCCTAAGGTTGGTGTTGGTTGTTACATTCTCCCTCCCCTAAAAAAAAAATTCATCCTTAAATTTTCAAATCTAATGGCACAACACACTCTGCTTAACTTCTCCGCCATGCTTCTGCTGTGCCACTCCAACACAATATCTAACTACAATTAACATATCAAATACCGTAAGGCACATACTTACAAACTATCAAAAATCATACTGATAAACCTTCAGCTTAAGCTACACCTATGTTAATCTCTTGTTCAAATAAATCTTAAACTAATTCTTAATAATCTTTGTATCCCTTAACCTCAAACAAGAGTAATAGAACCTTTAATCAAATATAATCCCAAGCATTTCCTTTCCTTGTATCTCTATTATTATTAACATCTATACTAATACCTTAATCACCACTTCCATTCATTATTTATCATATTAGTCATATAAGAATTCAACAGATAATTCCAAATTAATAACTCTAATTGATATTTGATAATTCTCTTTCCATATTAATAATCATTACTTAATCTATTATAACCTCAATAGATGTTTTCATGTCTAATACCTTGCTATCATTACAGTTTTTGCACTCCCTTCATTCATCAATTAAAACATATTTAAACTTAATAAATATTCCTATATATATCATATCCCAAACGAATTTGCATCCTATGAATTTACAATCTCAAATAAACTTCTTATAACTATTTCAGACTTACTCTCTTTCTGTATAATATATATATCATTATCATGACTTAATTACTTAATGCCTCCTAATTTTTATACATTTAGCTTATAATATCATTTCACTTTAGATTTTCCATTTACATCTTGCTATATTTCACATTCCTAATCATTCAAGTTATCCATATTAAAATAACAAACCTTCTAATACCATCGACATTCAATGAAATCTCTATGCAACTCTTATATCTTTCCAACTCTACGCCATTCTAGGTTATCTTAATAAAAATTCTTTCCGTACTAAAGATTGCTACCAAATTTTCCAGTAATCTTAATTGAACATTATTGTATCTAACGCCTTGAAACATTTCTCATCCAGATGACTCAAATCCCTTTCAGTTATGTTCAAAACTATTTACATTTTCAAAATTGTGTAGAATCATTTGTAAGAATCAGAACATTTTCATCCTTGCATGTAACATATAAGCATAATGCAATGCTTGATGTGGTTCATGATGAATGATTGATGGTGTATGATTTCGTAAAGCAAAACTCAATGCCTATAGGCAAACACACTGGACATAAGTACATAATCAAATTAAATCTAGAACATTTTATCTTAAAATCGTATAAAATTTTGAATTAAATAATTCTATACCCTCATAGACCAAGTCCACATGATCCTTAAATTTACAGTTTGTATGGCCTTAACATCTATTACTTCATAAAAGTTCAAATCCTTATACTTTAATTGTAGCCTATATACTTAAAGGAATCTCATTACTAAAGAATCTCTACTAGCATTATACATATCCTCTTATCATCCTTACAAGTCTGAGAATACTTATCCTTTTATGTGATCTCCTCTTAAAAAAAATTCATCCTTGAATTTCAATACTTACCCATATGTTCTCAAAAAACTAGGGATGCTCCTGGTGCATCCCTTCTTAGGCTTTCTAAGTATACTTATCCATTCCATGTTTATGCTAGTACACCTTAATCGTAGGTATCTCCTTGATAAACAAATTTCTCCCATCCTTAGTTTGAAATTCTACTTGATTTTTCTCTATAGTCAATACAAGCTCTATACTCATATAGCCAATCCATTCCCAATATCACATCGAATCCTAGGATAACAAGTTCTATCAACTCCATAAGAAGTTTTCATCCATCAATTTTACCTTACAGTCTATAAACATATACTTCACCTACCTCATAATACCAATTTATTTATATATAATGCAACTAATTTGTTTCATTCTCCTATTGATCATTGCTATATATCATTTCTCTTCTTATGGCACCAATCACAATTATCATTTAATAACTCCATATATTTCCTATATCAAACCATTGTAACATTCAAGCATTTCATACCTCATAACATTATACCTACCAATCATTAATCTTAGTTAGATCCAAAACTTAGTCCACTTCCCTTTCTAATCCACTTAACCCCACTATCTAATTATCATACTTAGTATGTCTTTAACATGAGCACACATTCTATAATATCACATCACAATACACATATCACCTAATAGGTATCACATATCATGGCATATATCATGTATCATAATCACATAACAAATAACCTATAGCATAATGAGCTCTCCAATCATTTATAAAAGTCAATCACCTCCTAGGTAAAAGAGGATCAAACAAAAGCCAAATACCAAAGTAAACATATAATATTGCGCATGTCATTTAAGTCCTGCGCCACTAGACTAACAATTACCCACTACTAATGGAAGTCTCAATTGTGTCTTTTATTCTTTGGTCCTTGCCCTTGAGGTTGAGATGGTCCAGATGGGAGAGGTGTCGAGGCCACTGATGTGCTAAAACGCATACTACAAACTTTAAGTACATAGGTTGTTATCAAGTAATAAAGTAATGAATATGAGTATCATCTCCACGACGATAATGTATAAGTACTAGCGCAAACTTTGACTATTGTCTAGTTGATCAAATTGTAGATTGATTAAACTAAGCTAAATTAATTACGCTAACCTAATAAAGTAAGTAAATAATATTAATGGAAATAATCTAGGCAAAGCTAATCTAAATATAAATCCCCCTAGTTTCTCATGCATATCAAACAATGGATTGAATTGGACTCTCACTAAATTAGATAAAAAACTTTCTCAAGTGATTAAATTCCTAACTTTCTAAGTATTATAGGTGAATCTCTTCTCAACTTATAATCAAATAGGGGTAGCATTAAGTTTAGGAGATTAACATCTAAAGAAGTTTTGTAGGTCTATCTCTAGCACCCCATCAACTCTCTATTCCCATGAGTGATCTATCTATATAAGTGTATCTCTACTCGTCTAATATGGAAACAATATCCAATCAACAAGCTAGCAATTGCTAATTAGAATAATAAGATTTATCATAAAAATAAAACAACCAAAGATGAATTGATTAAAGTTTAAATTCTTTAATCTATCCAATCGAAGCTAGGGTTCATTATAAATATAATTAGTTCATATTAAAATTGAAGAACAAAGATGCAGAAAATAAAAGAGGAAGAAATCTCAAATAGATCTTGAAGTTGTTCTTCAAAATCCTTCTTTTCAATCTTCCACATCCATTTGGATCTTGGTCTTTGATTCAATTAAACCCTCAATATCTCTAGCCTCCAAGCCTCTTCCATGACTTTAGGGCTTAGCCAATCCTTAGATCTTAGTTTTTGCTCTATGGCCACTTGTTTACAATGCTGTCAGATATGATTTATACTACTGAAATTTAACCTCACATGGCTGAACCTACAGCTGGGGTTCCAACCATGCCAATGATAGGGCCAAAGAATGTAACATCCCATGGGTGAAACCTCAGCTGTGCCTCCATTTGTGGGAGGCTACCGGATGAATTTCCAATTGGCTCTTATCACATGGCTAGAATCCCAGCCGTGTGGTCACCCGTGGTTGCCTATATTCTTCCAAAAGTTAGCATTTTGGCTTGGATTCTTCACCATTATGGATCACATTTGGGTCATGGCATCATTTGGCACTGGGTTAACTAAAAGAATTCTAGAAAAGCACTAAACAAACAAGTCAAACTCAATTTAAAGATAAAATACATTAAGAACAATGGGTAAAATGTAGTTAGTTAAGAACTTATCAAATTTCCACACACTTGAATATTTGTTTGTCCTCAAGCAAATTAAATTGTAATAACAGGAAGAAATAAAACTCACCCTCTTTGGTCAAAGAAATTCAAAAATATTTACAACTTGTGATCAGCAAGGCCTAAAATCCTCAACCAAGTGGCAAATTTCAAATATGGTATTCAAGTCAGGAAATCTCAAAAACAAATCTCAAAAACCTAAAACTTAAATTCTAAAGTTATAAGTTTGAGCAAATAATCTTGCAAAGACAAAGGTTTAAGTAAAGTATATTTATAAGGATTTTTCCCATAGGTGCCTGACTACTCACTTGACTTTTCATTGACTATGCATTTCAATTCATGTTTTTCTTTTAATTAGCTAAGGAGCCCAACTTGTTTCTATTGTCATCCTAACATTTTTATATGAATGCAAACGTTGGTGGTGTTGGCCTCTAGTTACTCAACTAGAATCACACATTCAAATGGCTACTAGCACTATTCATATTCTCAACCCCTTTTGTTTAAAAGAGTCAAGAACAGTGGAATATGTAAACATTTTCAAAGCTCCTTTGCACAATCTTCTTTTTTATATACTTATGTAATTTTTTTTTTGTTTTCAAGAAAAATAGTCAAGCTACCTAAGGTATTAAGCATTTTTACTAAACTAGAACAAAAGGAACAGTGGAATAAAATAGGCTGAAAAAGTGTAACTAAAGATTCAAATTTCAGGCAAAAAGATTTGCAAGAATTTAATTCCCTAATCATGAACACCACATTCAATCCACACTGTAATAAGTCATTGTCTTAGAAAAATTAGACTAATTTATCACAAGAGAGAGTTGATTTCAAATCAAACTATCACCACAACTCAATTCACTTAATCACAAGATTCAATAAAAGATAAGGCACACTAAAATACCTCTCCCCCGCACTTAAGTAACACATTGTCCCCAATGTGTTACAAATAAGGAAAATGAAAAAGTAGAAGAGTGAATTAACTACCCTAAATGATGTACTGCATGAATCTTGCTGGTGTACTGCATGAATCTTGCTGGTGTTCTATCTAGTGAGAATGTGTCATGATTAATGTTTATGCACAGAGAAAAATCGAACTACAACCAAAGTAAGATCCATTAAAAACCAAACTACAACTAAAGTAAGATCCATTCAAAGAAAAATAAAATAAAAATAAACAAAAATAAAACTAAAATAGACCATAAATGGGTTGCCTTCCATTCAATGCTTCTTTAACGTCATATTAGCTGGACGTTATCATTATTCATCTTCCACCAATGGCTCGGAGGTTTCCTTGTGCTGTCTACCTCTATAAACCAAGATAAAGAAGAGTATGAAAAGGTTATTGCCTTTGCATAGCCTTCTTTCAGCAATAAAAATTATTTGTGATTTTTCATTGCGTGCAAACCTGAGCTTGCTAGGTTCTGAATCATCATTGAAGAGCTTTACCCATTGGCTTGGCATTTGAAATTTTGGTTGGGTTGCCAAGAGATTGAGCCTACTGTGTTCATCATCCACCTCATGTAGATCTTTAATGCTCCACCCAAATCCACTAATAGTCTACTTTAACACCTCCATAAAATAAATCTCCCTCTCCAAAGAAAAGTTAGAGACTACAGATACTAGCCAACTACTTGAGTCCCTCACAAAGTAGCACTGTGAGAATGGTGGCAAGGGTGTAAGAATGTTTGTGGTGGGTTGTGGTATTGATGGAATTTGGGTGATGTTAAGGGTGGGTGGTGGAACTATGGGTGGGCTATTGTCAGTCTCCTCAAAAGGTGGAAGGGTTGCAATAATAGGGGAAGTATAGTTCTCAGCATTCATAGCTTCCCCCTTTATGCTCTCACGCAACTTGCTATCATCGGAAGAGAATTCTTTAACACTTAACTCCATTTCACCCATGTCACATTGTTCAATTTGGGATTGCACATTTAGATGATCTTCAAGTTCTTTGTGCAACATTCCCAAATTGGTCATACCATTCTCGTTTTCCTCATTGTCATCATCCTAAAACCAATTGATGGCAGTGGTCTTGTGTTGTTCCTCCAGAATGGCACTGGTTTCACCTGGCAAATTATCTTTAGGTCTCTCACTTAGCAGTTTCAAAATTTGCCTACTGAAATTCTCTAAATTGTGAAGAGAAGTTCGTTGGTGTTCCAGATGCTCTTAAATCTTTTCTCCGTAGCTTCCACTAAAGTCACAAACATCTCTTCCAACCTCTGCTCCTCTTGTGCATGCTCATCATCCTCCAATGTAGCATCCACTTCAAATTGAGTCGAGAGATTAGCTTCTGAAGTATGGTTTCTGCTGCTCTCTAATTCCTTGGTCAAATTCTCTATAGATGCCATGAATATTTCTAATGCAAGTTCAAGGGATGACTTCTCTATTAGTTCTTCCCATTCATATTCCTCTAGGAAATCAGTGTGATAAATGTATCCATGATCATGATACTGATTTCCCTGGTATCGCCATTCTATACTCGGGTAAAAATTCCAATCCTGATAGTTTCGATCAACCATGGAGAAATTTTTCTTTTTTTTTTTTTTTAGAAACACAAACTTAAAACAAAAAAAAATGTAAAATAGAAAAAACAAAAAAAAAGTACAAATAAAACAAGGAAAGCAAAAATAAAAACAAATACGAAAATAAAAACTAGCTCAATAATCTCTATTAATATTGCTAATATTATAAAACTATCCCTGGCAACGGTGCCAAAAACTTGATGTGCAAAAACAAACACTAACAAACTGCAAGTGCACAGGTCATTATCAAGTAATAAAATAGTGAATATGAGTATCATCTCCATGAGGATAGTGTATAAGTACTAGCGCAAACTTTGACTATTGTCTAGTTGATCAAAATGTAGATTGATTAAACTAAGCTAAATTAATTAAGCTAACCTAAGAAAGCAAGTAAATAATATTGATGGAAATAATCTAGGCAAAGCTAATTTAAATATAAATCCCCCTAGTTTCTCATGCATATCAAACAATGAATTGAATTGGACTCTCACTAAATTAGATAAAAACCTTTCTCAAGTGATTAAATCCCTAATTTCCTAAGTATTATAGGGGAATCTCTTCTCAACCTATAATAAAATAGGAGCAACATTAAGTTCAAGAGATTAACATCTAAAGAAGTTTTATAGGTCTATCTCTAGCACCCCAATCAACTCTCTATTCCCATGAGTGATCTATTTATATCAGGATATCTCTACCCGTCCAATATAGAAACAATACCCAATCAACAAGCTAGCAATTGTTAATTAGAATAATAAGATTTATCACAAAAATAAAACAATCAAAGTTGAATTGATTAAATTCTAAATTCTTCAATCTATAAAATCAAAACTAGGGTTCATTACAAATATAATTAGTTCATATTAAAATTGATGAACAAAGATGCAAAAAATAAAAGAGGAAGAAATCTCAAACAGATCTTGAAGATGTTCTTTGAAATCTTCTCTTCAATCTTCTACATCCACTTGGATCTTAGTCTTTGATTTGATTAAACCCTCAATATCTCTAGCCTTCAAGCATCTCCCATGACTTTAAGGCTTAGCCAACCCTTAGATCTTCGTTTTTGCTCTGTGGCCACTTGTTTGCAATGCTATCATATCTTATTTATATTGCTAAAATTTAACCTCATATGGTTGGACCCACGGTTGGCGCTCTAGCTGTGCCAATGACAGGGGCAAAGATTATAACTTTCCACGGGTGAAACCTCAGCCACGCCTCCACCCATGGGAGGCTACTAGATGAATTTCCAATTGGCTCTTATCACACGCTGGAATCCCAGTCGTGTGGTCACCTATGGCTACCCATAGTCTTCCAAAAGTCAACATTTTGGCTTAGATTCTTCACCATTATAGGTCACATTTGGTTCATGGCATCATTTAGCATTAGGTTAACTAAAAGAATTTTGGAAAAGCACTAAACAAAAAAGTCAAACTCAATTTAAGGATAAAATACATCAAAAACAATGGGTAAAATGTAGTTAGTTAAGCACTTATCAGCCACATTTCCCAAGTTCCTTGTTTGAGGGTAGTCCTTGATAAAGTGATCCATATGTCCACATCTCAAACTTGCACCAGAGACCTTTCGACAAACCCCATAATACTTCTTACCACAATGGTCATAAGTTGTTGGCGAAGATTCCTTTCTTGATCATCCACTTCCTTCTTCGTGTTGGCCTTTATGACCCTTACTCTTATGCTTTGCTTCTATTCACATTCAGCATGCTAAGCTCTCTTGGCCTTATGCCTCTTCTTTATGTCCCTTCCTAAAGTATGCAAATTGTCTTCCATTAGTTTTGAATAGTCTCTTTTAAACCTCTATATCCTACTCCAAAACCATTTATAACCTAGACACTCCATGGGGTACTTATCATCAAGAGTTTTTTCTCTTTCAGATGGATCACAGGTATGACCTTCTCGAACATCTCTCTTAGTGTCCTCTTGAAGGCCATATGCGGTGCTATAGGTCAAGGTCCTCTAGCAGGGGTGATCTTCTTGGTCATATGATGAGAGAATCATAAGGCACACAAACAAATAATAATAAAGAGTACTATAGCTTATTAGCATTTTACGAAACTATATTAGTGATAGACTACAAGTGACATAATAGGAAAATTCCTATGCTCTAGGATTATACTTAATAAACCCAATAAATAAATAAGTCTAAACTAGACTTTAAAACTACAGCTCTAATACCAACTTGACATAGGTCAAATGGTAACAAAGGAAAGCCTATAGCTCTGATACCAACTTTGTCACCTACCAACTTTTGAAATTTGATGGTCCTAGAACATGGGAAGACATAAGGTCACCCACACCCATAGAACCTATTTACACATATATAAGTCATGCTTAGGATCATACCAAACCTTATACAATAACTCATTTAAAACACTATATGAAAACCTTTAATTGCGAAAGACAATAATTTGACACTTCATATATAATCCATAAGGAAATAATATTCATAATCCACTTGAAACCTTAATAAATAACATCCCAAAATAAACATCAAAAATAAATATTCCCAGAGCATCTAACAACAACCCTTCATAGCATAGTATTATTAAAGACTTGGACAAGGAGTTCTCCTAAGTGAAGTAGAATGCTTGAGCTATCACTTTGCCTCCTCATATTGCTCACCTAGAACCACACAAGGAAAAAGGGGTGAGATGGATGATCTCAATAAGTAAACAATATAGCACATACATTAACATATATTCCTTTACAAAGGAAACTCATAGCTTATACATATAGTTCATGATTTGCAATTCATGAATCAAGTTGTAATTTAGCAAGGTTTCAATTTAACAAGTTTGCATGATTCACACTTATAACACATAGAGAGTGAAGGTTGTTGCTCTATCTCTCGAACACATAGAGGAGAGGTGGCATTAAATCAAATTCTAACTCCTATCACATAGAAAAGCATGAAGCTGATTAGGCCCTATGGCTAAAAATGCCCTTTTCTAGTTGAGGTGGATACACTACCCCTATCCATTAGGTTAAGACCATGTGCATAGGTTCTAATGATTACCCACATCGACATAAGGACTTTTGTATAAAGGGTTAAAGGTATCATAGCTAGAGCTAATGGTAATCACATATAACAATAACATTTAAGGGAACAAAACATGTATCACAATAGCAATAGCAGTTTAACTTTTTGAACAAAAGATTCAAGAATAGTACAACTCCAGAAAGAATATAAGGTAGGGCCAATAATCATAAAGGTATTATCATTGGAAAATAAAAAATAGTTTTTGGACCAATTGTCCTTTGGCAACCCAAGGTTAATAACCAAATCATATAATTTTAATTTAGGATAGAAAGGACTTGGGTTTCAAAGATCTCAAAGGCTCGCATAACATGATATCACGTACTTGTAACATAACATTGTTTGTGGCATATTTATATGTTTTTATTTGTGATAAATTAGGCATTTTGTGTGTCATATAAGTTAAATGTGTTATTTTATTCACTTTTTTAGGTTTGAGGAAGGTTAGTCTTGTTTTGCAAAAAATTGGAGCGAAAAATGAAAATTCGGCGAAGTGTCGCGAGACGCGGTAGGAGAAGTGTCATCGAGGCAGCCTTAGCGCAGCAGCCAGAGCATCCAGCACCCACTAGAGTGTTTATCGCCCTACTAAAGCATCCAGTGCCCTGCTAGAGCATCCAGCACCAAGCTGTTGTGAGGTGCCTACTACCGTTTCTGCCCCAGCATCTCGCCAAGAGCTGCAGCGCACCGTACCAGGATGTGTGTCTGCTGACCATTCTTGCCCTAGCATCTCGCCAGAAATAATAGCATCGAACAACAACAATTTGTCTTGTCCCAGCATCCTGCTGAAGCTTTCTAGCACCATGCAATAAGAGGTTCCTATATTGCCTGCTCATCCCAGTGCCAAGCTGATCAATTCTAGCACCCGCTGCATCTTCTATGCGCAAATACTGAAGATTTTCCAAGATTCTCAAGGATTTTCATTCCTAAATTATTTTAGGAAAGTAAAAAACTAAATAAGAAGTTGTGTTATTATAAATAGGGGGTGAGGAGGAAGAAAAGTATATGGATTTTGATCTGGATTTTGGTGAATTTTAGCTGATAATACTTTCCCTTCTAATCTTCTCTTTTCTCAACTTTATTTTAATTGTTAGAACTAAACACTTAGAGGAGAATTTTGTTCTTGGGAATTCCTTTGTGAATATTTAAGAGATTGAATAGGATAAACAGATTGACTAACTTGGGTTAATTCTTATTTATAAATCTTTTGGATTGTTGAATTGATAGAATTGATTTGATGAATTCTTTTGATTATAATAACATTATGATGATTTCTTTATTTCCCATGAACTAATTGCATCTTTGCCTAGGGTTTGTATAAGTTGTTCACGATATGGAATTGAATATAGTTTGATTATTTTTATCCCTAATTGAATTGATTAATTATTATTGAATAATTGCTTAGCTACCAATTGTTTGACTTAGGTTTTGAATGAGGGAATGAGAGTTGAAGTTCAATTCTAGATCTAATTCCTTTAGGATCTTAAAATGAATTAGAAATATAAGTTTTATGATTTGATTTTAATTTTTTATATATAATTTGATAGAATAATTTCTATGAATGCGAAAGCTATTATATTGAGTTATATTCTTTGAATTGTTAGAAATTAAAACTCTAGGAAAATCATTTGGATATATTCATGATCATATATGATTGATAAGTTGAATACAAACCTTAGGCATCATTCATTCATTGTTTTAAAACTTATTGCATCTTAATTTACATTTTCTTTTGATTTCCTGTTTTACAAATATTTCTTTTCAAAACATTCAGCTTCTTTTCATTTAATTTGCTTAAAATCAAAATAAATATTTCCATTTGCAATTCCTTGAGAGATACGACCATGGGTGCTTTCAATATACTACAATTTTCTCTTTTCTCAATTTTATTTTAATTGTTAGAACTAAACACTTAGAGGAGAATTTTGTTCTTGGGAATTCCTTTGTGAAGATTTAAGAGATTGAGTAGGATAAACAGATTGACTAACTTGGGTTAATTCTTATTTATAAATCTTTTGGATTGTTGAATTGATAGAATTGATTTGATGAATTCTTTTGATTATAATAACATTATGATGATTTCTTTATTTCCCATGAACTAATTGCATCTTTGTCTAGGGTTTGTATAAGTTGTTCACGATATGGAATTGAATATAGTTTGATTATTTTTATCCCTAATTGAATTGATTAATTGTTATTGAATAATTGCTTAGCTACCAATTGTTTGACTTAGGTTTTGAATGAGGGAATGAGAGTTGAAGTTCAATTCTAGATCTTATTCCTTTAGGATTTTAAAATGAATTAGAAATATAAGTTTTATGATTTGATTTTAATTTTTTATATATAATTTGATAGAATAATTTCTATGAATGCGAAAGCTATTATATTGAGTTATATTCTTTGAATTGTTAGAAATTAAAACTCTAGGAAAATCATTTGGATATATTCATGATCATATATGATTGATAAGTTGAATACAAACCTTAGGCATCATTCATTCATTGTTTTAAAACTTATTGCATCTTAATTTACATTTTCTTTTGATTTCCTGTTTTACAAATATTTCTTTTCAAAACATTCAGCTTCTTTTCATTTAATTTGCTTAAAATCAAAATAAATATTTCCATTTGCAATTCCTTGAGAGATACGACCATTGGTGCTTTCAATATACTACAATTTTCTCTTTTCTCAATTTTATTTTAATTGTTAGAACTAAACACTTAGAGGAGAATTTTGTTCTTGGGAATTCCTTTGTGAAGATTTAAGAGATTGAGTAGGATAAACAGATTGACTAACTTGGGTTAATTCTTATTTATAAATCTTTTGGATTGTTGAATTGATAGAATTGATTTGATGAATTCTTTTGATTATAATAACATTATGATGATTTCTTTATTTCCCATGAACTAATTGCATCTTTGTCTAGGGTTTGTATAAGTTGTTCACGATATGGAATTGAATATAGTTTGATTATTTTTATCCCTAATTGAATTGATTAATTGTTATTGAATAATTGCTTAGCTACCAATTGTTTGACTTAGGTTTTGAATGAGGGAATGAGAGTTGAAGTTCAATTCTAGATCTCATTCCTTTAGGATTTTAAAATGAATTAGAAATATAAGTTTTATGATTTGATTTTAATTTTTTATATATAATTTGATAGAATAATTTCTATGAATGCGAAAGCTATTATATTGAGTTATATTCTTTGAATTGTTAGAAATTAAAACTCTAGGAAAATCATTTGGATATATTCATGATCATATATGATTGATAAGTTGAATACAAACCTTAGGCATCATTCATTCATTGTTTTAAAACTTATTGCATCTTAATTTACATTTTCTTTTGATTTCCTGTTTTACAAATATTTCTTTTCAAAACATTCAGCTTCTTTTCATTTAATTTGCTTAAAATCAAAATAAATATTTCCATTTGCAATTCCTTGAGAGATACGACCATGGGTGCTTTCAATATACTACAATTTTCTCTTTTCTCAATTTTATTGTAATTGTTAGAACTAAACACTTAAAGGAGAATTTTGTTCTTGGGAATTCCTTTGTGAAGATTTAAGAGATTGAGTAGGATAAACAGATTGACTAACTTGGGTTAATTCTTATTTATAAATCTTTTGGATTGTTGAATTGATAGAATTGATTTGATGAATTCTTTTGATTATAATAACATTATGATGATTTCTTTATTTCCCATGAACTAATTGCATCTTTGTCTAGGGTTTGTATAAGTTGTTCACGATATGGAATTGAATATAGTTTGATTATTTTTATCCCTAATTGAATTGATTAATTGTTATTGAATAATTGCTTAGCTACCAATTGTTTGACTTAGGTTTTGAATGAGGGAATGAGAGTTGAAGTTCAATTCTAGATCTCATTCCTTTAGGATCTTAAAATGAATTAGAAATATAAGTTTTATGATTTGATTTTAATTTTTTATATATAATTTGATAGAATAATTTCTATGAATGCGAAAGCTATTATATTGAGTTATATTCTTTTAATTGTTAGAAATTAAAACTCTAGGAAAATCATTTGGATATATTCATGATCATATATGATTGATAAGTTGAATACAAACCTTAGGCATCATTCATTCATTGTTTTAAAACTTATTGCATCTTAATTTACATTTTCTTTTGATTTCCTGTTTTACAAATATTTCTTTTCAAAACATTCAACTTCTTTTCATTTAATTTGCTTAAAATCAAAATAAATATTTCCATTTGCAATTCCTTGAGAGATACGACCATGGGTGCTTTCAATATACTACAATTGCCCTGTATACTTACAGGTCATTTTTTGACAGGTTATTTTGAGGTGAACAAGTTTTTGGCGCCGTTGCCGTGGATTTGCAAGGCAAATTTGTTTGTTTCATTATGAATATATTTATTTTTAGTTTTTATTTGTGTTTTCGGGACTTTTATGCAAGGGAGAAGATCTTTAGAAGAAGAGCTTGCCCCTTTTATTGATAATGTTCATAGGTTACGTGGAGGAAGAAGAAGGATGGAGCTAAATGAGGACCAGGTTGATCCTATAGACCCCAAGAATTTAATGATAGAAGACCAAGAGGAACAACCATACATCATGGCAAGGAAAGGAGGCCTGTGAAGGATTATGCTAAGCTAATCATTTGCATTGCAACATCATGCATTAGACTTAATGCGGCTGCCAAAAATTATGAATTGAAGAACATCCATTACAACGTGCTTCCATCCTTTTATGGAGTGCCAAATGAAGACCCCCTCAATTTCTTAAGGGAATTTTACTCCACCATATAGACCTTTCCCTTATAAGGTCTAACTGAAGATCAGTTGAGGATGAGATGCTTTCCTTACACTTTGAAGGACAAATCTAAGTCTTGGTTGATGACTCTCACTCTTGATTCATTGACCACTTAGGAGGAGGTATATAATAAATTAATGGGGAAGTTTTACTCTTACCAAAAGACAGCTGATTTGAGATCAAAGATTGCAACCTTCGCACAAATGGAAGATGAACCTTTTCATGAGGCATGGGAATGATTTAAGATGTTACAAATTAAGTGCCCCCATCATCACTATCCACTGCAATTGCTCAATCAGTTCTTTTATGATGGGCTCACATTCCAAAGCCAAAGCATAGTGGACAATGCAATTGGAGGGGCAATGGGTGAGATCACTACTAAGGAAAATTATGACCTTTTTGAGATGCTTGGTGCTAATTCTCAACAGAAAAATGTAAGGGGAAGAAGAGTGGGAGTTCAAGAAGGAGCTCCGAGCAAGGATGTGGCTATGCAAATAGCTAAGCTCACTCATCAAATCAAGCTTTTATCCATGAAGGGAAACACACCAGCACAGCAACAAGAGGTTTGTGGTGTTTGTGGCATTTTTGGTCATAGAGCTAATATTTGCCCTTCTAGTTTTGATGTTTATGCAGATGAACCAGAGCAAGCACAAGCTTTAGATGGTTTCCAACCTAGGTCAAGGAATGATCCTTACTCTAATACTTACAACCAAGGTTGGAGAAACCATCCAAATTTTTCCTAAAGAAACAACAATCAGCAATAGCCTTAGTTTCAAATGATGCAAAGAGGGCACCCATTCCAAGGAGATTCATCAAACCCACAATAGCTAAGGAAGCTATCTTTGGAGGATAGCTTGAATGCTTTCATTTAAGCTAGCACTAAAAATTAGGAGGCCAATAATAGGAGGTTTGATTCATTGGAAGCTTCAGTCAGAAAGGTGGAGACTCAAGTTAGGCAAATAGCAAGTCATGTGCAATCACACTAACAAAAGAAACTCCCCAGTCAACCGGAGCAAGCTAAGGCCATCACATTCCTCAAAAGTGGTAAGATCATTAATAATGCTGTCGGTACTAATTTTGATAATGTAGGTGATCGTCATGATGAGCTAAAAGAAGACAAGAGCAGCAAAGAGCCTGTTAGTATTCTAGATGAACAAGAGAAAGTGAAAGAAGCCTCATCTCCTTCAAACTTGCACAAAGCGGAAGATCCATATAGATCGCCTATTCCATTTCTAAGTCATCTTAAGAATGGTAAGCAGGATATGCAATTTGATGAATTGTTCAAAATGCTATATAAGTTAAGTGTTAATTAGCCTTTGCTTGATGTAATAAAAAATGTACCTTCTTATGCAAAATTTTTCAAAGAGTTGAATTCTAAGAAAAGGAGGTTAGAAATGGAAGAAAAAGTTATGGTGTCTGAGGTAACTAATGCTGTACTCTAGCATAAATTACCTTATAAAGCTAAAGATCCTAGTGGTTTTATGATTGATATTAGTATGGGCAATGGTGAGAGGCCTAAAGGTATGCTAGATTTAAGTGCAAGTCTTAATTTGATGCCCTATGCCTTGTTTGTGCAATTAAATTTAGGAGAATTGAGACCTACTAAAATGTGTTTGTAACTAGCTAATAGGTCTTTATGATTTCCTAGGGGAATTATAGAAGATGTGCTAGTGTAAGTTGGAGGGTTGATTGTACCTATTGACTTTGTGGTATTAGACATGGGTGATGAGTTGTCAAATAGGTCAGAATCACATATTTTGTTAGGAAGACCTTTTATGGCAATAACAAATACTTTAATTGATGTTAAGAATGGAAAGTTAACCATGACTATTTTGGGTCAAACTGTTGAGTTTTCTATTTTTAACAATCTTACAGTGATTACCACATCATTATATGAAGAGTGCTCCTTTATTGATTGCATAGACATTATTGTTCAATAAGTTTTCTTGCAAGATGCTTTTGAGAATAAGTTGGAAATCGCCTTTACACTTGAACAAGATGCTGACATCCATTTTCAAGTGCCACTGAATGCCTAGATAAGTTGGAAGTAGAAGAATTAGGAGAGGAGAAGAATGTTGAGCTTCCATTGCTCCAACATATAGAGAAAGCACCCTCACCACCCTTATAACTTAAGGAGCTGCCTAAACACCTAAAGTATGTATGTTTAAATGAGGGAGAGAATTGAACTGTAATTATTTCAGCTTTGTTGAGTGAAAAGGAAGAGGAGAGATTAGTGTGTGAGCTAAAAAGGTTGAAGAAGACAATAGGGTGGGGGTTGAGTGACATCAAGGGAATTAGTCCCTCTATGTGCATGCATAAAATCATTTTAGAAGAGGGTGCTAAACCTAAAAGGGAGATGCAGAGAAGATTAAACCCTAACATGAGTGAGGTAGTAAAGAAGGAAGTGCTAAAATTACTTGATGAGGCAAGTGATCTATCCTATTGCAGATAGTGATTGGCTTAGTCTGGTTCATGTGGTTCCTAAGAAAATAGGAATCAAAGTGGTAAAAAATGCAAACAATGAGTTAGTCCCAACTAGGACTGTCACTGGGTGGCGAATGTGCATTGATTATAGGAAATTGAACAATGACACCAAGAAAGATCATTTCCCTTACCCTTTATAGATCAAATCTTGGATAAGCTTGATGGACACTCTTATTACTATTTTCTTGATGGACTTTCAGGTTATTATCAAGTGGCAATAGCACTAAAGGATCAGGCTAAAACTACTTTTACATGTCCTTTTGGGACTTTTGCTTTTCGACGGATGCCTTTTACGCTGTGCAATACTCTAGCAACTTTTCAACGATGCATGATGTCTGTATTTTCTGACATGATAAATGATTTCATTGAGGTATTTATGGATGACTTTTATGTTTTTGTTAATTCATTTGATGATTGTCTCAACAAATTAGTTCTTGTGCTTGAAAGATGTATTGAGTGCAATCTTACTTTGAGTTGGGAGAAAAGTCATTTCATGGTGACTCATGGCATAGTTTTGGGACACATTATATCAAGTAAGGGTATTGAGGTTGATAAGGCTAAAATGGACTTAATTGCAAACTTACCTCCCCTTACATCTATTAAGAGGATAAGAAGTTTTTTAGGGCATGCTAGTTTTTATCGAAGGTTTATTAAGGACTTTTCTAAGTTAAGCCAACCTCTTTGTAGGTTACTAGGAAAAGATGTTCCTTTTGAGTTTGATGAAAATTGCATGCACGCCTTTAACACTTTGAAAGAGAAGCTCACTACTGCACCTATCATCGTTGCTCTTGATTGGTCTTTACCTTTTGAAATCATGTGTGATGCATCTAATCATGCATTATGGGTTGTTTTAGGACAAAGAGTTGACAAGTTTTTAAGAGTCATCTATTATGCCAGTTTCACCCTTAATAATGCCCAAGTGAATTACACCACAACTGAGAGAAATGTTAGCTGTTGTTTTTGCATTATATAAGTTTATGGCATATTTGATTAGGTCTAAAGTGATAGTGTATTCTGATCATGCTGCTTTAAATTATCTTTTGTCTAAACAACATGTTAAAGTGTGCTTAATTAGGTGGGTATTAGTTTTACAAGAAGTTGATTGTGAAATCCAGGATAGAAAGGGGAGCGAAAACATTGTGGTAGATCACTTTTCTAGGTTACTCTTTTTAAATGAAAATGAACTTGGTTTGAGTAATATTAACAGAGATTTGGA
>CANTUT010000040.1:257500-352500 GCA_947687605.1 Reutealis trisperma | reverse complement strand
AAAGATTGATTATGATGTATACCCTAAGATTGCACTTGAATTTTTTACTTCATTTTGTCTACTGGATGATGATGAAATTTATTTTAGACTCCATGATATGGAATATTGACTTGGGCATAAAAAATTCTATGAGGTTTTTGGATTTCCTAAGGATGGTGAAGATTGTTTGGAGAATAAGTTTAATGTCAATGAATTTTGGGAGTAGTTGATTGCGCTTAAGAATTTTGATACTAATAAAGCTCCTAATGGATTTATTAAAGATCATGCTACCCTCATTTTGCACAAGTTCATGTGCCATGCTGTGTTTAGAAAATCAAAGACTAGTAAGGTCTTGCATAAGGAACTGTGTGTTTTATGGTGCTTGGCCAATGGGAAAAAGATTGACACTGCCTCTTTATTGCATCACACAATTATGGATATGATCACTCATAAGAGGTATAATTTGAATATGGGTCACATTGTTTCCGCCATAGTCCTTTCCTATGATCTTCTTGATTCCAATTCTGAAGACCTATAACCATTACCAACATGGAATTTCACAATGGGTGGTTACTGCGGAATGATGTTTGAAGGCCCTAAAAACTCAAAATGTTGGCGGGATCACCAACTCAAGAAGGCACCCCCATATTTGCTTTATAGAGGTTCTTCTTCGAGTCATCCTGAACATGAATGCTCTACTGAGATAGATCCTCCTGCTATAAAGCCAACCAGTGAGGTGGCTGGGTGGCAAATGGTCTTACGCAAACTTGACTCAATGGAAGAGCAAAACTGAGCCTGGATTACTGAGATACACCAAAGGTTTGACAAGATGGAGCATGAACAAAAATCTCATCGGCACAAGTTTGCTCAATTTTGTTAACAGTCCAACATTGTATTGGAATCGCCCCCTCCTTTGCCATCCGCGGCAAATGAATAAGGTAACCTTTCTCTCTCGATTGTCAAATGTTTTTTTTTTGTTTTTAGTTTTTAATCTTCCAATTTGCATATCTGCATACATTTCCACATTGAGGGCAATGTGGAGTTTAAGTGTGTGAGGGGAGGGGGGGAGTAATTTTGTGTTTTGCTTTTGTGTAAAATTGTGCGTATTGTAAGTAAATCCCTTTGTTTTGTCTTCTTTTGTTGAAGTTTACTTGATTGTTTACTTAGCTTGGCACAAGGTGTTAATTTTGGAATTAAAATTTAAGTGTGGCCAATGATATAATAAGATTGTGTTTGAATTAGATTATATTCAATTGCTTTGGATACTACATTGTTTTTACCCTTAATCATTGCTTTGAAACTGAGTTGAAATTTGCCTAGATTATTAGAGGGGTTTTTGCATGCTGCACTTAGAGAGGGCTTATGCAACATGTTATCATTGAGTGATTTCGCCCACTTTGGAACATGCTAGCCAATTAGTCAAAGCGAAATTTTAAGTCTACTTAGGAAAGGAAGAAATGATTAAGGCATTTCTTTGTTTTAACCAAATCCTTATATCCACCTATTTTAAATATTTACCCCTAGTTCACCCTTTGAACTAAATAAATGCATTAACATGCATATTTTAAACTTAAGTTCTTTGTTTAATTAAACCGTATTGTTACTACCCTTGTGTTTTCTTTGGATAATGATGCAAAGTTGGTAAAGATAGTAACCTTTTAAAAATTTACAATTGAGTGGAGTGATGAAAAATTAATATAACTCATGCACAAACATGAGTGTAAGAAAAAAAAAAGATAAGTATTTCTCTTAGAAAAACTGAAGGTTGGAATGCCTATTGCTCCGTTATTAAGGAATAATGACTCTTATTAAGGTTAATTTGTGTTTTGTTTGGCATCGTTTTCAAATAAAACATTTTTCATGTTAACTTGTTTCTTAATTAACTCATTACCCTTTAAACCCCATTACAACCTTAATAAAGACCTTTTGATCTTTTTAACCTTTGTGGACTCCATTAGTAGAGATGAAATTGGTTAGTGTGCCTATGAAATGGATGAACATGATTGGATATGAATCCTTTGAATAGAAATTCTCTTTGATAATAGTGAGTGTATATGCCTATCATAAAGTGTAGCAAATTTTCTTCTTGGTAATCTTTGCAAAGATTTGATTGATACTTAGTGCATTTGTAGTGATTTGTGGGTTAATTGTGTTGAGTATTTTGCAATTGTTGCTATACTCTTATTCAAACATTTATCTTTTGAGGCACACTATGCTTTCTTAAATATATAGGTTCTTGTTGCCAACTAAGTAAAATAGTTGAGTATGGTTTTGCTTGAGGACAAGCAAAAGGGCAAGTGTGGGGGAAGTTGTTTGTGGCATATTTATATGTTTTTATTTGTGATAAATTAGGCATTTTATGTGTAATTCGCGTCATATAGGTTAGAATTTGTTATTTTATTCACTTTTTAAGATTTGAGGAAGGTTAGTCTTATTTTGCAGAAAATTGGAGCGAAAAATGAAAGTTTGGTGAGGTGTCATGAGACGCGATAAGAGAAGTGTCACCACAGTAGCCTAAGCGCAATAGCCAGAGCGTCCAACGCCCCGCTAGAGCATCCACCACCAAGCTGTTGTGAGGCGCCTACTGCTGTTTCTGCCCCAGCGTCTTGCCAAGAGCTGCAGCGCCCCGCATTAGGATGTGTGCCTACTGACCGTTCTTACCCCAACGTCTCGCCATAAATAACAGCATGCCGTAGCAACAATCTGTCTTGTCCTAGTGTCCCGCCGAAGCTTTCCAGCGCCACGCAACAAGAGGTTCCTATATTGCCTGCTCATCCCAGTGCCAAGTTGATTAATTCCAGTGCCTGCTGCATCTTCTATGTGCAAATATTGAAGATTTTTCAAGATTCTAAAGGATTTTCATTCCTAAATTATTTTAGGAAAGTAAAAAACTAAGTAAGAAGTTATGTTGTTATAAATAGGAGGGTGAGGAGGAAGAAAAGTATCTGGATTTTGATATGGATTTTGGTGAATTTTAGCTTATAGTACTTTCCCTTCTAATTTTCTCTTTTCTCAATTTTATTTTAATTGTTAGAACTAAACACTTAGAGGAGAATTTTGTTCTTGGGAATTCCTTGGTGAAGATTCAAGAGATTGAATCAGATAAATGGATTGACTAACTTGGGTTAATTCATATTTATAAATCTTTTGGATTATTGAATTGATAGAATTGATTTGATGAATTCTTTTGATTATAATAAGATTATGATGACTTCTTTATTTCCCATTAACTAATTTCATCTTTGTCTAGGGTTTGTATAAGGTGTTCATAACATGGAATTGAATATAGTTTGATTATTTTTATCCCTAATTGAATTGATTAATTGTTATTGAATAATTGCTTTGCTACCAATTATTCGACTTAGGTTTTGAATGAGGGAATGAGAGTTGAAGTTCAATTCTAAATCTCATTCCTTTAGGATCTTAAAATGAATTAGAAATATAAGTTTTAAGATTTGGTTTTAATTTTTGATATATAATTTGATAGAATGATTTCTATGAATGCAAAAGCTATTAGATTGAGTTCTATTCTTTGAATTGTTAGAAATTAAAACTTTAGGATAATCAATTGGATATATTCATGATCATATATGATTGATAAACTGAATACAAACCCTAGTCATCATTCATTCATTGTTTTAAAACTTATTGTATCTTAATTTACATTTTCTTTTGATTATCTGTTTTACAAATATTTCTTTTCAAAACATTCAACTTCTTTTCATTTAATATGCTTAAAATTGAAACAAATTTTTCCATTTGCAATTCCTTGAGAGATACGACCTTGGGTGCTTTCAATATACTACAATTGCCTTGTATACTTGCAAGTCACTTTTTGATAGGTTATTTTGAGGCGAACAAACATAATGTTTACTCACACTTGTAACATGAATACAGTGTTTACTCACCTTGTGGTTCCTTCACTCCTAGTACATGTAGCCCTTTTGAACCTATAAAGCTCCTCAATCTCTAACATCTTATTTAATTCAATACTTAGTATTTATTTAATCATTATGCTATCCTATCCCATAAGTATCTCATGCACATATATCATTCACATGTGCTTAGAGTTGCACATGTAAGTACACCTCATCACTAGCACATAACATGTTAACTTTAAAAGTCTTGTACCCTTTGCCTTTCTAAGCCCACATGAAAACACATTACAATCATGTCTATACCTTTCTAATGTCAATACAATATCATTATCTTAATATCATTTCACTTTGATAATCTTCTTAGTACACTTAATACTTCCATATATGTCAACTTAGCAAATAACCTTTCAAATATCATACTTTTTTGTTATAACTAATTCCTTCAATCAATCTCTTTATAATTTCAAGATCATTAATTCATTATTAACTCATCATACATGTTACTTCTACATTATCCAATCACATTCACATATTAATCACAACATAAGGTTAAGATACCTTAAGTATACCAAATTGCCTCTAGGCTTATCTAGGGTCATTCCTTCAATCAACATGCAATTTAACTATTTGTCATTCATTCATGCATGTCAATAATCATCAAAATAAATTACACTTAAATTATATATATTGGGATAAGAATTTCAATGTAGGTCGAATGCCCTTTAAAAGAGAAAACTAAATTTTTTTACTTCTCGCACTTTCTGTCTATTACAGTAATATGTAGAAGCATAGTTTGAACTAAGATTTTTCATGTAATCAAAACAAAAATCATTTTAGAACATAAAGGTATAGGAATCGGCACATAAATAAATCTATATGCATGAAAATTTTCAACTTTAATTTTTAAGATGAAAAACCGTGAGTTGTCTTATTTCTGGTACTTTCCAGTCATTACAGAAATACAAAAACATGTGATTTAAACCATTATTTTTCATTCAATTACAACAATTATCAGTTTAGAACACTAATACACACCAATCAATCAGCCATGGATAATTCTCATGCATGAAAATTCCAAGTTTAAGGTTTAGAGTGAAAATCATGAGTTTTCTAACTTTCCAGTGTTTTCTTATCATTACAGTATTATGTAAATATATGATTTAAATTATTATTTTTCATCCAAACAAAACAAATATCTATTTAGGATTCCATCTTGAACAAATCAATAGCCATATGTATATATAATTGTAGAATTTTCTAACTTTTAAGTTCTAGAACGAAAACCTTGAATTTCCTTGTTTTCTGAAAATTTTCAGTCATTATAGTAATATGCAGAAATATGATTTAATTCAATATTTTTCATCTAAACACATCAAAATTAGTTTAGAATAGAAGCATGTAAAAATTACCCCCGTTGGTAAAGTTTATGCATGAAAATTTCAATTTTGAGTTGTAGAATCCACCTACCCTAGAAATTGCGTAGAGAGGTTGGTGTTTTCAATAGGAAAATCGATTTCTCTCACAAGAAATCACCTAGGCTGAATTTAATAATAAAAATCAGTAAATACTCAGTTTCAAATAATTTTTTCATAGTTAGTTTCATAGAAATCAAATAACAAATTGAAAATAATGATAAACTTATGAATATGGTCAAGAAATCGCGAAATTGAAGGTGTTTCGAGAATTTTGGTAAAGAAAATTATTTTGGGAGAATTTTTCTATAAGAATACTGAAATAATAAAGTGTGGCTACTAGAATACTAGGGCTAGTAAAATTTCTTGAATTTATATTTAGGGTTTTGGGTAATTCCAAGATTACCCTTAATGAACTAGGTTAGGAGGGTTTTAGTGTAATGGGATTTTAGGTATTTGGGTTTTTTGTTTTAATTTAGGAGTTGATTATAGGTAATTAAAAATAAAATATTTTTCTTATTATTTTCTATAATATTTTTCGCAAAATATTTATTTAAAAATTATTTTAAAAATACTCATAAAATTATTTTATGCTTAAAAATTGCCTTTTTGCATGAAAATTCATTTTATGAAAAATAAATTATTTTATGTTAATGAACTTCATATAAATCATTTATTTCACAATAATAACTTATATTATGTATATTAAAATTAATTTAACATGCCACATCAATCATACAGCACATAATTTCCTATAAAAGTATACACTCAGCCTTAATAGTTCTAAGTCAAGCGAATTGTCATGAAAATTTCTAGGGTTGATGGTCCTATGTCACATCCCAACCTTAGAGATACGACGGTCCTAGAACATGGAGAGACATAAGGTCACCCACGCCTATAGAACCCACTTACATACAAATAAATCATGCCTAGGATCTTACCAAACCTCCTTCATTATCTCATTTAAAACATTTAGATGAATACCATAATTTGCGGAAGACTTAAAATAAATCATTTCATATAAAATCCATAAGGAAAATAATATATCTCGATAAGTATCAATCAACATTCCCGGAGCATCTAATGAAAAGACTTTATAAAAATTGTATTATTGATAACTTGGACAAGGAATTCCCCAAGTGAAGTAGAATGCTTGAGCCATCACCTTGCCTCCTCACATTTGCTCACCTGGAACCACAAAAGGAAAAAAGGGTGAGATAGATGATCTCAATGAGTAAACAAAAAGGCACATACATTATCACATATTCCTTTGAAAGGAAACACATAGCTTATACACATAGTTCATGATATATAATTCATGAATCAAGTTGCAATTTAGCAAGAGTTCAATTTGGCAAGTTTGTAGAAATCACACTTATAACACATAGTGAGTGAAGGCTATCTCTATCACTCGAACACATAGGGGAGAGGTGGCCTTATACCAAATTCCAACTCCTATCACGTAGAAGGCGTGAAGCTGATCAGGCCCCATGGCTAAAACTGTCCCCTCTAGCTGAGGTGGATACACTACCCCTATCCATCAGGTTAAGACCATGTGCACAGGTTCCAATGATTACCTGCATTGGCACGAGGATTCTATATAAAGGGTAAAAGGTACCATAGCTAGAGCTAATGGTAATCACAATTAACAATATCACATAAGGCAATAATAACATGTATTTCAATAACAATAGTGGTTTAGCTTTTAAACCATAATACAATGAAAGTGTAGTTCCAGAAAGAATACAAGTTAGGGTGTTAATCACAAGAATTTCTGATTGGATAGCAAAATAACTTTGGACCAAATGTCCTTTGGCAACCCAAGCTTGACAAAAAAATTATATAATAATATTTAAAATAGAAAGAAACTTGGGTTTCAAAGATCACAAAGGTTCACATAGCATGTCATCACATATTTGTAACATAACAAAATGTTACTTGCACTTGTAACATGAACATAGTGTTTACTCACACTTGAAGAATGAATATGATGTTTACTCACCTTGGGGTTCCTTTGCTCCTAGTACACATAGTCCCTTTTGCACTTCTAAAGCTCTTTAAACTCTAACATAATATTTGATTTAATACTTAGTATTTATTTCCTCATGATGCTCCTATCCCATAACTACCCCATTCACATATAGCATACATATACACTTAGAGTTCACATATAGGTGTACTCATCACTTGCACATAGCACATTGACTTTAAAAGTCTTGCATATTTAGGCCTTATACGCTCACATGAAAACATATTGCAATCATATCAATACCTTTTTAAGGTCATCACCATATTATTACCTCAATATCAATTCACTTTAACAATTAACTTAGTTCACTTCATACTTCCATACATGTCAACTTGACAATTAGGCTTTCACGCGTCATGCTTAACTCTTATGATCTCTTTCACTTCATTAACTCATAATCGTATGTTCATCATCAATTCATCATAACATCTAGTTCCATATTTCCTAATCACATTTGCATTATAATCACAATATAAGGTTTAGATACCTTAAGTATACCAAAATGCATTTAAGCTTATCTAGGATAATACCTTCAATTAACATGCAATTTTATCATTTATTATATATACATACATGTCAACAACCATCAAAACACATCCCATTAAATTTATAATCATTGGGACAAAATGTTCATATAGGCCGAATGCATCATCAAGGTAAAAACCAAATTCTTCTTCTTTTCATACTTTCCGTCTATTTTAGAAATATGTAAAAACATGGTTTGAACCAAGATTTTTCCTATAAACATAACAAAAATCATTTTAGAATTTAAATCCATAAGAATCAGCCACCATTGGTGTTATTAATATATAAAAATTCAACCTTTTGCATTATAGAACACAAAACCATAGGTTTTCTTGTTTTTGGTATTTTCCGGTCATTTCAGAAATATGCAAATGGGTTGTTTAAACCATTATTTTTCATTCAATCATAGAAAATATTAGTTTAGAACAAATTCCTTCATGAATCGGCAGCCATAGATAGGGTTTATACAAAAAAATTCTAAGTTCAAAGGCTTAGGTAAAAAATCATGAGTTTCCACGCATTTTGTTCATTTCAGCGATAAACAGACACATGATTCAAATCATTATTTTTCATCTAAACAAAACAAATATCATATTAGCATACTTATTCATACAAATTGGCAGCCATATGACCATGCAAGAATAAAATTTTCCAACTTCCAAGTTCTAAAACGAAAACCTTGAATTCCTTTGTTTTTCGAAACTTTTCGGTCATCGCAGAAATATTATTTAATCCAATATTTTTTATCAAAAAAAATCAAAAACTAGTTTAGAATACAACCAAATACAAATCACCCCCCCCCCCCCCCCCCTTCTTATGATGTTTATGCATAAAAATTGTGATTTTAAGTTATAGAATTCACCTTTGGAGAAATCTTGCGGAAAGAGTCGTGTTTACAGTAGAAAATAATTTTTCTCTCCCAAAAATTCACTCATACAGAATTGAATCTATAGAAATCAGTAATCAAATAGTTCAAAATAATTTTTCCATAATTTATTTCATAGAAATCAGTTTAGAAATTGAAAGAGAATAAAAACTTATGATTACGATCACGAAGTCGCAAAACGGTAAGGTGTTTTCAATATGTTGGTAGAGAGAAATATTTTGTGACAATTTTCTACCAAGATACAGAAAGAATAAGAGAATGGCTGCTGGAAACCCTTGTTTGGCTGAAATTTAGAATAAATATTAGGGTTGGGGTGGAATTTCCACTAATACCCTTAATGAATTAGGTTGGGAAGATTTTGGTGTAATGGGCTTTTGGGTATTTAGGCTTTTCCCTTAAATTTTCGGCTGAATAAGAATTAAAATAAAAAGAATATTTTTGTTATTAATTCTGGAACATTTTCCTCAAAAATATTTATTTTAAAATATTTTAAAAATACTCATAAAATTATTTTATGCTTAAAAATTATCTTATGCATGAAAATTCATTTTATTTAAAATAAATTCTTTTATGCAAATGCACTTCATTTAAATCATTTATTTCATAATAGATAATTTAATATGCCACATACTCATCAATCACTTAGACCACTAATTTTCACACAAGCACACACTCAACCTTATTAGTTCTAAATTAAGCAATTTATCACGAAAATTTCTAGGGTGGGTGTGGGTTATTACATTCTCCCCCCTTAAAGAAATTCATCCTTGAATTTAAACCCTTACCTAATTTCTCTTAAAAAGCTGAGGATGCTTCTGTCACATTTCCTCCTCTGCTTCCCAAGTGCACTCATCTATCCCATGATTTCGCCACTGAACCTTAATCTTGGGTATCTCCTTATTTCTTAGCTCCTTTACTTGTTGATCCACTATAGCTATCGGTGACTCCTCATAGGATAGTTGCTCATCTAATGAAATGTCTGGAGGTAAAAGAACGTGTGATGGATCTGATACATGCTTCCTTAGCATTGAGATGTGGAATACTAGGTGCACATGTGCTAAAGTTGGAGGTAGGGCAAGTCTATAAGACACTTCTCCAACCTTATCTAAGATTTTGAAAGGACCAATGAAACGAGGTGATAATTTCCCTTTCTTGCCAAATCTCATGACTTCTTTCATTGGCGAGACCTTTAAGAATACATGATCTCCCATGGCGAATTGGATTTCCTTTTGCTTAAGGTCCGCGTAACTCTTTTGCCAACTAAATGTCGTCTTCAGTCGATCTTGAATTATTAGTACTTTCTCAGTGGTCTCCTTAAGCAATTCGGGCATTTCTACATGCTTGTCTCTAGGTTCAACCCAACAAATTAGAGAATGACATCTTCTCCCATACAACGCTTTGTATGGTGCCATGCCAATGGACGAATGATAGCTATTGTTGTAGGCAAATTCAATCAAGGGTAAATACTTATCCCAGCTACCGCCAAAGTCCAAGACACACATCCTTAGCATGTCCTCGAGTGTCTAAATCGTCCTTTTAGACTGGCCATCCATTTAAGGGTGAAATGTCATACTAAAACCTAGTTGTGTTCCTAACACTTCTTGCAACTTTTGCTAGAACCTTGAGGTGAATTGAGTTCCTCGATTTGAGATGATAGAAATTGACACTCCATATAGTTTCATGATCTCATCTACATACAACTGTGCATACTAAGCTGCAGAATATATGGTCTTAACTCCTAGAAAATGAGCAGACTTCGTCAATCTATCCACTATGACCCATATAGAATCATGTCCTTTGGAGGTTCTACGCAAACCAACAACGAAGTCCATAGTGATGCGCTCCCGCTTCCATTCAGGTGATTTAATCTCTTGTAGTAATCCTGAGGATCATTGATGTTCATACTTGACTTGCTTGCAAGTCAGGCAGGATGCTACAAACTTAGCCACATCCTTCTTCAATCTAGGCCACTAATAATTAGCTTTCACATCATGGTATATCTTGGTAGTTCTAGGATGAGCACAGTAAGGTGTCTGATGTGCCTCCTTCAATATCCTTTCCTTTAGTCCATCCACATCAGGCATGCATACTCTGTTCTTACACTTTAAAATTCCATTGACTACCTCAAACTCATAGTTCTTTCCTTCTCTTGTCTCATCCTTCAACTTCACCAAGTATGGGTCCTTATCTTATGAATCCCTTATTTCTTCCATTAACTTAGATCTTACTTGAAAATGAGCCAATAAAACTCTTGATCCTCCAATCTCCAGTTTCAATCCTTGATTAAACAATTCCTTTAGTTCCTTCACGATCGACCTCTTTCTCACATCCATATGGGCTAGGCTTCCCATTGACTTTCGACTTAAGGCATCTGCCACTACATTCGCCTTCCCGGGATGATAGAGAATCTTATAGTCATAATCCTTCAATAATTCAATCCATCTCCTTTGTCTTAGATTGAGGTCTCTTTGGCTCAAGATGTACTAAAGACTCTTATAATCCATGTAGATCTCACACTTCATTCCATACATGTAATGTCTCCAGATCTTTAGAGCGAACACTACTGCAGCTAATTCTAAATTATGAGTAGGGTAATTCACTTCATGTCTCTTTAGTTGTCGTGATGCATAGGTGATGACTTTACCATTTTGCATCAAAACACACCCCAGTCCTACTCTCGAGGCATCACAGTAGACAGTGAATCCTTCTTCTCCTTTTGGTAATGTCAAAACTAGAGCCGATACCAAACACTCATTGAGCTCCTGAAAACTCTTCTCATAGGACTCTTCCCAATTGAACTTAACTTGCTTTCTTGTCAACTTGGTCAATAGGGCTGCTATCTTAAAAAAGTCCTGTATGAATCTACGATAATATCCTGCCATGCCCAAGAAACTTCGCACTTCTAAAATTGTTGTGGGCCTTGGCCAATTTGCTACCGCTTCAACTTTCTTGGGATCAACTTGAATTCCTTCCTTACTTACTACATGTCTAAGAAAGTTGACAGACTCCATCCAAAATTCGTACTTAAATAACTTAGCATAAAGTTAGTGATCACGTAATGTTTGAAGCACGATCCTCAGATGTTCTTTATGTTCCTCTTTATTCTTTGAGTAAATTAGGATATTGTCGATGAATATGATCGTGAACTTGTCAAGGAATGGCTTGAATACTTGATTCATCAAGTCCATGAAAGCAGCCGGAGCATTCATCAAACCGAATGGCAAAACCGTGAACTTGTAGTATCCATATCTAGTGCAGAAAGCAGTCTTGCAGATATCTTCTCCTTAGATCTTTAGTTGATGATAGCCAGACCTTAAGTCAATCTTGGAGAAGTGACAACTCCTTGCAGTTGATCAAAAAGATCATCGATCCTCGGCAATGGGTATCTATTCTTCACAGTGACTTTGTTAAGTTGATGATAGTCGATGCACATTCAGAATGAGCCATCTTTCTTCTTTATGAACAACACTGGAGTGCCCCATGGCAAACTACTTGGTCGAATGAAGCCCTTATCAAGCAGGTCATGCAATTGCATCTTTAACTCCTTCAGCTCCATTGGTGCCATACGATATGGCGGTATCGATATCAGTTGTGTACCAGGTAGCAATTTGATATTGAACTCGATCTCACGATCAGGGGGTAATCCAAGTAAATCTTCTGGAAAGACATCCATGAACTCGTCCACCACTGGAATGCTCTCGTCTGGAATGGCAGCTTCTTTGCCAGTGTCGACTACGTGGCTAGATATGCTTGGCATCCTTTTCTTAACATCTATCTTGCTCTTAAGGCCAATATCAAGTTTAGGGGATTCTCATTCCTATCTCCTTAGTACACAAACTCCTTCCCATCTTTAGTTCGAAACTCGATAAGTTTCTTTCTACAGTTGATACGAGCTCCATGCTCATACAACCAGTCCATCCCTCATATTACATCGAATTCTAATACGTCCAATTCTAGCAACACTACCAAAAGTGTTTGTCAATTAATGTCTACATCATAGCCTTTATACTTACACTTTACTTCCATCACTTCCCCTAAAGGAGTTGCTATTACTAACGGTTCACTCATCAATTCCTTATCTATACTTAAGTACTTAGCAAAACTAGGCAACACAAAAGAATGGGTAGCACCAGAATTAATTAAACATTTTGTGCTAGAACTTTGGATGGGGATGATACTTGTGATGGCGGTGTGCAAATCGTGAGCCTCTTACAAATTTAACCCAAAGGCTTGACCTTTGCCTTTATTTTCTGTCATTGGTGCATTCCCAACCATTGGCCCCTTGTCCTTGACTCCTTGTCCTTGCGTTTGGAATGGCTTGGATTGTGGTTGCACTGTGGTTCCATTCCCTTGACTCTTCATCTACGGGTAGTCCTTTATGAAGTGCCCCATTTGCCCACACCTAAGGCAAGCGCCAGTATCTTTCTGGTAGATTCCAGTATGTTTCTTTCCACATTTGCCTGGGGATCTCTTGCTTAGTTTGACCATTTCATGCTCCAGATGATGAAAACTCCCTGTTTTGTTCTCCTCCATTTCCATGCTATCCTTTATGACCTTTCTTCTTATGCCTTCCCATATGGTTTCATTCGGCTCGTTTGGCTCTCTCCGCCTTGTATCTTTTCTCCATGACCTTGGCCTTGTCTATAAGCTTAGCTAAGGTTGGAAACTCTGTTGCTACCAACAAATTGAATAGAGGTGTGATCAATCCTCTAAGGAAGCGATTGACATGACTTGCTTAGGTAGGAACGATGTTGACAGCGAATCGGCTAAGTCGGTTAAACTCCTTAGCATAATCTGACATAGACATTCTTGGCCTTTGCTTCAGTTGCTCGAACTGCAATGCCTTATCTCGCCTTTCTCCTTATGGCAAGAACTGATCCATTACTTCTTGCTTAAACTCTACCCATGTAGGTGGGTCAGCCCCATAAAGTTGTTCTTCGATACTCCTCTCATACCAGTATCAAGCTTCTTTCTTGAGTTGGAGTCCTACCAACTCAATCACTCGAGCATCTGAGCAAGATCAACGACGGACTAGCTTATCCATCTCATCCAAAAATTTATGAGGGTCATCTCCTTCCTCACCACAAAAGGTACGTGGTTGCAGCTTCTTAAACTCTGCCACAGTTATTCCCTCGTCAGGTAGCCATTTCCTCTCTCTCCAAGCAGGTGTCGCTACTGCAGGAGGCGTAACTCCATTCCTTTCTTGAGTTGGCGGTGTTTCTAACCTTTAAGCTCATAGCTCGTCCAGTTCCTTGCGCAAATCTCTCATTTCTTCATACATGGTGTGCACTTCTTGTGAAGATGCTTACTCACTAGAGCCCATAGTCGGTGCCCTCGAGTTGGATCTTTCCCTTGACAGTATAGGTGCAGAGGCAGCATTCGATGCAATGTCTGATATAACATCATCATTAGCCCTAACAGATTGGGCGACTGTGCGAACCTTCTTCTTGGGAGGCATTTTATCTATCATAATAAGGGAATTTAGTACTAATCCCCTATCCTAACCCATTTAACCTCCCCCTTATCCTAGCACATATTATCATGCATTTACCATGTCACATCACTAAGCACATGTCATGTATGAATTGCATATCACATAGTTTTGCACATATCACATATTATAATCATATAGCATATATCACATAATATCACACTATAGCATAATAATGAAGGAGATCATCTCATCCTAGGTAACTAGGCAATCAAGGAAAATCATTCATATCATATAAAGTGCTATGCCGTTATATCGATCATCATATCTACTCGACCTAGTTATCGTGTCCACCTCCAGAGCAATCAAGAGCGACATGGCCACTGCTGCCATATCGGTAGCAAAGAAGATCTCTATCTTGATAGCGATTAGTTGAAGATGCAGACCTCACTGGTGAGTAATCTCCTCTATGCTCAACAATCCCTGACCTGAGTTGCTCCATATCCTCTCTTAGTGCATGAATCATAACCTTAAGACGTTGGTTTTCCTCCTTCAAGTATGAATAGTTATCCTCCAATCTTTGGACCCTACTATATACCCAATCAGGATCTAAGCGCTCCTCAGGGTCCTCCTCTTCGTCAGGGGTCTTCTCTTTCATGGGGCGAATCACAGTTACAACTTTCTCGAGCATCTCTGGCCAAGTCCTTTTACAGGTCACATGGGGTGCACTAGGTCATAGTCCTCTAGCAGGCATAATCTTCTTGGTCATCTGTCAGAAGAATCATAAGGCAAGTTAACAATAATAAGGATTACTAAAATCTACTAGGATTTTGCGAAACTATGCTAGCAATAGACTGCAAGTGACATGACAGGAAAAATTCCTATGCTCTAGGATTTTACTTAAGCAACTTATATAAAACAAGCCTAAACTAGACTTTTAAAAACTACGGCCCTGATACCACCTTTCTCACATCCCAACCTTAGAGATATGATAATCCTAGAACATGGGGAGACATAAGGTCACCCATGCCCATAAAACCCACTTATATATAAACAAATCATGCCCAGGATCTTGCCAAACCTCTTTCATTATCTCATTTAAAACATTTAGATGAATACCATAATTTGCGAAAAACTTAAAATAAATCATTTCATATAAAATCCATAAGGAAAATAATATATCTTGATAAGTATCAATCAACATTCCCGGAGCATTTAATGACAAGACTTTATAAAAATTGTATTATTGATAACTTGGATAAGGAATTCCCCAAGCGAAGTAGAATGCTTGAGCCATCACCTTGCCTCCTCACATTTGCTCACCTGGAACCACAAAAGGAAAAAAGGGTGAGATAGATGATCTCAATGAGTAAACAAAAAGGCACATACATTATCACATATTCCTTTGAAAGGAAACACATAGCTTATAGACATAGCTCAAGATATATAATTCATGAATCAGGTTCCAATTTAGCAAGAGTTCAATTTGGCAAGTTTGCAAAAATCACACTTATAACACATAGTGAGTGAAGGCTATTGCTCTATCACTCGAACACATAGAGAAGAGGTGGCCTTATACCAAATTCCAGCTCCTATCACGTAGAAGGCGTGAAGCTGATCAAGCCCCATGGTTAAAACTATGCCTTCTAGCTGAGGTGGATACACTACCCCTATCCATCAGGTTAAGACCATGTGCACAGGTTCCAATGATTACCTGCATCGGCACGAGGATTCTGCATAAAGGGTAAAAGGTACCATAGCTAAAGCTAATGGTAATCACAATTAACAATATCACATAAGGCAACAATAACATGTATTTCAATAACAATAGTGGTTTAGCTTTTAAACAATGATACAATGAAGGTGTAGTTCTAGAAAGAATACAAGTTAGGGTGTTAATCACAAGAATTTCTGATTGGATAGCAAAATAATTTTGGACCAAATGTCCTTTGGCAACCTAAGCTTGATAAAGAAATCATATAATAATATTTAAAATAAAAAGAAACTTGGGTTTCAAAGATCACAAAGTTTCACATAGCATGTCATCACATATTTGTAACATAACAAAATATTACTTGCACTTGTAACATGAACATAGTGTTTACTCACACTTGAAGAATGAATATGATGTTTACTCACCTTGGGGTTCCTTTGCTCCTAGTACACGTAGTCCCTTTAGCACTTCTAAAGCTCTTTAAACTCTAACATAATATTTGATTTAATACTTAGTATTTATTTCCTCATGATGCTCTTATCCCATAACTACCCCATTCACTTATAGCATACACATACACTTAGAGTTCACATATAGGTGTACTCATCACTTGCACATAGCACGTTTACTTTAAAAGTCTTGCATACTTAGGCCTTATAGGCTCACATGAAAACATATTATAATCATATCAATACCTTTTTAAGGTCATCACCATATTATTACCTCAATATCAATTCACTTTAACAATTAACTTAGTTCACTTCACACTTCCATACATGTCAACTTGACAATTAACATTTCACGCATCATGCTTAACTCTTATGATCCCTTTCACTTCGTTAACTTATAATCATATGTTCATCATCAATTCATCATAACATCTAGTTCCATATTTCCCAATCACATTTTCATTCTAATCACAATATAAGGTTTAGATACCTTAAGTATACCATAAGTATACCAAAATGCATTTAAGCTTATCTAGGATCATACCTTCAATTAACATGCAATTTTATCATTTATTATACATACATACATGTCAACAATCATCAAAACACATCCCATAAAATTTATAATCATTGGGACAAAATGTTCATATAGGCCAAATGCATCATCAAGGTAAAAACCAAATTCTTCTTCTTTTCGTACTTTCCGTCTATTTCAAAAATATGTAAAAACATGGTTTGTACCAAGATTTTTTGTGTAAACATAACAAAAATCATTTTAGAATTTAAATCCATAAGAATCGTCCACCATTGGTGTTATTAATATATAAAAATTCAACCTTTTGCATTATAGAACACAAAACCATAAGTTTTCTTGTTTTCGGTATTTTCCGGTCATTTTAGAAATATGCGAACGGATTGTTTAAACCATTATTTTTCTTTCAATCACAGAAAATATCAGTTTATAACACATTCCTTCATGAATCAGCAGCCATAAATAGGGTTCATACAAAAAAATTCCAAGTTCAAAGGCTTAGGTGAAAAATCATGAGTTTTTCCGCATTTCGTTCATTTCAGCGATAAACAGACACATGATTCAATTTATTATTTTTCATCTAAACAAAACAAATATCATATTAGGATACTTATTCATACAAATCATCAGCCATATGACCATGTAAGAATAAAATTTTCCAACTTCCAAGTTCTAACACGAAAACCTTGAATTCCTTTGTTTTTTGAAACTTTTCGGGCATCGCAGAAATATGCAGAAATATTATTTAATCTAATATTTTTCATCAAAATAAATCAAAAACCAATTTAGAATACAACCAAGTACAAATCGGCTCCTGCCCCCCTTATGATGTTTATGCATAAAAATTGTGATTTTAAGTTATAGAATTCACATTTGGAGAAATCTTGCGGAAAGAATTGTGTTTACAGTAGAAAATAATTTTTCTCTCCCAAAAATTCACTCAAACAGAGTTTAATCTATAGAAATCAGTAATCAAATAGTTCAAAATAATTTTTCCATAATTTATTTCATATAAATCAGTTTAGAAATCGAAAGAGAATAAAAACTTACGATTACGGTCACGAAATCGCGAAACGGTAAGGTGTTTTCAATATTTCAGTAGAGAGAAATATTTTAAGAGAATTTTTTGCCAAGATATAGAAAGAATAAAAGAATGGCTGCTGGAAACCTTGTTTGGCCAAAATTTAGAATAAATATTAGGGTTGGAGTGGAATTTCCACTGATACTCTTAATGAATTAGATTAGGAAGATTTTGGTGTAGTGGGCTTTTGGGTATTTGGGCTTTTCCCTTAAATTTTTGGCTGAATAAGAATTAAAATAAAAAGAATATTTTTCTTATTAATTCTGGAACATTTCCCTCACAAATATTTATTTTAAAATATTTTCAAAATACCCATAAAATTATTTTATGCTCAAAAATTATCTTATGCATGAAAATTCATTTTATTTAAAATAAATTCTTTTATGCAAATGCACTTCATGTAAATCATTTATTTCACAATAGCAACACATATTATGCATATTAAAATTAATTTAATATGCTACATACTCATCAATCACTTAGATCACCAATTTTCACACAAGCACACACTCAACCTTATTAGTTCTAAATTAAGCAATTTATCACGAAAATTTCTAGGGTAGGTGTGGGTTGTTACATCCTAATAGCTCTGATATGAGCAAAATGTATAAAAATTATGAGGCATTAGGTAATTAAGTCATGATAATGATGTATATATTATACAGAATGAGAGTAGGTCTAAAATAGTTATAAGAAGTTTATTTATGATTGTAAATTAATAAGATGCAAGTTCGTTTAGAATATGATATAAATAGGAATGTTTGTTAAGTTTAAATATATTTTAATTGATGAATAAAGGGAGTGCAAAAATTGTAATGATAGCAAGGTATTAAACATGAAATTATCTACTGAGGTTATAATAGATTAAGTAATGATTATTAATATGGAAAGAGAATTATCAAATATCAATTGGAGTTATTAATTTAGAATTATCTGTTGAATTCTTATATGACTAATGTGATAAATAATGAATTGAAGGGGTGATTAAGGTATTAGTATAGATGTTAACAATAATAGAGATATAAGGAAAGGAAATGCTTGGGATTATATTTGATTGAAGGTGAAATTAAAGGTTCAATTACTCTTCGTTGAGGATAAGGGATACAAAGATTATTTAGGATTAGTTTAAGATTTTTTTGAATAAGAGATTAACATAGGTGTAGCTTAAGCTAAAGGTTTATCAATGTAATTTTTGATAGATTGTGAGTATGTGCCTTATGGTATTTGATATGTTAATTATAGTTAGATATTGTGTTAGAGTTGCGCAGTAGAAGAGTGGCAGAGAAGTTAAGTAGAGTGTGTTATGCCATTAGATTTGATAATTTGAGGATGAATTTTTTTAAGGGGGGAGAATGTAACAATCCACACCCACCCTAGGAGTTTTCATGATCAATTTGCTTGACTTAGAACTATTAAAGCTAAGTGTGTGCCTTTTTGGGAATTTATGTGCTATGTGATTGATAAGTATGTGGCATGTTAAATTAATTTTAATAAGCATAATATGAGTTATTATTATGAAATGAATGATTTACATGAAGTGCATTGGCATAAAATAAATTATTTTTCATAAAATAAATTTTCATGCAAAAAGGTAATTTTTAAGTATAAAATAATTTTATGAGTATTTTAAAATAATTTTTAAATTAATATTTAGCAGGGAATATTAATAAAAATAATAAGAAAATCCCCTAATTAGCCCCTAAATTAAATAAAAAGCCCAAATACCTAAAAGCCTACTACACTAAAACCCTCTTAACCTTGTTCATTAAGGGTAATCTTGGAAATTATGCAAAATCCTACATATAAATTCAAGAAATTCAGCTAGACCTTGAATTCCAGCAGCCTTTAAACCCTCAAATTTGCAACCATAGGATCTGATCGCAGCTTGACACTTGCTAAGATTCATGTGCTATGCATATGGTGATCTCGCTAGCCGGTTAGCGGGCAGGGGTCAAGGGGGCAGAGCCCCTTGTAGGGTGCGGGGCAGTGCCCTATTGAAAAATAAATTTCTTAAAACTTACACCTTTAGATGATTAATACTCGATTATGAATCATGGAATCAAACTGGGCTCAAATCGAACAAAAAATGGATGAGAACGGGCTGAAAAATGAGCTATAGCAATCCGCGGGCCAGTTGCGGTAACTCGCAGCCAGTTGCAGTTCTGCGGTTACCGCAGAGGTCCTTATTGTAGTCAATTGGCTACCATAGCTGGCCTTGTGGTAACCACAAAGGGCTTTGCAGTTACTGCAGGCATCACCCCGTTACCACAACATGCCCTTTCAAAATCCTACACAGAAACTATGAATTTCTAGCCCCAAACTTCCCCTATAAATACCTTGCACCTCCTAACAACTTCAAGACACAAATATATGCTTCTATACTCTCCCTAAAGCTTTCTAAACCCTATTTCTAAGTTTTTCAATCATCAAAACCCTCTTCCTAAACCCCCAAATCTCTAAGAACCCATTCCAAAACTTCTTCCATCACCTTAAACCTTATTCATAAGCCTCCTAATCACCTCAAACCCTATCTCTAAGTTTCCTAATCAAGAAAATGTGCAATTTAAGTTATTTCTTTCAAAGGAAACTTATGGTAATCAAGCAAAGGTGTGATCCAAGTCTCTCCAAGAAGAGTTTGCGCTATTCAAAAGTCCTTATTCCAAAAGGAGTGCTCGTGCTATCCCTAAGTTAAGGTGGAACTTAGATCCGGTGCCAAGCTCATTTCCTATGTTCCTTGCCGCTGAAATCCAAAGGTAAAAGTTCATTCTTTTTCCCTTTTCTCAATTCCAATTTCAAGATCTTAAACTAAAAAGGTCTAATTTTTGTTAATTAAAATATCATCTAATTAACAAATCCCTTAAACCCTTAAAATCAATCAAAACATGATAAAAAAGGTAATGACTTAAAAACCCCTCATTCGCAAGAAGGAAGAATTGCGTGGGGTTTGATTTCCATTCCAAGGGATATGCAAGCTTGCCATTTTTATGGCATTCAACTCTACTAAAATTAACAACTTCTTCTCTCTATCATCTTCTTCACATAGTTTAGGATTGAAATTGCTTTTCTTAAATAAAAGTCAAAATTTTAGTTCTTTTTATTACAATTGTTTTATCACTTTTTCTTATTTTAGTTGTTTAGATTATATTTGGGGAATGTGTACTTTTTCTAGAACCCATAAGGGCTAGAGGAAAGATCCCCTGATTTTGATATTTTAACTTGTGATAGTTTTAAGTAGTTTTCCTTTATTTTTCGCTTTTTGTAATTGTCATTATCTAATATTTGGCATGCATTGTGCAAGTAATATTTGTTTCATGCATCATATTATATCTGTTCATGCATACCAAAAAAAAAAAAACTTCTTTTTATGAAAGCTATTTTGTATTTAAGCCAAACTAATTTTTTGTATTGTTTTAACCAAAACCTACTCCCCGAGCCCTCTTTAGTCATTTGAGGACTAGTACTTTTCCCTGGGATCAATGGTATAATTTTGGAGTCAATCAAATTGGGTTTTTCTTTTAATTTTCCCAGCTAAAAATAAACAAAATTGAAGTGGCGACTCCTTTTACAAATTACAACTTACAAAATACAATTTTCTAAACTCATAGTGGGTTCCAATCGTGATGTTTCTCCCAAATGGGCATTTTCAATTCCCACTTAGCATATTGGACCAGTGTTCGAGTGAGGTATCACATAGTCACACTCTATTATTTCATTATTTTGACAAAAAAATTCTCCCAAAACTATTCTCTCTACTGAAATTCACAAAACACCTTCAATTTTGTGATTTCTTGATCGTATTCATAAGTCTTTCTTTCCTTTCAATTTCGTATTTGATTTCTATGAAATATATTATGAGAAAATTATTTTGAATTGATATTTAATGATTTCTATAGATTTAATAAAGTTGGGGTGAATTCTTGAAAGAGAAATTAATTTCTTTACTAGAATCACCAACTTCTCTACGCGATTTTTCCAAAGGTGAATCCTATAACTTAAAATTGAAATTTTCATGCATAAACATTACCAGGAGGGCAATTTTTACATGCTTCTATTTGAAACTAATTTTTGATGTGTGTAGATGAAAAATATTGAATTAAATCATATTTATGCATATTACTATATTGACTGAAAAGTTTCAGAAAGCAAGGAAATTCAAGGTTTTCATTCTAGAACTTAGAAGTTGGAAAATTCTATGATTATATATGCATATGGCTACTGATTTGTGCATGATGGAATCCTAAACTGATATTTGTTTTGTTTGGATAAAAAATAATGATTTAAATCATGTGTTTACATATTATTGTAATGATCGAAAAATAACAGAAAGCTAGAAAACTCATGATTTTCACTTTGAACCCTAAACTTAGAATTTTATTGCATAATAAATATCTACGGCTGCCAATTTGTGTGTATTGATGTTCCAAATTGATATTTGTTTCGATTGAATGAAAAAATAATGGTTTAAATCACATGTTTACATATTGCTGTAATGACCGAAAAGTATAGAAAATAAGAAAACTCACGGGTTTTCATCCTAAAACCTAAAGTTGGAAATTTTCATGCATATAGATTTATTTATGTGCCAATTCCTACATATTTATGTTCTAAAATGATTTTTTTTATATAACATGGAAAATCTTGGTGCAAACTATGTTTCTACATATTACTGTAATAGATGGAAAGTAAGAAAATTTAGGTTTTCTCCTTGATGATATGTTCGGCCTACATTGGGATTTTTATCCCAATGCCTATAAATTTTATTTGATGTATTTTGTTTGTTATTGACATGTATGTATGAATTATAAATGGTTAAATTGCACATTGGTTGAAGGAATGACTCTAGACAAGCCTAGAGGCAATTTGGTATACTTAGGGTATCTTAACCCTATGTTATGATTAATGTGTGAATGTGATTGAGTAATATGGAAATAGGTTTCATGATGAGTTAATAATGAATTAATGATCTTGAATTGATGAAGGGATTGATTGTATGAATTGGTCATAAGAGATAAGTATGATACTTGAAAGGTTATTTGTTAAGTTGACATACATGGAAGTGTTAAGTATACTAAGATGATTGTCAAAGTGAAATGATATTAAGATAATGATATTGTGTGACCATAGAAAGGTATGGACATGATTGTAATGTTTTTACATGTTGGCCTAAAAAGGCAAAGAGTACAAGACTTTTAAAGTCAATATGTTATGTGCCAATGATGAGGTGCACTTAAATGTGCAACTTTAAGTATATGTGAATGTTATATGTGCATATGGTAGTTATGGGATAGGATAGCATCATTATTAAATGTTATATGTGTATATGGTAGTTATGGGATAGGATAGCATCATTATTAAATAAATACTAAGTATAGAATTAAATATTATGTTAGAGCTTAAGGAGCCTTAGAGGTTTAAAAAAGACTACGTGTACTAGGAGCAAAGGAACCACAAGGTGAGTAAAGATTATGTTATGTTATAAGTATGTGATATCATGTTATACAAGCCTTTGAGAACTTTGAAACCCAAAGCCTTTCTATCCTAAATTATGATTATATGGTTTCATTATTAAGTTTGGAATGCCAAAGGACAATTGGTCCAAAAACCATTTCTGATTTTCTAATGATAATACCTTTGTGATTATTGACCCTAACTTATATTCTTTTTGGAACTACACTATTCTTGAATATTTTGTTCAAAAAGTTAAACTGCTATTACTATTATGATATATGTTTTGTTACCTTAAATGTTATTGTTATATATGATTACTATTAGCTCTAGCTATGGTACCTTTAATCCTTTATGCAGAAGTTCTCGTGTCGATACGAGTAATCATCAAAACTTGTGCACCTGGTCTTAACCCGATGGATAGGGGTAGTATATCCACCTCAGCCAAAAAGGGGTGATTTTAGCCATAGGGCCTAATCAGCTACATGCTTTTTTATGTGATAGGAGTTGGAATTTGGTTTAATGCCACCTCTCCTTTATGTGTTCAAGTGATAGATCAACAGCCTTCATTCTCTATGTGTTATAAGTGTGAATTCTGTAAACTTGTTAAATTGAAACCTCGCTATATTGCCACTTGATTCATGAGTTGCAAATCCCAAGTGATAGATCAAAGTCCCAAGGTAGGCTGAAACCACATAACCATGGAAATCATGGATTTTCTCACTTTTTGTACTTTCTAATCATTACAGTAATATGCAAACACATGATTTAAACTAATATTTTTTATGTAAACATAACAAAAATTAATTTAAAACATAAAAATGAAGAAATTTTCCCCTCCCCCCATGATCATATGCATGAAATTCCAACTTTTAGATTTTAAGATTCACCTTTGATGGATTTATGAAGAAAGAGTTGTGTTTACAGTTGGAAATCAGTTTCTCTTTAAAAAAAAAAAAAAAAAAAAAAAAAAAAAAAAAAACCTAGGCTAAATTTAAAAAGAAGAAAAATAGTAAATATATAGTCCCATATGGATTACTCATTATTAGTTTCATAAAAATTAACTAGTAGCTTGAAAGAAAAGAAAAACTTACGAAGACGATCACAAAATCGCAAGATTTGGAGGCACCTTGTGAATTTTGGTTGAGAGAGAATTTTTGAGAGAACAGTTTGTAAAAATCTAATGGGAAAATAGAATGGTCACTGTGACAATAAGGGAAGGCTGAATATAAGGTTTATTTTAGGGTTTTGGGAAAAAATTATAAGTTTGCCATTAATATGCTAGGTTAAGAGTGTTTTGGTGTATTGGGCTTTTGGTGAGTTGGGCTTTTAATATAATTTATGGACTATTTATAAATAATTAAAAATAAAATATTTTGCTTCTTATTTTTATTAAAATCACCCCCTCCCCCCCAAAAAAAATATTTAATCTAAAATATTTTAGAAATTCTCATAAAAATTATTTTATGCTTAAAAAAATTGCTTTGTGCATGAAAATTCACTTTGTATGGAATAAATCATTTTATGCTTTGTAATTCAAGTGAATCACTTATTTCATATTCATAATTCATATTATGCATATTAGAACTATCCTAACATGCCACTTACTTATCGATCACATAGCATATGAATTTTCACGAAAGCACATACTTTGACATAGTAGTTCGAAATCAAGTAATTTGTCACGAAACTCCTAGGGAGGGTATAGGTCATTACATTCTCCCCCCCCCCCCCCCCCCCCCACCCAAAAAAAAAGAAATTTGTCTCCAAATTTTAATACTTACTCATATGTTCTTCAAAAGTTGAGGATGCTTCTGCCGCATCTCTTCCTTGGCTTCCCAAGTACACTCGTCTATTCCATGATGTTGCCATTGGACATTGATTATTGATATCTCTTTATTTCTGAACCTTTTCACTTGCCAATCCACTTTGGCTATTGGTAACTCTTCATAAGATAGTTGCTCATCTATCACAATGTCTAAAAGTGACAAAACATGGAATGGATCCAGTACATACTTCCTCAACATTGAGATGTGAAATACTGGGTGCATATATGCCATGGTTAGGGGTAGGGCAAGTTTATAAGACACTTCCCCAACTTTATCCAAGATCTTGAGAGGACAGATGAAATAGGGTGATAGCTTTCCTTTCATATCAAACCTCATGACATCATTCATTGGGGAAACCTTCAAGAAAATGTGATCTCCTAAGCCTAAATGAATGTCCTTTCATTGGGGATCCGCATAGCTCTTTTGTCGGCTAAAGGCCATTTTTAGCAGATCTTGTATCAATGGTGCCTTCTCAGTAGTCTCCTAAAGCAATTATGGCATCTCTACATATTTATCTCTAGGCCCAACCTAACTGACTGGAGAATGACATTTCTCCCATATAATGCTTCATATGGTGCCATGCCGATGGATAAATGGTAACTATCGTTATAGGTAAACTCAACTAAAGGTAGATACTTATCCCAGTTACCACTAAAATCCAGGACACAAATTCTTAGCATGTCTTCTAGTGAATTCTCCTTTTGGACTGTTCATCCATTTAAGGGTGAAATGCAGTACTGAAGTCCAATTGCATTCCTAATGCTTTTTGCATCTTTTGCTAGAACCTCAAGGTGAACTGAGTGCCTCGGTCCGAGATGATGGGCATAGGGACTCCATGCAGTTTCGTGATCTCATTGATATACAGCTGTGCATACTGGGCTACAAAGTATGTGGTATTAATTTCTAAGAAATAGGCAGACTCTTTTAGTCAGTCTACTATGACCCATATAGAGTCATATCCTTTAGAGGTTCTAGGTAAACCAACTATGAAGTCCATCATGATACACTCCCACTTCCACTCAAGTAGTTTACTCTCTTGGAGTAGTTGAAAGGGTCATTGATGTTCATACTTGACTTATTGGCAAGATGCCACAAACTTAGCCACGTCTTCTTCAGTCTAGGCCACTAAGAACTTACTCTTATGTCATAGTATATTTTGGTAGTTCTAGGATGAGCACAGTAGGGTGTCCAGTTGTGAACCCTCAAATTTGCACCTCCTATTTTAGCTACAGCTTGACACCTACTAAGAATAGGGCGCTACACATATGGCGGTCTCGCTAGCCGGTTAGTGGGCAGGGGTCAACTGGGCAACACCCCTTGCGGGGTGCAGGGCAGTGCCTCGTTGAAAAATAAATTTCCTAAATCTTTCACCTCTAATCGACTGCTTTTCAGCCACGAACCCACAGGATCAAACCAAGTACAAATCGAAACTGAAACAGACCCAAAACGGATGAAAAAGCAGGAAGCAGGTCGAACTACATGAAGAAGCACGCTTGTCGTGCTGCCTTCTGGGCGGCACGAAGCAAGGCGGCACTGAATTTCTGTCGGCAGATAGGTGGCACACCTACCATGCTGCCCAGATGGCTGGCGCATCATCGGTGCTCCCTGTGCCGCTGGCGGCGCACCTACGCCGACGTCCGTACCGCCAGAACCCCCTCTGGTAGCTCTATAAATAGAGCCACCTTTAAGATCTTTTGGGCATGCATTCCAACACATTTCAATACATTCGAAGGCATAAATCCTCTCTTTATATTAACAAACTTGTTGTTTTTAGATTCAGATTCCAAGTTTCTTTTGAATTCAAAGTGGAGTTGAGATCCGGAGCAAAGCTCGTTCCATTCGTTCGAAAGCCAAGAAAAGCAAAGGTATAATCCCTTTTCTATTTTTAAAATTCTAAATTATGATCTAGAATTCTCTTTAGGTCTAAAACTGAAAAGATCTAAAAACTTATTAATTTAAGAATCAGAATTAAGTTAATAAGTAAACCAACACATTTTTAAAACCCCTCATTCGCAAGGGAGAACTGCGTGGGGTTTGATTCCTATTCAATAGGATACACAAGCTGCCATTATGAAGGGCATCAACTCCAAAATCTTTTTATCAATATTTAGTCCTTTTTATTTTAATTTATTTACATTAATCTTTCATTTATGATTTTCTTTTTAGTTTATTTTTGGGGAATGTGTGCTTTTTCTAGTACCCATAAGGGCTAGAGGAAATATCATTTTTATTTCATTTGTTTTGATATTGTAATAATTAAGTAGGATTTATCTGGCCTATTTGTTTATTATTGTCATTCCATCACATCATATATATATATATATATATATCTGTTTCATTCATCATTATATTCCTATTCATGCATACACAAAAAGTCATTTTTGAGAGTTATTTTGCAATTTCAGCCAAACTAAAGAAAATCTATTTTCTTAATTGTGTAATTACCAAAACCTGATCTCCGATCCCTCCTTGGTCACTCGCAGATTGGTACACTTTTGCATTGAGATAAATCAAATTATTTTTGGAGTCAATCATGTTGGGTTTTCTTTAATTTTCCCAATTAAAATAAATAAATTAAAATGGCAACTCACTTTTCAACCTTCGAAGTACAAAAATCAATTTTCTAAACTCATAGTGAGTTCCAATTGTGGAGTTTCTCTCGAAGAGCATTTCGATTCCTCGGCAGATCGGACTGGTGCTCGGGCGAGGCCTCACAGTTGGTGACTCCACTGGGGACTTAAAATCTTTTTCAAATAAAGGATAAAGTGGATTACTTTTGGTAAAATACCAAATTTGGCTTTAAACATGAAATAACTTTGTCATGCATCACTACATCGGATTCCTAGTCCACAGGAACCTAGCTTCTAGGAAAACAAAGGATACAAAGTAACATCGAGTGGGCAACCTTCCTTAGGTCTACTTGCCAATAGTGAAATCATCCAGCCCACGACGTATTCTCTAATCCTTTTAGAGGTGTAACGAGTATGCACGTACCATTGGACCCACGTGAGGCTCCTTGTCTCACATGTGGTTAGGTATATCGCATCTCTAGTGTGATGGGTTCCCTTTAAACCACCCTAACCCTTTCATGTAATGACTCATAGAACCTTCCTTTAGGATTTTATGTACCATAATACTGAACTTGGTATATCATTATCATGAAACCTTTTCATTCATGCATACTTGCATGCATAGCTTGAACCATGTGAAGAGTCAAAAATATATCCAAACACCTTCACACCCAAAACCCATGGTCCACCTAAACCTATGGTCAACACCTAAAGCTCAAAACTCATAGTTCACCTAAACCCATGGTCAAAACCCAAAACCCATGGTCCATCTAAACCCATTGTCAACACCTAAAACCCAAAACCTATGGTCCACCTAAGCCCATGGTCAACACCTAAAGCTCAAAACCCATGGTCCACCTAAACCCATGGTCAAAATCCAAAGCCCATGGTCCATCTAAACCCATGGTCAAAACCCAAAGCCCATAGTCCACCTAAACCCATGGTCAAAACCCAAAGCCCATGGTTCACCTAAACCCATGGTCAAAACCCAAAACCTGTGGTTCACCTAAACCCATGGTCAACACCCAAAGCCTATGGTCCACCTAACCCATGGTCAAAACCCAAAGCCTATGGTCCACCTAAACCCATGGTCAAAACCCAAAACTCATGGTTCACCTAAAACTCATAGTCCAGTCCTATCCAAACCCATGTTAAAACTCATGGTAAAAATAAACCCATCTATGGTACCCTCATCCTTTTCCATAATTTTTATCCAAGCTAAACACTAACCTAGCCCAAGCTAAACACTGACATAGCTTTATCTTTCATAATTCTTACCAAAGTTAAATACTAACCTAGCTTTCATCTTTCACAACTCTTACCTAAGCTAAACACTGATCTAGCTTTCATCTTTCATAGTCCTTACCCAAGCTAAACACTGATATAGTATTATCCACAACCATCCTTACCAAAGCTAAAATACTGACTTAGCATCACTCTTATCCTTACCCAAACTAAATGCTGACTAGGTTTTATCTCTTACATCACTATCCAAACCCATGGGCCATCTAAGTTCATGATCTAGTCTAACCCATTATCCAACTATCACCAAGCCCATGGTCCACCCAACATCCAAATCCATGGTACATCCATACCCAATCACAAAACCCATGGTCACGCTATCCTTAAGCCCATGGTAAACCATTTATAAATCACAAGTCCCAATCACCCGAAGCTAAATTCTGACCTAGCCACCCTAAGCTAAATTCTGACCTAGCTACTCAAAGCTAAAATTTGACCTAGCCATCCAAAGCTAAAATCTGACCTAGCTCCCTTAGCTAAATACATACCTAGCGAATACCATACACCTCTACCCTCATCTTTACCCATACACCGTCAACCTAACCATAAGACACTATCATCCATTTTCATTAAACCTAAGGTCCTTTGGTTTGACACACCTCCCTATAACCCTATTTTTCAAAGCTCGATACTAACCCAGTTCCTTTTCCTTTTCAAAGGTTGACAAAATGTTTGCTGTCGGAGATGAAGTCACTGCTACCAGAGCTGATGAAATCTTTGACAAGCTTTTGGCTAAACTTTCTGAACACCAGAAAACTATGATGAAGAGGCAAGAAGCCCTTTTCCAAGACATGCTCAAAGCCTAAAGGAGGCCTATCATAGACGATGTCTGTACCATGCTGGAACAAGCCTCCCTGACTCAAAATCCAACTGACCTAAAACCATTCAAAGCTGACCTAAAACCCGCCTTTTATCCTATTTATGGATCCACTTCCAGAGTTGAATCCAAAGATAAAGAACCTGCAAACACCGACATCATTCCACTACCACCTATTTCATCACCTGCATTCCTCAGAAACAACTTACTCTATCAACCCATGATAGTTCAACCACCAAATTTCACCCCTACTCTCACTTCCCGACCCCGCGAATCCTTTCCAAAGTAAGGAAGTCAACCCTGAAATCAAAGCCTTCATGGAAAAAGTGAAGTACATGGAAAAAATGATGAAGAATCTGAAGAGGAAAGAAAACCTAGTTGATACAGGCTCCCTAAGCTTATTTCCCAATGCAAGAGTTCCCCAAAGTTCAAGATGCTGAATTTCGACAGATTTGATGGTACCACTTGTCCCAAGATCCATTTAAAGATGTATGTGGGGGTAATGCATCCCTTTGGTATCAACAATGAGCTCAACAATGAGCTCCTTGCTCAACTCTTTCAGCAAATTCTTATTGATCCTGCCCTAAAATGGTTCATTAACTTGGATGATACCCAAAAACAAACTTGGGAGGACATTTGCAAGGCATTTGTTGAATAGTACCACTACAATAGTGAAATGGACATTACAAGAAAGGACTTAGAAACCACAAAGCAACTTCTAGATGAATCCTTCTCCATGTTCCTTACAAGGTGGAGGGCTAAAGCTACTCAAATGATAAACAGGCCAACCGAGTAAGAACAAGTAGGTATCATTGTTAAGAATCTACTTCCTATATATAAAGCCCACTTATTAACACTATACTTACCCACCTTTAGAGCTTTGGTTGCAACTGCATCAAAAGTTGAGGATTGCATCCAAAGTTAATCATTTCAAGCTAAATTCCCCACCACTAACCTGAATAGTGATGAGGAATCTAGTTCTAACTCAACCCCAGCTTACCTCAGTCTAGAAGGCATGTCATGGAGTAAGTTCAAGTTTAGCTAATTTGACCTGTCTGAGATTGAATTCTAAGTCTAAACCTAAGTCCATGTCTGAGTCCAAATCTGAGTCGGAGTCTATCGTCTTATTTTTCCTTATTCACGTAGACCATAGCGGTTTCTTTTGTCATCTTGCAATAAAGTTTCCTTTGTAGTAATGCACATACATTTTCTTTTCATCTTCCTTGTTTAGTCCAACATGGATGAGCCATAAAAAAATAAAAAAAAATAAAAAAAAAAGAGAGAGAGAGAGAGAAAAAATGAAAAAAAAAAAGAAAAAGAAAAAGAGGAAAAAAGAGAGAAATGAACAAACAGTCAAATCCACCACTATTAGCATATGAGATGCCATCAACAATTGCACCTAATCAAAGAAGGTCAAATAGTTGAAGCATAAAGAGCAAATCAAATGGAATTACCTATTACATATTAGGTAATCAAACAATACACCTCAACAAGGTCAACAAGTTCATAAAAGACCTTTGTCAAATCTATAATTCAAAGGCCAGGGCCCCTCAAAGTAGCAGCCCAAATCATGGTGGAATGTTTTCTCTTAAATGCAAGCTTGCTAAGCTGAAAACCCAAAAAGAGCAGCTTAGGCAAAAGTTAAAGTTGAGAAAGAGAGAGAGAGAGAGAAAGAGAAAGCTCATCCAAGTCATCTTTCCTCATGTCTAAAGTTGTCAAATCATCTTCAATCAATCTATCATCCTTCCTAACAAGAGGTTTATTCTCTAAAGGATATACAATCTTTTATGCTCTTATCCTATAATGGGGACATGTCTTCCCAAGAATGTCATCATCTATCAATTTGTCCTGTCGTTTAGCTCAAAGAGCTAAGGCACAATCCCTCATACATTTCTCCAGTCTATCACATCCTTATCTCTCATTTAGAAGTATGATCCCTAATTTATCTTCTTCCACTAGCCTTTTAGCCATTCCTAAGGGCTTTTTGTGTCAACTAATGCAATTTACAATTAAGTGTCACTCCAAGAGTCTCTTCAATCTCAAACAACAAGAAAAGCTTGCCTTGCTCTTTTCCATGATTCATGCTACAAAAAGCAAAATCATACAACCTCCATGATTCTTTTCAGAAGTTTCAACCTACCTTCAAACTAAGAAGCCTTCGTTAAGAAGCACATGACCTAAAAGCCTTCGCCAAAAAGCCCAAATCCAAAAGCCTTCATTAAGAAGCCTAAATCCAAAAGCCTTCATGAAGAAGCCCAAATCCAAAAGCTTTCATTAAGAAGCCCAAATCCAAAAGCCTTCATCAAGAAGCCTAAACCAAAAGCCTTCATTAAGAAGCCTAACCCAGAAGACTTCATGAAGAAGCCCAAATCTAGAAGCCTTCGCCATGAAGCCTAAACCCAAAAGCCTTCATCAAGAAGCTCAGATCCATAGGTTTCAACCTACCATCAAACCAAGAAGCCTTTGTTAAGAGGCATATGACCCATAAGCCTTCACATTAAAGTCCAAAACCAAAATCCTTTGCCATAAAGTCCAAAACCAAAATCTTTTGCCGTGAAGACCAAGACCAACAGCCTTCATCATAAAGCCTAAACTAAGAAGCCTTCACCATGAAGCCCACTCCTAATAGGCCTTCATTTATGAAGCCTATGATCTCCTTTAAGGCAAAATCAGACTGAGCATTTCAAATGGATTTTCTCACTAGACCTACCCTCCTTAGCCAAGACCTTTCCCTACAAGGACTAATCCTCAACCGTAACTTTCAATGGGCAAACTAGGTCGAGCCACCCATATTGGAATTCTCACACCCCTCATCTTTCAAAGACATAACCTTCTCTAAATCTAACACCAAAGCGGACTAGATAGCTTTGATCCCAGCTTTCCTAACATCAAGGCCGAACAAATAGCTTTGATCCCAATCCTAATACTAAAGCCAAACAGATAGCTTTGATCTCAATCCTTCTAATACTAAAGCCAAACAGATAGCTTTAATCCTAACTTTTCCAACTAATAAGGACAAACAAATAGTTTTGACCTCAATCCTCCTAACCACCAAAGCTAAACAGATGGCTTTGATCCTAATCTTCCCAAACATTAAAGTCAAATAGATAACTTTGATCATAATCTCCCAAATAGTAGGGCTGAACAGATGGCCTTGCTAAACCAATTTAAATTCCCTAGGTGGACCAAATCTCCAAATCTTTCAAAGTCTAGGCAAAACAGATAGCCTTGATTAAAATTCGCCAAATCATCTTTACCTCCAAACAATTAGGCTAGACATATAGCCTTAATTGAAGATCACCATTCTCACATCCAACACTAAGCCATTGACAAAACCACATTTATCCTATGGGCCCTCTCCCAAAAGGTTCATATCTTTATACCATGTTTGTCCTTCATAAGGTTCAATTTACACAAAGAATGAATGTCCTTATGCATGATAAGCATAAGTAGATATCGCTAGCCTAGAGTCTGACATGGTATAGCCCAAAATCTGACATGGTATAGCCCAAGTTCTGACATGGCACAGCTTAGAATCTAACATGGCAAAAGAACATATAAGCCAAAAATCTGATGTTGCAGGAGCACAAGCCCAAAGTCTGACATGACATCTCTTCCCAAGGTTCACTATCATCAGAATCGCATTTTACTTAAAGCCAATTCTGATGAGGGGGCTGCTATGAATCCTTAAATTTGCACCTTCTGATTTAGCTGCAGCTTAACACCTACTAAGAATAAAGCACTATGCATATAGCGGTCTCGCTAGCCAGTTAGTGGGCAGGGGTCAAGGGGGCAGCGCCCCGTTGAAAAATAAATTTCCTAAATCTTTCACCTCCAGTTGATTGCTTTTCAGTCACGAACCCACAAGATCAAACCAAGCTCAAATCGAAACTGAAATAGACCCGAAATGGATGAAAAAGCAGGAAGCAGGTCAAACTACATAAAGAGGCACACTTGTCATGCCGCCTTCTGGGTGGCACGCATTTCGTGCCGCCAGCAAGGCGGCATTGAATTTCTAATGGCAGACAGGTAGCACGATCGGACAGCCAGTGTGTCGCCAGTGCCGTAGGTGACGTGCCGACGCTGTCGTCCGTACCACCGAAACCCCCTCTGGCAGCTCTATAAATAGAGCCACCTTCAAGCTCATTTGGACACATATTCTAACGCATTCCAATACATTTTAAGGCAGAAATCCTCTCTTTATACTAACAAACTTGTTGCTTTTAGATCCAGATTCCAAGTTTCTTTTGAATTCAAAGTGGAGTTGAGATCCAGAGCAAAGCTCGTTCCATTCATTTGAAAGCCAAGAAAAGCAAAGGTATAATCCCTTTTCTATTTTTAAAATTCTAAATTTTGATCTAGAATTCTCCTTAGGACTAAAATTGAAAAGATCTAAAAACTTATTAATTTAAGAATAAGAATTAAGCTAATAAGCAAACCAACACATTTTTAAAACCCCTCCTTTGCAAGAAGGGAGAACTGTGTGGGGTTTGATTCCTATTCAATAGGATATGCAGGCTGCCATTCTGAAGGGTATCAACTCCAAAATCTTTTTTTCAATATTTAGTCCTTTCTATTTTAATTTATTTACATTAATCTTTCGTTTATGATTTTTTTTTTAGTTTATTTTTGGGGAATGTCTGCTTTTTCTAGTACCCATAAGGGCTAGAGGAAAGATACTCTTTATTTCATTTGTTTTCATATTGTAATAATTAAGTAGGATTTATCTTGCCTTTTGTTTATTATTGTCATTCCATCACATCATATATATATATATATATATATATATATATATATATATATATATATATATATATATATATATATACATATATATATATATATATATATACATATATATATATATATATATATATATATACATATATATATATATATATATATATATATATGTATACATATATATATATATATATATACATATATACATATATATATATCTATATACATATATATATATGTATATACATACATATATATATATATATATAGATATATATATATATATATATATATATATATATATATATATATATATATGTATGTATATACATATATATATATGTATATATATATATATATATATATATGTATATATATATGTATATATATATATATATATATATATATATATCTATATATATATATGTATACATATATATATATATATATATATGTATATATATATATATACATATATATATGTATATATATACATATATATATATATACATACATATATATATATGTATATAGATATATATATATGTATATATATATATATATATATATATATGTATATATATATATATATATGTATACATACATATATATATATATATATATATATATATATATATATATATATATATATACATACATATATGTATGTATATACATCTATATATATATATATGTGTATATATATATATATATATAGATATATATACATATATATATATATACATATATATATATGTATATATATATATATATATATACATATATATATATATATATATATATATATATATATATATATATATATATATATATATGTTTCATTCATCATTATATTCCTATTCATGCATACACAAAAAGTCATTTTTGAGAGTTATTTTGCAATTTCAGCCAAACTAAAGAAAATCTATTTTCTTAATTGTGTAATTACCAAAACCTGATTCCCGAGCCCTCCTTGGTCATTCGCAGATTGGTGCACTTTTCCATTGGGATAAATGAAATTATTTTTGGAGTCAATCATGTTGGGTTTTCTTTAATTTTCCCAATTAAAATAAATAAATTAAAATGGTGACTCACATTTCAACCTTCAAAGTATAGAAATCAATTTTCTAAACTCACAGCAAGTTCCAATCGTGGAGTTTCTCTTGAAGAGCATTTCGATTCCTCAGCAAATCAGACTGGAGCTCGGGCAAGGCCTCACACCGGTGTGCTTCTTTCAATATCTTCTCCCTTAGTCCATTCACATCAGGCATACATACCCTCTTACCACACTTTAGAATCCCATCAACTACTTCAAACTCAATGTTCTTTCCCTTCTTAGTCTCATCCCTTAACTTAACCAAGTGTGGATCCTTATCTTGTAAAGTCTTTATCTCCTTCAATAACTTTAACTTCACTTGAAAATATGCCACTATAGCTCATGATTCTCTAATCTCCAACCTTAAGCCCTAACTAAATAGTCCTTTTAACTCCTTTATGATAGGTCTTTTGTGCACGGTCACATAGGCTAAGCTTCCCATTGATTTTCAGCTCAATGCATCCACCATGTTTGCCTTTCTATGGTGGTAGAGAATTTGGCAATCATAGTCCTTAAGTAGTTTAACCCATCTCCTCTACTTTAAATTGAGGTCTCTTTGGCCCAAGATATACTGGAGACTCTTATGATTCATATAAATCTCACACTTTGTTCCATTCATATAGTGTCTCCAAATCTTTAGAGCGAACACTACTACGGCCAATTCCAAATCATAAGTAGGGTAATTCATTTCATGCTTCTTGAGTTGCTATGATGCATAGGCAATGACCTTCCCATTTTGCATTAGGACGCGTCCAAGCCCTATTCTTGAGGCATCGCAATAGACCATGAACCCTTCCTCACCTTTGGGTAAATCTAGAACCAGAGCTAATATCAAACATTTCTTGAGCTTTTGAAAACTCTCTTCACAGGACTCCTCCTAACTTATTTTCTAGTTAACTTAGTCAATGGTGATGCTATCTTAGAGAAGTCTTGCACAAATCTATAATAATAGCTGGCCATACCTAAGAAACTTCGAACTTCAGAAATCGTTGTGGGTCGTGGCCAATTGACTACTACTTCTACTTTCTTAGGGTCAACTTGAATTCCTTCTTTACTTACAACATGCCCAAGAAAATTAACATATTCCATCCAAAACTCACACTTTGATAACTTTGCATACAGTTGGTGATCATGTAGCATCTGCAACATGATCCTCAAATGCTTTTCTTGTTCCTCTTTAGTCTTAGAGTAAACCAGAATGTCGTCAATGAAAATTATGACAAACTTATCGAGAAATGGCTTGAACACTCGGTTCATCAAGTCCATGAAAGTAGCTGGAGCATTCATAAGACCGAATAGTAGGACCATGAACTCATAATGGTTATATCTTATATGGAAAGTAGTTTTGCAAATTTCTTCTCCATAAATCTTTAATTGATGATAACTGAACCTTAAGTCGATCTTGGAGAATTAACCAACTCCTTGCAATTGATCGAATAAATTGTCTATCCTTGGCAAAGGATTCTTATTCTTTATGGTGACTTTATTTAGCTGATGGTAATCAATGCACATCTAGAACAAGCTATTTTTCTTTTTCATGAATAGCATTGGAGCACCCTATGGTGAACTACTTGATCGAATGAAACCCTTGTCGAGTAGATTGTGCAGTTGTGTCCTTAATTCTTTCAACTCCACCGATGCCATATGATGTGGTGGTATCAATATAGGTTGCATGCTCGGTAGCAGCTTAATTCTAAACTTGATCTCATGATTTGATGGTATTCTAAGTAAATCTTCCAGAAAGACATCCATGAACTCGTCTACCATAGGTATTCTCTTACCACGAATAGCAGCTTCCTGGTCAGTATCTACTATATGAGCTAAGTATGCTTGACACCTTTTCCTCAATAACCTTCTAGTTCCTAAGGTTGATATCAAACTTGGAGGGTTCTCATTCCCATCTCCTTGATATATAAATTTCTCCCTATCCTTGGTTTAAAATTCTACTTACTTCTCTCTATAATCAATTAAAGCTCCATGCTCATATAGCCAATCCATTCCTAATATCACTTCAAATTCTAGTGCATCAAGTTCTAATAACTCTACTGGAAGTTTTCGTCCGTCAATATCTATCTCATGGTCCTTAAACACATACTTCACTTCCACCATATCTCCCAAAGGAGTCTACACTACTAGGGGATCATTCATTTACTCCTTATCTTTACCAAGACTCTTAGTAAAACACGAAGAAACAAATGAGTGTGTAGCATCAAAATCTATCAAACATCTTGCACTAGAATTTTAAATGGGAATGATACCTGTGATGGTAGTATATGAAGTGATGTCTGATACTACATTCCCATCAACCCTAATAAGTTGAGCAGTTATACAAACCTTCTTCTTAGGAGGTATTCTGCTATAACGGGTAAGGGTATTCAATGCTAACTCCCTTTTAACTCACTTAACCCCATTATCCAATTATCATACTTGCCATGCATTTAACATGAGCACACATCATATAGTATCACATCACAGGGCAAATATTACATATTGTATATCACATATCATGGCATGTATCATATATCATAATCATGTAATACATAAATTATTACATAATGAACTCTCTTATCATATGAAAGTCAACCATTCTATAGGCAATAAAGAAATCAAATCCAAACCGTGTAGCTAAGTAGTCATATAGTGTCATTCATATCATATAAGTCCTATGCCATTAGGCTATTACTTACTAACTTCCTGCCTTAATCTATTCAGTGTCCTCTCTCAAAGCATGCACTAGGGACCTTAGACATCAATTTTCCTTTACCAGGTCTAAGCAGTCTCCTTTCAACTTTTGAATATTGCTATGAATTCAATCATAATCTAGACACTCCTCAGGGTCCTCATCAGGAGTCTTCTCTCTCTTAGAGTGGATCATAAGCATGGCCTTCTTGAACATCTCTGGCTAGGTCCTCTTGCATGTCATGTGAGGTGCTCTAGGTTGGGGTCCTCTAGCAAGGGTACTCTTATTGGTCATCTGAAGAGAAAATCATAAGGCACACAAAATAATAATAGGAGTACTATAACTTCTTAGGATTATGCAAAACTATACTAGCAATGGACTGTAATTGACATGAAAGGGAAATTCCTATGCTCTAGGATTATACATAATCAACCCAATAAATAAACAAGTTTAACTAGACTTAAAACTATAGCTCTAATACCAACTTTGTCATTAGTACAATGGCAACAAAGGGTACCTATTAGAGCACTTATAAGCGAGACTGTACCACTGTCCCCATTCTTAGGCGGGACTATACCACTATCCCCATAAGCCCTGACCTCATAATTCCTTTGCTCTGATATAGACATTGTCACATCCCAATTTTAGAGATATGATGGTCCTAGAACCTTAGGTCACCCACCCCCGTAGAACCCACTCATGCACATAGAAACATTGCCTAGGATCGTACCAAATCTCATACATTAATCTAATTTGACCATTTATAAAGGAAAACCTTAATTTATGAAATAATAGTTTAAAAATACTTTTAATACAACCTATGAGAAAAGAACATTTTAAGACTCTAAATAAATCATCAAAGCATAATGTTCCAAAAGTAAAACTCCCGAATAATCTAAGAGTGACTCTTCATATCACAGCACGATAATAGACTTGTACAAGGAAATCCCCCAAGCGGAGTAGATTGCTTGAGATATGCATTACCTACTCATCATGTTCACCTAAAACCACATGAGGAAAATGGGTGAGATAGATGATCTCAATGAGTAAACAATACAACTTGTACAATAACACATATCCTTTATAAAGGCTAAAAATTCATAATTCATGGTTTGTGATTTAGTAAGGTTCATAGAAATCAAACTTGTAACTTGTAAAGAAGTATGGGGCTAATTAGGCTCCACTACTAGAACCACTACTTCTAGCTAAGGTAGATACACTATCCCTATTTATTAGGTTAAGACCATGTGCATAGGTTCTGATGATTTTCGCATTAACATGAGGATTTCTGCATAAAAGGGTTCATTAGTACTTGTCACATCCCAACCTTATGAGATACGATGGTCTTAGAACATGGGGAGACATAAGGTCAACTACGCCTGTAGAACCCATTAACATATAACAATCATGCCTAGGATCTTACCGAACCTCTTTCATTAACTCATTTAAAACATTTAGATAAATACCATAAATTGCGGAAGACTTAAAATAAACCATTACATATAAAATCTATAAGGAAAATAATATAAATCTCGATAAGTATCAATCAACATTCCCAGAGCATCTAAAGACAAAACTTCATAAACATAGTATTATTAATAACTCAGACAAGGAATTCCCCAAGCAAAGTAGAATGCTTGAGCCATCACCTTGCCTCCTCACATTTGCTCACTTGGAACCATACAAGGAAAAGGAGTGAGATAGATGATCTCAATGAGTAAACAAAAAGGCACATACATTATCACATATTCCTTTGAAAGGAAACACATAGCTTATACATATAGTTCATGGTTTATAACTCATGAATCAGCTTGCAATTTAGCAAGGGTTCAATTTGGCAAGTTTGTAGAAATCACACTTATAACACATAGTGAGTGAAGGCTATTGCTCTATTAGTCGAACATATAGAGGAGAGGTGGCCTTATACCAAATTCCAACTCCTATCACGTAGAAAGCGTGAAGCTGATTAGGCCCCACGGCTAGAACCGCCCCTTTTAGCTGAGGTGGATACACTACCCCTATCCATCAGATTAAGACTGTGTGTACAGGTTTTGATGATTACCCACATCGGCACGAGGATTCTGCATAAAGGGTAAAGGTACCATAGCTAGAGCTATTGGTAAACACAATTAACAATATCACATAAGGCAACAATAACATGTAATTCAATATTAATAGTAGTTTAGCTTTCAAACAATGATACAATGAAAGTGTAGTTCTAGAAAGAATATAAGTTAGGGTGTTAATCACAAGAAATTCTCATTGGATAAACAAAATAGTTTTGGACCAATTGTCTTTTGGCAACCCAAGCTTGACAAAGAAATCATATAACAATATTTTGAATAGAAAGAACTTGGGTTTCAAAGATCACAAAGGTTCACATAACAATATATCACATTCTTGTAACACAACAAAAAGTTGTTTACACTTATAACATGAATACAATGTTTACTCACACTTGTAACATGAACATAGTGTTTACTCACACTTGTAACAAGAACATTGTGTTTACTCACCTTGGGGTTTCTTTGCTCCTAGTACACGTAGTCCCTTTTGCGCTTCTAAAGCTCGTCAAACTCTAACATAATATATGATTTAATACTTAGTATTTATTTACTCATGAAGCTCCTATCCCATAAACTACCCATGTCCATATAGCATACACATTAGAGTTCACTCATAGGTGTACTCATCACTTGCACATATCACATTGACTTAAAAGTCTTGCATACTTAAGCCTTATAGGCTCACATGAAAACACATTGCAATCATATCAATACCTTTTTAAGGTCATCACAATATCATTACCTCATTATCAATTATCTTAGTTCACTTTACACTTCCATACATGTCAACTTAACATTTAATCCTTCAAACATCATGCTTAACTCTTATGATCCCTTTCACTTCATTAAGTCATAACCGTATATTCATCATCAAGTTTTCAATGACATCTAGTTCCAAATGCCTCAATCACATTTGCATTCTAATCACATTATAAGGTTAAGATACCTTAAATATACCTTAAGTATACCAAAACACATTTAAGCTTATCTAGGATCATACCTTCAATTAACATGCAATTTTATCATTTACTATACATACATACATGTCCACAATCACCAATGCACATCACATAAAATTTATAAACATTTGGACATAATTGTTCATGTAGGCCGAATGCATCATGAAGATAAAAACTAAATTTTTCTTCTTTTCGTGCTTTCCATCTATTTTAGAAATATGTAAAAACATGGTTTGAACCAAGATTTTTCATATAAACATAACAAAAATCATTCTAGAATATAAATTCATAGGAATTGGCCACTATTGGTGTTTTTAATATATAAAAATTCAATCTTTTGAATTATAGTGCACAAAACCATAAATTTTCTTATTTTTGGTATTTTCCGGTCATTTCAGAAGTATGCAAACAGGTTGTTTAAACTATTATTTTTCATTCAATCATAGAAAATATCAGTTTAGAACACATCCCTTCATGAATTGGCAGCCATAGATAGGGTTTATACAAAAAAAATTCCAAGTTCAAAGGCTTAGGTGAAAAATCATGAGTTTCTGTGCTTTACGCGCATTTTGTTCATTTCAGCAATAAACAGACACATGATTCAAATCATTATTTTTCATCTAAACAAAACAAATATCATATTAGAACACCTATCCATACAAATCAGCAGCCACATGACCATGAAAGAATAAAATTTTCCAACTTCCAAGTTCTAACATGAAAACCTTGAATTCTTTTGTTTTTCAAAACTTTTCAATCATCGCAGAAATATGCAAAAATATTATTTAATCCAATATTTTTCATCAAAAAAAATCAAAAATCAGTTTAGAATATAACCATGCACAAATCACCCACCCCCCACCCCCCGGCCTATGATGCTTATGCAATAAAATTGTGATTTTAAGTTATAGAATTCACCTTTGGACAAATCTTGCGGAAAAAATCATATTTTCAATAGAAAATAAATTTTTTCTCCCAAAAATTCACTCAAACAGAATTGAATATGTAGAAATCAATAATCAAATAGTTCAAAATAATTTTCCCATAATTTATTTCACATAAATCAGTTTAGAAATCGAAAGAGAATAAAAACTTATGATTACGGTCACGAAATTGCGAAACGGAAAGGTGTTTTCAATATTTTAATAGAGAGAAATATTTTGAGAGGATTTTTTGCCAAAATATAGAAAGAATAAGAGAATGGCTGCTGGAAACCCTTGTTTGGCTGAAATTTAGAATAAATGCTATGGTTGGAGTGGAATTTCCACTAATACCCTTAATGAAACAGGTTAGAAGGATTTTTGTGTAGTGGGCTTTTGGCTATTTGGGCTTTCCCTTTAAAATTTTTGGCTGAATGGAATTAAAATAAAAATAATGTTTTTCTTATTAATTCTGGAACATTTTTCTCAAAAATATTTATTTAAAAATATTTTAAAAATACCCATAAAATTATTTTATGCTTAAAAATTGTCTTATGCATGAAAATTCATTTTATTTAAAATAAATTCTTTTATGCAAATTCACTTCATGTAAATCATTTATTTCACAATAGCAACTCATATTATGCATATTAAAATTAATTTAATATGCCACATACTCATCAATCACTTAGATCATAAATTTTCACACAAGTACACACTTAACATTATTAGTTCTAAATCAAGCAATTTATCACGAAAATTCCTAGGGTGGGTGTGGGTTGTTACAGTACCATAGCAAAAGCTAACGGTAATCACTTGTAATAATAGCATTTAAAGAAAGCAATCACATGTAAAATAGTAGCAATAGAAGTTTAGCTTATTGAATAAAAGATAAACAATAATGTGGTTCCAAAAAGAATGTAAGGTAAGGCAACAATTACAAAGGTTTTTTCTTATCATTGAATAAACAGTAATAGTTTTGGACCAATTGTCCTTTGGCAACCTAAGCTTAACAAAGAAAACATATAATTAGAATTGATAATAGAAAGGAACTTAGGTTTCACTAATCTCAAAGGTTCACATATCATGATAACTTATACTTGAAACATGAACTTAATGTTACTCACTTTATGGTTCCTTAGCACTTAATGCCTATAGCCCTTGCACCTCTAGCAATCCTCAAGCTCTAACATAACATTATAATTCAATACTTAGAATTTTCATAACATTATGCCATCCTATCCTATAACTACCCCATGCACATATATCATTTACATATACTTGGAGTTGCACTTAGAAGTGCACTCATCACTTACATATAACATGTTGACTTTTAAGTTTTTCATACTTTGTCTTCTTAGGTTCACATGAAATTGCATAATAACTCATACCAAGACTTTTTTAAAGCCAAACATAATAAATCATAATCTTATTATCAATTCAATTCAACTTCCAACTTAGTACACTTAATACTTTCCATATATAACTACTTAACAAGTAAACCTTAAAAGAGTCTTACTTGTCTCCTTTGACCAAATCATACAATTAATGTCATAGCCAATTTAAGTTCATTAATTCTCAATTAACACATTATAAAGTCTAATTTACATGTCACTTAATTATGTACACATATTAATAACATGACAATTAGGGTTTGGAAACCCTAGATAGACCGAAACACTCTAGGTGTTTCCAAGAGCTACTCCTTCAACCAACATGCAATTAAATCATGTATCATTTATATACACATGTCAAAAATCATTAAAATGTATCACACAAAAATTATATGCCTTGGGATCAAAATCCCAAGGTAGGCCGAAACCACATAACCATGGAAACCATGGATCTTTTTGTACTTTTCAGTCATTATAGTAATATGCAAACACATGATTTAAACCAATACTTTTCATGTAAACATAATAAAAATCAATTTAGATCATAAAACTGCAAAAATCACCTCCCCCCTCTGATCATATGCATGAAAATTCCAACTTGTAGGTTTTAGGGTTCACTTTTGATGGATTTATAAATAAAAAGTTGTGCTTACAATTGAAAATCGGTTTCTCCTTCAAAAAAAGAAAATTAGGCCAAATTTTACAAGAAGAAAAATAGTAAATATATAGTCCCATGTGTATTACTCATGATTAGTTTCATAAAAATTAAATATTAGCTTGAAAGAAAAGAAAAACTTACAAAGATGATCACAAAATCGCATGGTTTGGAGGCACCTTGTGAATTTCGGTTGAGAGAGAATTTTTGAAAGAAAATTCTATAAAAATCTAATGCAAAAATAGAATAGGGGCTACTACAATAAGGGGAGGCCAAATATTAGGTTTATTTTAGGGTTTTGGGAAAAAATTATAAATTTGCCATTAATAAGCTAGGTTAAGAGTGTTTTGGTGTATTGGGCTTTTGGTGAGTTGGGCTTTTAATCTAATTTATAAGATGTTTATAAATAATTAAAAATAAAATATTTTGCTTCCTATTTTCATTAAAATTCCCCCCACCCCCCCAAAAAAAATATTTAATCTAAAATATTTTAGAAATGCTTATAAAAATTATTTTGTGCATAAAAAAATCACTTTATTCATGAAAATTCACTTTTTATGTAATAAATCATTTTATGCTTTGTACTTCACATGAATCACTTATTTCATATTCATAATTCATATTATGATATTAGAACTATTTTAACATGCCACTTACTCATCGATCACACATCACATGATTTTTATGAAAGCACATACTTTGACATAGTAGTTTGAAATTAAACAATTTGTCATGAAACTCCTGGGGAGGGTATGGGGTGTTACATAAGCTTCATGGTGAAGGATTTTGGGTTTAAGCTTCATTATGAAGACTTCTAGGCTTAGGCTTCCTGATAAAGGCTTCTTAGCTTGGGCTTCATGATTAAGGGTTTTGGTGTTGGGGTTCATGATTAAGGCTTTTGGTTAAAAGACTTTTGAGCTTTAAGAATCATTCCTTAGATTGGGCTCTTTTACAAGATGATTGACTTTAGCTTATGTATGATGCTATAGGTTTTGGTCATAAGGATATTGTAAGCTTATAGATAAGGGCTTTGCCCTTTGACATGGTTGCATCAGTCTAAGAGGATTATGTTGAGAATGGTTTCTAGGCCACCAGACACTTTAATCTCAAGGATCATATGTTTTGCCAATAAGACTTAATCTTTTAAGGATTCTAAGATGCTTGCCAAAAAGGCATGGGATGGGCCTTGATTGATTTGAGCTCTTCTTGATCAACTTAAGGATGATGACTTAACTTTGGTTTTGTCAAGGAAATTGACTTTGATGATGATAAGTCTTGAGAGATTTTGAGATTTTTGTTTCTACTTATGATAAGATTTCTCCAAAGAAAGGGTGGTATGAGGCTTGAACTTTGAAAGGATTGCATGATTTTCCAATAAGGCTTAGGATGGAATAATATGATTTCATAAAGTTTAGGAATTATTTGAAGATAGTTTAGAACTTCTATAAGAGGATTAGGGAGGTTGTATGATTTTTCTATTTATAGTATGATTCATAGAAAAGAGCAAGTCAAGATTTATTACTGTTTGAGATTAAAGAGACTCTTGGAATGAACCATTATTGGTTTGGCTCAATGCAGGTGAAGTGCCTTAAAGAGTGACTAAAGGACTAGTGAGAAAAGATAACTTTAAGGATCGTACCCTATACAAGAGATAGGAATGTAATGAACTAGAGATTATGCATTAGCTTTTTGAGCTAAGCGACTAGACGAATTAACAAAAGATGATGATATTCTAGGAAGACATGCCCCTATTACAAGATAAAAGCATAGAAGAAAGAATAAAGTCAGAGAACAAGCCTCGAGTAAGGAAGGATGACTTTGAAGACATGAGACAAGAGCATTGATTGAAGATGATTTGACAACTTTAGACATGAGGAAAGATGATCAGGATGAGTTTTCTCCCTCTCTCTTTCTGTCAACTCTAACTTATGGCCAAGCCACCCTTTTGGGTTTTCAACTTAGCGAGCTTTAATTAATGAAATTTAGAAGAAAATATTCCACCATGATTTAGGCTACTGCTTTTCTTCATGTTGAGGTGCTCTGACTGTCACATCCTATTTTTAGAGACATGACGGTCCTAAAACACGAGGAGACATAAGGTCATCCACGCCCATAGAACCCACTTATACTTATACAAATACTGTATAGGATCATACTGAAACCAACTTACATTAACTTAAATAAACCCCTTTTTTTTTTTAGAAAACCTTAATTTGCGGAAGCATAGTTAAAATACACTTTAAACATAATCCATAAGGAAATAATATTTAGAATCCAATGAAAACCTCGAAAGATAACATTTCAAAATAAACATCCAAAGATAAATATCTCCAAAGCATCTAAGGATAACTCTTCATAACATATTAAACTAATTATCTTGGACAAGAAATTCCCCAAGCGAAGTAGGATGCTTGAGCCATTGCCTTACCTCCTCATACTACTCATCTAGAACCACACAAAGAAAAAAGGGCGAGATAGATTATTTCAATGAGTAAACAATATGGCACAATGATAACATATATCCCTTTTTAAGAAGGAAACTTATAGCTTATAACACATAGTTCATGTTTTACAATTCATGAATCAAAGTTTGTAATTTAACAAGGTTTGGAGAAAATCACACTTATTACTTGTGAGTGAAGACTCTTGCTCAATTCACTCTTGAGTGAAGACACTGCTCAATTCACTAAAATTTACATAAGTGAGTGAAGACACTTGCTTAATTCACTCATAAGTGAAGACACTGCTCAATTCATTTGAATTTACATAAATGAGTGAAGACTCTTGCTCAATTCACTCGCAAGTGAAGACACTACTCAATTCACTCGAATTTATATAAGTGAGTGAAGGCTCTTGCTCAATTCACTCGTATTTATGGTAATCACTTATAACAATAGCACTTAAGCAAGTGATAACATATATCACAATAGCAATAGCAGTTTAGCTTATTAAACAAAAGATAAATAACAGTGTAGTTCCAGAAAGAAAGTAAGGTAAGGCAACAAATCACAAAGATACTTTATTGTCATTGAATAATCAAAATAGATTTAGACCAAATGTCCTTTGGCAACCCAAGCTTACAAAGAAATCATTTAGTCATAATTAAAAATAAAAAAGAACTTGGGTTTCAAGATATCAAAGATTCACATAACATGATAACTTATATTTGCAACTTGAACATAATGTTTACTCACACCTGTAGCATGAATATAGTGTTTACTCACCTTATGCTTCCTTCACTCTTAGTATACGTAATCCTTTTGAACATCTAAAACTCTTCAATTTCTAACATAATATTTAATTCAATACTTAGTATTTATTTAATCATGATGCTATCCTATCTCATAACTACCCTATGCACATATAAAATTCACTTATGCTTAGAGTTGCACATATAAGTGCACTTCATCACTTTCATATAACATGTTGACTTTAAAAGTCTTGTACACTTAGCCTTAATAGCCCCAAACAAAAACACACTACAATCATGTCAATACCTTTCTAAGGTCAATACAATACCACTAACTTAATGTCAATTCACTTTAATAATCATCTTAGTACACTTAACACTTTCATATATGTCATCTTAAGAAATAACCTTTCAAGTATTATTCCTATCTCATATAACCAATTCATTCAATCACTCTCTTTGTAAATTTAAGATTATTAATTCATTATTAACTCATCATATCACCTACTTCCATGTTATTCAATTGCATTCACATATTAATCACAACCTAAGGTTAAGATAGCTTTAGTATACCAAAGTGCCTCTGGCTTAGTCCATAGTCATTCCTTCAACCAATATGCAATTTAACCATTTATGATACATATATACATGTCACAAATCATTAAATTACATCACACAAAAATTATAGACATTGGGATAAGAATCATAATGTAGGTTGAATGCTCTTATTAAAGGAAAAACTGAATTTTCTTACTTTTCGCACTTTCCGTCTATTACAGTAATATGTAAAAGCATGGTCTGAACCAAGATTTTTCATGTAATCAAAACCAACTTTATGTTTTAGGATGATAAATCATGAGTTTTCTTGTTTTTGGTATTTTATGATCATTACCATAATATGTAAATAGGTGTTTTAAACCATTATTTTTCATTCAATCATAGCAAATATTAGTTTAGAACATCCACATGCATGAATTGGCAGCCATTGATCATAATTATGTATGAGAATTCCAAGTTTCAAGGTTTAGGGTGAAAATTATTAGTTTTCAAGTTTTCTGCACTTTTCGTTCATTACAGCATTATGCAAACACATGATTTAAATAATAATTTCTCATCCAAACAAAAAAAAATTTAGATTAGAATCCATCCATATACAAATTAGTAGCCACATGTATAAATAATCATAGAATTTTCTAACTTCTAAGTTCTAGCACGAAAACTTTGAATTTCTTAGTTTTCTAAAACTTTTTGGTCATTACAGTAATATGCAAAATTATGATTTAATTCAATATTTTTCATCTAAAAACATCAAAAATTGCCTCCCCTGGGTATAGCTTATGCTTAAAAATTTCAATTTTGAGTTAGAGGATTCACCTTTGGAGAAATCGCATAGAGAGGTTGGTGCTTTCAGTAGAAAAATTAATTTTTCTCCCAAGAAATCACCTAGCCTGAATTTTATTAGTAAAAATTAGTAAATATTTAGTTCAAAATAATTTTTCCCAAGATTAGTTTCATCAAAATCAAAGAGCAAAATGAAAGGAAAAGAAAAACTTATGAAACGGTCGCGAAATCGCAAGTTTGAAAGGTTTTTTATGAATTTCAGTAAAGAGAAATATTTTGAGAGAATTTTTCTGCCAAAATAATGAAATAACATAATGGTAGCTACTGGAATGAAGGGCTGGCAGAAATTTAGTTTAAATATTAGGGTTTTGGGTGAAATTTCCAAGATTACCCTTAATGAGCTAAGTTAAGAGTGTTTTAGTATAGTGGGCTTTCGGTATTTAGGCTTTTTAATTAATTTAGGGCTGATTATAGGCAATTAAAAATAAAATATTTTTCTTATTATTTTCTGTAAAATTTCCCCCAAAACATTTATTTAAAAATTATTTTAAAATACTTATAAAATTATTTTTATGCTTGAAAATCATCTTTTTGCATGAAAATTCATTTTACAAAAAATAAATTATTTTATGCTAATGAATTTTATTTGAATCATTTATTTCACAATAATAACTCATATTAGAGATATTAAAATTAATTTAACATGCCCCAAACTCACAAATCACGTCACACATGAATTTTCATTTAGTCACACAATTTGTCATAATAACCTTAAATTCAAATATTTTGTCACTAAAACACCTAGGGTAGATGTGGGTTGTTACACTAACCTTTGAATTTTGGGTTTGAATAAGGTCTTCTCTGAACTTGTTGCCCCTTTTTGAGATGCATCATTTGATTACCCAATGTGCAATAGATAATTACATTTGTTTGCTCTTTATGCTTTAACTATTTGATGAGAGACCCATCACTTAACCTTTTTTTATTGAGAGCTGGTGAAGTGATTACTAATTTGTAAGAATAAGGGCACCTAAAATTCTGATATGGACTAATTGTGATGGATTAATTGATCTCTCTATTTTTTTTTCTTCTTTTTCTCTTTCTTTTCTCTTTTTTCTTTTTTTCTTTTTGTTTCTTCTTTTTTTAAGCTCATCCATATCACACTAAGTAAGGAAGATAAGAAAATTAATGCATAAATAATGAAAAGAAGATATAGACCCATTACTATAAAGGAAACATTATTACATGATAATGAAAAGGGACCAACATGGTTGACAAAAATATAGGAAAAAGAAAATAGGAAAATAGACTCTAACTTAGATTTAGACTCAGACTTTGAAATTTGGACTCATACTTGGATTTAAACTTAAGATCCAATTTTAGATAGGTCAGATTAGCTAGGCTTAAATTCTTCCTTGTCATGCCACTCGAGGCTGAGGTAAGGTGGGGTTGAGTTGGGTTCAAATTCCTTATCACTGTTTAGGTTGGTGGTGGGGAATTTAGCTTGAACTAATTTGCTTTGAATGTAATTTTCAACCTTTGATGCAATTGTAACCAAAGCTCTAAAGATGGGTAGGTATTAGGTTAGCAAGTGGGCCTGGTAGGTTGAGAGTAAATTCTTAACAAGGATATCCACTTGTTCTTGCTCAGTCGGCTTGTTGACCATCTAGAGCATAGATGAGAATAGCTTGAAGGTTCTCTTGCCTGTTGATAGGTTGGTTAAGGCTTCTATGTCAACTTGGTTGGCTATTGGTACCTTGAAACAAAGCTAAAGAAACCTAATAAGTGAATTGGTAGGGATATAAAATGTGATGGAAATATGGTCAAGCAGACTCTAATTGATTGGTAGGCCAACTATTTTAGGGTTTAAGGTATGATGTGGTAGAGTCTAGGTAAATAAAGCCAAAGGTATTGGGCTTTAGGGTGGTTGCATAATCTTTTAAAGTTTAATGGTATATTAGGCCAAAAGTACTAGGCTTTAAGGTGATGGGTTATCTTTTAGACAAGGAATGGGTTTACGCGATGTTTTTGACACTAGAATCCTAAAGCTTCAGGAGATGGGAGTCAAGCTTGTGGTTAGGTAGTGGAATTTAAATAAAGATAATGGTGGAGGTGTGTGATGTTAACTAGGTCGGTGTTTAGCTAAGGGAGCTAGGTCAGTGTTTACCTTTGGAAACTAGGTCAGAATTTAACTTTAAGTGGCTAAAGTTTAGTTTGGAATGCTATGTCAAAGTTTAGCCTCGAGTAATTGGGATTGCAATTTATGGATACTTTACTATGGGCTTAAGGATAAAGGAACCATAGGTTTTGCAATTAGGTTGTGGATGTATTATGGATTTGCATGTTGGGTGAACTATGGGTTTGGTGATAGCTGGATAGAGAGCATCATTGAACTAGATCATGGACTTGGATAGTACTGTAAAAGATGAAGCCAAGTCAGCATTTAGCTTTGGGTAAGGATTGTAGATAAGAATAAAGCTAGGTCAGTGTTTAGCTTAGGTAAAGATTGTGAGGTTGAAAGCTTGGTTAGTATTTAGCTTGGGTAAGAATTGTGAAGGATGAAAACTAGGTTAGTGTTTAGCTTGGGAAAAGGTTATGAGTGAGGATGAAGTTAGGACAATGTTTAGCTTGGCAAGGGATTGAAGATCAGGGTGAAGCAAAATCAATGTTTAGCTTGGATAAAGATTGTCGAGGGTAAAGCTAAGGTAAGGTGTTTTTAGGTTAACGATTAAGGTGATGACATTTTGGTAAGGTTCAAGTAATAGTGTTTAAAGGTGTTTAAGGCCAAAGATTTGGGTAATGAGGTTTAGGTTTAAGGTTAGGGCAATTGAGTTTAGGTTAAAGGCTAGGGTAATAGTGTAATGATGTTTAGGTCAATGGCTAAAGTAATAGGGTAATGGTGTTTAGGTATAAGGTTTAGGGTGATGGTTTAAGATTCGTGGGGGTGAAGATGATTGGGATAGGGATAAGAGTGTTTAAGGTTTATAAGTGAAGGTTTTTGGATAAAAGTGAGTGTGTGACCCTTCTTCGGTTTAAGGTGCTGCCTAAATTTGAGATAAATACATGTTTTGTACAATATGAATGCATGATATACATGGGAAACATTTCATGAGAATACAAAGACACAAGGTTTTAATTATGGTACATACAACCTAAGGTCAAGATCTAGGTTCATTACATGAAAAAGGTAAAGGAGGCTTGTATAAGGTACTCGTCACACTAGAGCAGCGATATACCTAACCATATTTGAGTCAAGGAGCCTCGTGTAGGTCTAGTGGTATGTTCATACTTGTTACGTCTTTTAAAGGATCAAAGGATTTATTGCAGGGTGGATGATTTTGCTATCGACAAATAGACCCATAGAGGGTTACGCACTCGATGCGACTCACTACCCATTATTTTGCTAAGAAATCTAGGTTGTGTACTAAAAGTCTAAAACTTTGATTTCAAACTAATTGTTAGTCCTTTTATTTCTTTTATTAAAAAGAAGGTGGTCCTTAGTGGAGTCACAGGTTGTGAGGCCTCATCCAAGCACTAGTCCAATCTGCTGAGCAGGATTGAAATGCTCATTTGGGTATGAACTCACGATGGAACCCTTGAGTTTAGATTGATTGATTTTGAAGAGTCGCCACCTTAATTTTGTTTTTATTTAGGAAAAAGATTAAAGGAAAAGCCCAAATTAACTCCCATTAATATCCTGAAGGAAAAAAAATCACTAGCCTTGAAACCAAAAAGGATTCGAGGAATAGGTTTTCAATTTATTTTAACAAAATTAGTTTGGCAAATTTAATACAAAATGACTTAAAATAAATTTCATGAATAGAAATAAGGATGATGCTTGAGCAATAATATCCTTGCAATACAAGACAATTATAAAGCAATATACAAAATAAAATCTACTTAAGAATTATTACAAACCAAAATAGATCAAAAATAAATAAACTAGACGATCTTTTCTCTAGCCCTTATGGGTACTAGAAAAAGCACACATTTCTTAACTAATTGCAAGAATCCACAAATCAAAAAGAGATTGGCACAAATGAAACAACACAATTATACATAAAAAAAAAATAGAAATAATCTCGTTAAAAAATGATAAAAGAAAAGGGAAATTATTTTTAAAAAATATTGTCAGGCCTACATAACCTTTTGAATGGGAATTAAATCTCACATAGTTCTTCCTTCTTGCAAGGGAAGGGTTTTGGAAAAGGTTAATTTGATTTGTTAATTTAGTTTTAATTTAAAATTAACAAGATTAGATCTTTTTAGGTTTAGACTTAAGAAAAGATATAAAAGGGAGAATTATAGATCTGATTTAAGAAATCTCAAAAGAATGAATTATACCTTGGTTTTGTGCTTTCTTAGCATGAACTGAATTATACCTTGGTTTTGCGCTTTCTTAGCATGACCGGGGCAAGCCTTAAACCAAATATAAGCTCTAATTTGGATTAGGATCTCACAAGATGAACAAAAATTAAGGACTTTTTGTATCTAAAATCATATGCCAAAGAAGAAACTAGAGGGCCCATGGCACGGCGGTACTAATGTGGTGTCGACTAGCCGGCAGCACCATATTGGTGCTAGCTGGTGTGGTGCCACTAGATGAGTAGTGTCGCATGGTCTAATGCACCTAGGTGGTATCACTTAGCCCAACTTGTATAAGATGTTGATAAAATCCTATTTTGTCCTATTTTGGCCTATTTCTAATACGATTTAAGCCTAGTTTGACTATATAGGTTTGTATTTGAGTGCTAATCATCTAGAAGTGCAAATTTAAGGAAATTCATTTTTTTCAATAAGGCGTTGCACCCTTGACCCCTGCCCACTAACCAGTTAGTGGGACTGCCATACTAGCTTTACATTGTGCACTAATCTTAACAGGTGTCAAGTTGTGACCGCATCATAAAGGTGCAAAATTAAGGGCTCACAATGAGCTATTGTTCTTACTTTAAATTTTCTTAAGAAATTGAGATAGGAAGGTAATGATATTGATTCAAGAGTTGCTATTTGCTCAATTAATGGTGATGAATAAATCTTCTTTTCTTCTCAATCATCAAATTGATATTCTCTATGGTATGGATCGTATGGTGTAGTATTCACCAAACGAATTGGAATCATTTTCTTTACATGTTCTTCTTCAAATACCTCTTTAATTTTCCCATCAATTTCAACCACTCCTCATATAGTACATGAGGGAAAGATATTTGAAAGTCCTAAGTAGATTAAACTCAATTTCCTCATTTTATCTTCTTGCTTGGATATCTGCTTGATCAACCACCTTTTGCACATCATTACTCAAACAAATTTCTAGGTATTGCTCTTTAGAATGTATTTCAATTTTACTTGTCAAGTTAACATAGCCTTAAGTATTTAATGAACTAGCCAATTGTTCTATTTGTACAACAAAATTTGCATTATAGCTAGCCATTTGATCCATCTTATCTCCCATTCTTTGAAACAGTTCATAAGTAGCCTTTAGGAATCTTTCTAATGTTACTTTATAAGATGGTTTATGCTCTTTAGGTGGTGTATGCCATGAAAAACATATTGATAAGGATCTCATGAATTGTTGCCTTGATTGCACTGGTTCTCTTAATAAAAGTTTGAATGATCACTCCACCCTGAGTTATTGTCACATCCCAACCTTAGAGATATGACGGTCCTAGAACATGGGGAGACATAACGTCACCACGCCCGTAGAATCCACTTACATATAAACAAATCATTCCTAGGATCTTACTAAACCTCTTACAATAACCTGTTTAAAACATTTAGATGAATGCCTTAAATTGCGAAAGTCTAAAATAAATCATTACATATAAAATCCATGAGGAAAATAATATATATCAATAAGTATCAATCAACATTCCTGAAGCATCTAATGACAAGACTTCATAAAATAGTATTATTGATAACTTGGACAAGGAATTCCCCAAGCGAAGTAGAATGCTTGAGCCATCACCTTGCCTCCTCACATTTGCTCACTTGGAACCACACAAGGAAAAAAAGGGGTGAGATAGATGATCTCAATGAGTAAACGATAAGGCACATACATATCACACATTCTTTTGAAAAGGAAACACATAACTTATACATATAGTTCATGATTTATAATTCATGAATCAGGTTATAATTTAGCAAGGGTTCAATTTGGCAAGTTTGCAGAAATCACACTTATAACACATAGTGAGTGAAGGCTATTGCTCTATCACTTGAACACATTAAGGAGAGGTGGCCTTATACCAAATTCTAACTCCTATCACATAGAAGGCTTAAAGTTGATAAGGCTTTATGGCTAGAACTGCCCCTTCTAGCTGAGGTGGATACACAACCCCTATCCATTGGGTTAAGACCGTGTGCATAGGTTCCGATGATTACCCACATCAGCATGAGGATTATGCATAAAGGGTTAAAGGTACCATAGCTAGAGCTAATGGTAATCACAATTAACAATATCACATAAGGCAACAATAACATGTATTCCAATAATAATAGTGGTTTAACTTTTAAATAAAAGATACAATGATAGTGTAGTTCCAGAAAAATTATAAGTTAAGGTGTTAATCACAAGAAGTTCTCATTGGATAAATAAACTAGTTTTGGACCAAATGCCTTTTGGCAACCCAAGCTTGTCAAAAAAATCATGTAATGATATTTAGAATAGAAAGAACTCGGGTTTCAAAGATCACAAAGGCTCACATAGTATGATATCACATATTTGTAACATAACAAAATGCTACTTGCACTTGTAGAATGAATACGATGTTTACTCATCTTGGGATTCCTTTGCTCCTAGTATACGTAGTCCCTTTGCACTTCTAAAGCTCCCTAAACTCTAACATAATATTTGATTTAATACTTAGTATTTATTAACTCATGATGCTCCTATCCCATAACTACCCCATGCACATATAGCATACACATACACTTAGAGTTCATATATAGGTGTACTCATCACTTGCACATAACACATTGACTTTAAAAGTCTTGCATACTTAGGCCTTATAGGCTCTCATGAAAATACATTACAATCATATCAATATCTTTTTAAGGTCATCACAATATTATTACCACAATATCATTTCACTTTAACAATCATCTTAATACACTTTACACTTCCATATATGTCAACTTAACAATTAACCTTTCAAGTGTCATGCTTAACTCTTATGATCCTTTTTATTCAATTGTCACTTCATCAACTCAAAACCATGTATTTATTATCAAGTCATCATAACATCTAGTTCCACATTTCCCAATCATATTTGTATTCTAATCACAATATAAGGTTAAGATACCCTAAGTATACCTTAAGTATACCAAAATGCATCTAAGCTTATCTCATATCATACCTTCAACTAACATGTAATTTTATCATTCATTATACATACATACATGTCAATAATCATCAAAACACATCACATAAAATTATAAACATTGGGACAAAAATATTTACATAGGCCGAATGCATCACCAAAGTAAAAAACTAAATTCTTCTTCTTTTCGCACTTTTCGTCTATTTCAAAAAAGTGTGAAAACATGGTTTGAGCCAAGATTTTTCATGTAAATACAACAAAAATCATTTTATAATTTTAATCCATATGAATTGGCCACACTTGGTGTTGTTTATACATAAAAATTCAACTTTTGAATTGTAGAGCATAAAACCATGAGTTTTCTTGTTTTCAGTATTTTTTGGTCATTTCAGAAATATGTAAACAGGTTGTTTAAACCATTATTTTTTATTCAATCATAGCAAATATTAGTTTAGAACATATCCATACATGATTTGGCAGCCATAGATAAGATTTATACAACAAAATTCCAAGTTTAAAGGCTTAGGTGAAAAATCATGAGTTTTTGCACTTTTCGCGCTTTTCGTTCATTACAGTGATAAACAAACACATGATTCAAATCATTATCTTTCATCTAAACAAAACAAATATCATATTAGAGTACTTCCTCACACAAATCAGCAGCCATATATCAATTCAATAATAGAATTTTCCAACTTCCAAGTTCTAACACAAAAACTTTGAATTCTTTTATTTTTCAAAACTTTCTGGTCATCACAGAAATATGCAAAAATATTATTTAATCCAATATTTTTCATCAAAACAAATCAAAAATCAGTTTAGAGAATAACAATGCACAAATCACCCCCCCCCCCCCCCCCCTCTAGTGATGTTTATGCATAAAAATTGTGATTTTAAGTTATAAAATTCACCTTTGGAGAAATCTCGCAGAAAGATTTGTGTTTTCGGTAGAAAATAGATTTTCTCTCCCAAAAACTCACCCAAATAGAATTTAATCTATAAAAATCAGTAATCAATCGATTCAAAATAATTTTTCCATAATTTATTTTATAGAAATCAGTTTAGAAATCGAAAGAAAAGAAAAACTTACAATTACGGTTAAGAAATCGCGAAATGGAAAGGTGTTTTCTTAATCTTGGTAGAGAGGAATATTTTGAGAGGATTTTTCTGCCAGGATACAAGAAAATTAAGGTGATGGCTGCTGGAACTCTATTCTGGCAGAAATTTAGGATATATACTAGGGTTTGGGTGAAATTTCCACTAATACCCTTAATAAACTAGGTTAGGAGCATTTTAGTGTAGTGGATTTTGGGTATTTGGGCTTTTTAATTAATTTAGGGCTGATTATAGGTAGTTAAAAATAAAATATTTTTCTTATTATTTTCATTAAAATTTTCCCCAAAACACTTATTTAAAAATATTTTAAAAATACTCATAAAATTATTTTATACTTAAAAATCGCCTTTTTATATGAAAATTTATTTTACAAAAAATAAATTATTTCATGCTAATGCATTTTATTCAAATTATTTATTTTACAATAATAATTTATATTAGGCATATTAAAATTAATTTAACATGCCCCAAACTCATAAATCATGTCACACGTGAATTTTTATATAGTCACACAATTTGTCACAATAAGACTAAATTCAAATAATTTGTCACTAAAACTCCTAGAGTAAATATAGGTTGTTATAGTTATAGGTATTAGAATATGGAAAATTCTCATACTTGTTATAATTTGGAAAAATTTACATCTACTATGCATATTGGCACTCAAAATTTAAGTGATTACCTCAACACAAATCACAACTCAAAGATGAATTAAATAAAATATTAGCATTAACTTGATGAAATAACTTAACCAAGGCATCAATTTTAGCATTTAACTTACTAAAATTATCCTTATCATATATTTTTGTTGCTCTATTTGGCATCACTCCTCCATTGCACCATTGGTAATTGTTGAAAGCCATGTCATTTTTTTTTATTAAAAATCTTGCAAAATAAAAAGAAAAATAGGAAAGAAAAATAAAATAAAATCTTTGGTATTGATATTGAAAAATCACCTACCCCAACAACAACACAAAAACTTATTGCATAAAATCTACAAGTGCATAGGTCATAAGCAACTAATATAGCAGTGAAGTAAAGTGTTGATCCCATAAGGAAAGGTTGACAAGTACCAAAAATAGGATTTCCTTTATTATTTAGAAAATCAAATAAGATGGAAAGAAACAAGTAAAATTAAACATATATGATAAAAGATAAATTCAATTTATATATAAAAGGCCTAGGATTTAGATTTCATCAATTGACTACCTATAGCTTCTTTATATTATACATATTGATTTTTAGCTTATTGGAATTAATGATCATATTTCTCTAAAGTATAAGATATTCTCTCTTATGACACAATACAAGTATTCATGTTAACCTTATGTCTACTCTTGTGATTGCAAGCAATTGACATAAACCCATTAAGTTTTATTAAAATCCTTTTAATAATAAAAAGGGATTGTTCTTATCTCTAAGTAATACATACCCTAGGTCTAATATCTCAATGAACTAGTATTATTTTTTCACTCTCGCTACTTCACACAATAATTTTTAATCAATAGCCAATTAATCATAAGCTTTAAGCCCTAAGATAAAAAATTAAGAAGAAGATCACAAAATCGCAAGGTATGGAGGCACCTTGTGTTTTTTGGTCAACAGAGAATTTTTTAGAGAAAATTCTGCAAAAAATTTGATGGGAAAATAGAATGGAGGCTACCACATTAAGGGAGGCCAAATTTTAGATGATTATTAGGGTTTTGGGTGCAAAATTAAAATATTGCCATTAATGAGCTAGGTTAGAAATGCTTAAGTGTCTTGTGCTTTTGGTGAGTTGGGCTTTTAATCCAATTTATGGGCTGATTATAATGCATTTAAAATAAAATATTTTACTTCTTATTTTCATTAAAATTCTCCAAAAATATTTAATTTAAAATATTTTAAAATAAAATGCAATTTGTCACAAAGCTCCTAGCAAGAGTATGGGTTGTTACACTTTTCCTACACTAAAGTCTACATTCACTTTTGCTCTTTCCACACCATATGATGACTATCAACAAATTAGATGAAATCCTAGCCATCAATTGAATTAGATCATAGCCATCCATTTTGATTAATTCATAGCCATTGGATTAAGTGTGATTAAATCACTACCATTCAAATTCCATATATAAACAAAAAGATGTGTAATTTTCTTCATTTTTGCAAAAGCTATCACAAAAACACAAATCCTCGAGGAAATACTCTCTAAATTTTGGCACTCGGTTAGAAGTACATATCAAAGTTAAAAGTAGATAAGAGCAAAGGAGTCCAAGGTGAGTACTTAATAATAAAATATGACATGTGCCATATTTTATGAACCATCATTGATGAAACCATTTTTATTGAATCCTCTAATTCCATGTTGATCATGAATTGCTATTGAATATGATGTTTCTTTATGGCATTTGGCCATTGCTTGCCCTTTCATTTTGATTTCATATTATGACAATTGATGAGAACTATTATTATATTGGCATATTTTCCATTAAATTCCTACCTTGCACACTCATCATAGCTAAACAACCAACCTCGACGCAGAATGTGCCAAGGGGAAATGAAATGGAAAGAGCATACTCCTATCAACCTTTGAAAGGGACTAGTCCTAGGATGCATCATCCTCTTTTGACATGCAAAACGACTCTTGGCAATGGATATCTTGGCTCTCACATTGATGAAAAATACAACGAAATACAATACTTGGTGCGAATTGCAAAATCTTGTGAACCACTGAGTTTTTGACTGTAGTTTGCACTTGAAGCCTTTTAGCCGAGGGCACATCTACCTAGGTATCACGTAACTATCGCACCAACCCCCTCTACCCCCAACAAGGGGTACGGGGCAGATTCTGGCCTCCAGTGTGCTTATTGCTCCCAATTGGCCTAAAATTTGAGTTCTTGGCTATGAACGCCAAGACAATTAGTGGTTGCAAGACCTTTAGAAATAGTCATGTGTGCCTATCAGCCTCTGTAACTCACAGTGCCATGCCGATGTTGTAATACCTAAGTTTTCATAGCTTATGTTAATTACTAGTAATGTTAAAAGATTAGATATTAAGGTGTAGCCTAGTAAAGGAAATGAAAGGGCATTGGTTAGGAACATTGTGGTGTCATTAGGAAAGTTTGCATAATTCATGACTTTATCATGACTAACTATGTTTGATGAATTAAATAGAGTTCTTATGATAACTAATGTCATGTACAAAGAAGTTAAGGAACTTAAATCAAAGGGTTATAGTGAAAGGAAGGAAGGAAATGTTATAAGGAAATTGTAGGATTGCCAGTGGGCTAATGGGCTTGTTAAGGGCCCTTAGAGTAGCAAAGGCCAAAACACAATACATGAGGCCAGCCCATTGGGCTGAAGAAGTATGGAACACTAAAAGATGTAAACTTAAATGTTTGGCCCAAGATATTAAAATATATTTTGTAGAATAATGAGTCATAGGATTATGATTAAGTAGCCACACATTAAGACCAAGTCAAAATAAAAAATAAAACTAAACTCTCACTTTTCCTACATATGAGTCTAGGTTCACTTTAAGCACACCAATGCTTCATGATGCTCATCATCTTTATAGAGAGAATCCTAGCCATCCAACTAACTACAATCTTAGCCATTCATTAAGATCAACTCCTAACCATTAGATGAAGCTTGATGAATCCTCACCCTCCAACCTATTACATATATAAGCAAGAATATGTTAGGAAGTCATTCTTTTACTTCTCTCTACACCAAAAAGTCCTACACCAAAGAAAATAATTCTCTCTACCAACTTGCAACAAAAACAACTTAGTGGATTAGAGCTAATTAAGGTGAGAAATTTCAATTGCTTATTCTTTTTACACTTTAAGATTGATTTTAGTTTTTTGAGTGCTTGAATATTTCTTTTATACCACAAAAAAAACAAAAAAAAAGAATTCGGCTATGATAGATAAAAGGCCCTAATTTTCTAATTAAATGTACCTATGGCTAATTTAGATAGAGAAAAGTCGATTAGAAGTGTTAGAATGACTCTTGAGAACATAGTTTAAAACTTAGAATCTTAGAGGCATGAACATAGTTAAAGAAGGAACTTGATATTCTAATATTGGATAGTGACCATTAAGTGATCATATTTGTCATATGATATGCTAATCTTGCATTTCTTTAACTAATTCAAAGATTTGATAAGGAATTAGAGATTTTCCCCAAACTTGATATGAATGGGATAAGTTAGGGTTTATGTGAATAAGAGTAGATTTACTCAAATTAATTGATAAGAATTAATTGCTTAGGTGTTAATTTGATGAATTTTTAGCTATATTGAGATTTGAAAGTCAAATTAATAGTTTTCCCTAAATTCTAGGGTTTATGGAACAATTTAGGAATTGGAAATGTAGACTTGGAATCATGAAATTGAATAAGGAATTCAACTTAAAGATGTTTAGAAGTAATAACAAAGTAATTAAGCACATGTATGACATAATTAGTATACCCCCATTGTAAGTAGTACTAGTAGAACAAGTGAAAAGTACAATTAGTAACACCATTGGTTACTAATTAATGTGTCATTGACATGTTATGGGTATAGAACATCAAAGCAAGGGTAAGGAGATTGCTTAAAACTGAGAAGAACCTTGAACTAATTAGTAGGAGTAAAGGAGTCGAGATGAGTACATAGTAATATAATGTAATCAAGCCTTTTCTTTGCCAACATTGTTGAATCACCATTTCTCAATGTATACCTGAAATGACATTGATGTGTTTATATGATTACCTATTGGTTAATAAACCCCTTGAGAACCCATATCTCCCTTGTTTAATATAAACCATGATGGATCTTTTGCTTTGGTTCATGTTTGCTTAATGATAGGAATGATTGATATGTCAACATACTTTTTAATGAATTTCCATTGGAGACCTTGAATATGCCTTTATAAATACCCATAAGTAAGCAAAAATTCTCTTTGATGTGAGGAAAAACATCAAACCTTATGCACTTGGTATAAGCCTATGGGTAGGGCAAGAGTACCCAACCTCTGTTAGGGGGGATGCCTAACCGCAAGGCCGGATCAGCCTTGTATAATGTGATACATGTGAGTGAGCGAGGCTTAGCCCGCCACTTTTTAACATTCGTGTGTGTGATACTCTTTGCTTTTAAAACATTGTTAATTCTGCTAAAATGTGTTCAAGAATTTAAAATAATCAATTTTGATTATCATCACCTTTACTACCCTGAGATAAATCAAAGCAATGGTTCATTTACATTGTCTTTATGTTAAATTATATTATTGTATACTCACTGAGCTAGTCTTATCATATAGTTGCTTATGATTTTTTCTAGGTTGAGGAGTTCTGTTAGCAAGGTAACTCTGAGCTACACTTTTCGCTTGGAACTTGCTAAAGTGTTATTTGGTCTTGCTATACCATTTTGGTGATAAATAATCTAAAGCTCTATGGTATCCTAAGGCATAATGCTAAAGTATCTCATTCTAAAGACTATTGTAAGTAACTAATAGTACTTATTATATGTATGTAATGGTACTAGTAGGTAAGAATGTATGAATAACATTACGAATTTTATTAGTAGTTACTTATAATGATGTTCAAATTATAATTATGAAATGATAGCAGAATATTATGGTTATGAATGAATAATTGAAATAATAATGAGAAATGGCATAAAGTGCATATGGTTTCGATCTTGGGAAAGAGTGTGAAATGGAATGTACATAAGATGTTAATAAGATTAACAGTGTTTTACGAGTTTAGGTGACCTTAAGTCTCCTTAAACTCTAAGACAGTCACAGTCTAGAAATTAGGTCGTGATAGAGTTAGTATCAACGCTAAAGGTTTAAGTCCTATTTAGGCTTAATAGTTATAGGAGCTATAGGTTAAACCATGGAGCACGGGAATCCTTATTGTTTATCTATCTATGTTGTTAAATTACACCTATGTTAATGATATGTGTTAAGATTTTTTCTTATCTTTGTGGTCTATTTGTGCATATGGTGTTATAGTGTCATTGTAATATTTTATTATATTGCTTTATTATGGATGTAGATGCCACAAATTCATAACCTTATGAGAGAAAAGGGAAGTATCGGATGCTGCTTCGACCTCCACCTAAGCTTGAGGAGACAAACCTGAAGGAGGATCTTGATCTTGTTTAGGTAATAAAGATAAGATCACAGTATGACGAAGCGATGAGGGAACTTCATGTGTTGAGGGAAGAAGTAAGGAACTTGAAAAGAATAGTGAAAAGCGTGAAATGGGAGTTAGCTTAGGTTAAACACATGTACCAAAGTCCAGAAGCAGAGCCACTCCCACCTCTCCGTGATGTTATACTGAAATTTCTTAAACATCTATATGTAGGCTGTGGAAGACTAGATTATTCAAAAGAAGGATGCCCTATTAGAAGGTGTATGTTATCCCCTTCACTGTTATCGACGGTCGTAGGTGTATGGGCCTTAGGGAAAGTGAAGTTGAAAATGGAGAATGAGGTGTAAGGAACTAAGGAAATAAGAAGAAGAAAAGATAAATTTTAGGGTAGATTTTGGTTAAACCGTCGGTATGTATGTATAGGTAATGTGTAGGCTAATATGAAAGATCATTGATGGGATGTATATGAACTTTTTGTGTACATATGATGTACTAATGTAAAACGAGTTATAAATAAATAAGTATCTTTGAATAAAGTATTACTTCCCTTTTTATATGTGTTGATTGAGTTGTATGGAGAATTAAACCCCAATTTAGAGTAGATAAAGGGATTATTTTAGAAAGATTATGGTTTCTTCATTAGGATTTGGTTCCCAAAAAAAAAAAAAAAAAGTCATGTTTTAGTTGGGACACTTTTGCGGTAGTGGCTCACAGGGGGGTCGTTGGGGTTGGCGAGTAGCAGGCAGCTCCCAGCTGCGTCATGTAGGAAGGTCGCAGGGGGTTATTGGAGGCAGATTTGTAGTAGGTAGCACCTAGCTGCGGCTCACCAAGCCTTGCTGTGGGGCGCTGAAGCTAGCCAACATGCTATGGCAAGTTGGTTTGCTACCGCATGACGACACCCTACCCTGGTCGTGTTAGAGCCTGTACCTAGTTCTCAAAAACTTATGAAATTTCTTTTTGTGATTATGTTTGACTTTCATATTTTGACCTTTCCCATTGTACTCTTGAAATAGTGGCTAAATAATTTAGCGCTTTCATGAATTTTCTCATTGTGTTTTTTAAATAAGATCATTGAGAAGGGAAATTGAACCATAGTATTATATGTTTCCTTAATTGTGTTATGAAAAATATCTAAAAGATATTGAATTGATTTATGATATATGTAACTAAAGGAATCAGATGATATGTAACCTTGGTGAATGATATCTTTATATGAAATAGCTGAAAGTTATGAACTAATAAGGTTATAAAACAAAAAGAGAATAGTAATTATTAATTGGGTGATTGTGAATGATACATACATACATACATACATACATACATACATATACATATATATATATATATATATATATATATATATATATATATATATATATATATATATATATATATAATGGGATACATATAAGATGAACTAAGAAGAGTATTGTTGATGTTGTGGCTTATATGCTGCCTCATATAATAAAGCAAGAGAGACAAAGATCTCAAGAAGCCAAGAGCATTGCTCCAGATGCAGCGTCTAATGTTACATCTTTAAGAGATGATGATAAAGAGCCATCTCGATCAAGACAATGTACCACAGATACAAGGGAACAAGGATTGCCAGAGGACATGGACATATTGATACAAGAGAATTAAGAACTAAGGTGACAACTTGTAGAATTAAAGAGAAGGCAAGAAATGCATCCACCACTGGTAGTGCTACCTATTCCTAGAGTCGGAAATAATCCTTCACTTTTGCCAAGAGCACCATTTCGTGTTCAAAGAAGAATTTTACTGGAAGAAGGGGTTTTGGTAAATGATTTCAAGACAATGAAACCTCCCAAGTTTAATGGAGAGGAAGGGGAAGATCCTCAAGAGTTTCTGGAGGAATTGGATAAAGTAGCTCAGAGATTATCATGCTTGGATGAAAAATTAATTAAACTGGTAGGGCTTCAACTCAAGAAGGATGCATGGGAATGGTTCCAGAAGGAGATTGAGGATCAATTATATGGAGATGATCCTCCCACATAGGCTGAATTTAAATAGAGATTAATGGATGAATTCTTAACTTAAAAAGAGAGACAAAATCATGCCCTCCAATTTGAGCAATTGAAGCAGAAGCCCAGAATGTTTGTGTTAGAGTATGCTCAGGAATTCAAATGTCTGAGCAAATATGCCTCTCATATAGTACCTATTGAAATAAGTAGGTTCAATTGATTCCGAAGAGGATTGATTGCTCTATTGTATAATGTCTTGGTAGTTACTGATTTTCCTACCATAGGCAAACTCATAAGTAAGAGTCCTGAACATACGCCATTAATGTCTACTTCACACTAGCCTAAAATGGGAGAACAAAGTCAAGTTTGAGCAGGAAGTGTTTTAGTTGCCTTAACCCCAGGCAACATTAACTCATATCAAACAAGACAACAAGGCCAGTCCATACCTAACTGCATTACTTATGGACGACAACATCGAGGAGCCTATCGAAGAGTTATGGAAGCATGCATATGCTGTGGACAAATGGGACATTATATAAAGGATTGTCCAATAATTGTCAACCTAAGGATGACTATGAAAGCTTCACAACCCATGGTGCAAATGAATCGAATGGAAAATCATGGACTGGGAGGATGAGGCCATAGTGCTGGACAATCTTCAAACAATGTGCAAGCTATAGAAGGTAGAGGAAGTGGGAGAGTCCATGCGCTTAATAAAAAAGATGCTTTCACATCCCATAATGTTGTGACAGGTACCATCTCTATCCAATCTATTGATGCTTGATGTTTATTTGACTCTGGTGCAGCACACTCATTTACTTCACCATGTTTTGCTAAGAAATTAAATAAGAATAAGGAGGTGATGAATGAACCTTTGATTATAACCACATCCTTCGGAGAAATTGTAAAGGTGAAACAAATATATAAGAATTGTATGATAGAAATTGAAAATAGGAGACTCCTTGCAAATCTGATTGAGCTAGAAGTCCTAGAATTTTATGTTATATTAGGAATGGACTGGTTATCTATATATAATTCTCATATAGATTGTAATGGGAAAAGAATTAATTTTAAGGAGGAAAATGGAGATGAATTCATTTTTCAATGAGATAGGGGTAGCATTACTATGAATTTTATTTTAGCTATTAGGGCAAAAAGATTATTGAGGAAAGGTTATCAAGCTTATCTAGCACATGTAGTAGACATTGAAAAAGTAGATAAATCTATTAAGAAGATACCTGTAGTAGAGGAATTCCTTGATGTATTCCTTCAGGATTTACCAGGAATGCCACCAGATAGAGAGATAGAGTTTGTAATTGAGGTTTTTCCTGAGACTCAGCCAATATCGATACCTTCTTATCGAATGGTGCCTTCAAAGTTAAAAGAGTTGAAGATCTAGTTACAGGATCTACTTGATAAAGTTTTTATCAAGCCAAATAGTTCTCGTTGGGGTCCTCTAGTTCTTTTTGTAAAGAAGAAAGATGGGTTCCTAAGACTGTGCATTGACTACAAGCAGTTGAATAAGGTGACTATAAAGAATAGGTATCCTCTGCCGAGGATTGATGATTTATTTAATTAGTTACAAGGAGCTAGTTATTTCTCTAAAATAGACTTGTGATCGGGCTATCATCAACTTAAGATCTAGCAGGAGGATATTTGTAAGGCTACATTTAGAATGAGATATGGGCATTATGAGTTTATAGTATTGTCGTTTGGTTTGACAAATGCACTAGTGGCTTTTATGGATTTAACAAATCTGGTGTTTAAGCTGTTTTTAGATAAATTTGTGATTGTCTTCATTAATGATATTTAAGTTTATTTAAGGAATAAGGAAGAGCATGAGGAACACTTGAGAATGGTGTTGCAAACTCTAAGGGAACATAAGCTGTATGCTTAATTATCTATATGTGATTTCTAGATGGAACAAGTCTATTTCCTTGGACATATAGTGAGTAGAGAAGGAATCAAGGTAGATCCTAAGAAAGTGGAAGTGGTTGCAAATTGGCCTTGACCCATAATTGTTACAGAGGTGAGAAATTTTCTAGGTATGGCAAGCTATTATCGTCATTTTATAAGAGATTTTTTTAGAATAGCAATACCACTAATGAGACTTACTAGAAAGCAAGTTTAGTTTAAGTGGGATGACACTTGTGAGGAGAGCTTCTAGAAACTTAAAGATTGTTTAGTCACAGCCCCTGTATTGGCATTACCTGATGGAAATGAAGGTTTTGCCATATACTGTGATGCTTCAAGAATTGAGTTAGGATACGTGTTAATGCAAAATGGAAAGGTTATTGCTTACGCATTTATGCAATTAAAGCAACATGAGATGAACTATCTGACACATGATCTAGAAATGGCAATGGTTATCTTTGCTTTAAAGATATGGAGACACTATCTGTATAGGGAGAAATGTGAGATTTATATGGATCATAAAAGCCTTTAATATATCTTAAAGTAAAGAGATTTAAATTTGAGGCAAAGAAGGTGGGTAGAATTGTTGAAGTATTATGATTGCCAAGTACTTTACCATCCTGGTAAAGCTAATGTTGTAGCAGATGCATTGAGTAGGAAATCAATGGGTTGTCTATCGCATATCGCCATACAAAAGAGGCTAATAGTAAGAGAATTAAAGGAGATGTTTAATGAGGGTTTACAATTGGAAGTGAATGAATCACAAGTGCTATTGGCTTACTACCAAGTAAGACCCAAACTCCTTGATGAGATAAAGGCGTCACAAAACCAAGATCCTAAGTTGATGAAAATTTTTAAAGATGTGGAAAAAGGACAAGCCCTAGAGTTTTGAGTAGAAAGAGGTGTTCTAGAATATGGAGAACGATTATGTGTAACCAACGTAAAGGAACTAAAGGAAAGGATTTTAAAAGAGGCACATCAAACTCTGTATAGTATGCACCCAGGCACTACTAAAATGTATCATGATATAAAGAAGACTTATTGGTGGCCTAGAATGAAGAAAGATGTGGCCAATTTTGTAACTTCATGTCTTACTTATCAGCAAGTGAAATTTGAGCATCAAAGGCCATCTAGATTACTTTAAGAAATAAGATTACTAGAATGGAAGTGGGAGCGAATCACTATGGATTTCATAGTGGGTCTACCCAAGACTGTAAAATGGTATGATTCAATATGGGTCATAGTTGATCAACTAATGACATCAGTACACTTCATTAAGGTGAAGACCAGTTATACTACAGCGCAGTATGCCTAGATATATATTAAAGAGATTGTAAGGTTACATAGGACTCTACTCTCCATCATTTTAGATAGAGGGGTTCAATTCACATCAAGATTTTGGCAAAAATTGTAAGAAGCATTAGGCACACAGCTTGATTTCAGTACAACCTTCCACCCACAAATAGATGGGCAGTCAGAGAGAATAATACAAACGTTGAAAGATATGCTCTGTATGTGCGTTATGGATTTTAGAGGAAGTTAGGATAGACATCTCCTAGTTATTGAATTTGCATACAATAATAACTACCATTCTTCCATAGGAATGGTGTCGTATGAATCATTGTACGGCAAAAAATGTTAATCTCTGATTTGTTAGAACAAAGTCAGTGAAAAGCATCTTGAAGCTCCAAATATGATTAAAGAAGCTACTGAGAAGGTAAAGATAATTTAAGAAAGATTGAAGGCTGCTTTTAGTTGCCAAAAGAGTTATGCCGATTTTAAGAGAAAGGATGTCCATTTCATGATTAGTGACCATGTCTTTTTGAAAGTCTCCCCCATGAAAGGCATGATAACATTTGGTAAGAAGGGAAAGTTATCTCCACATTTCATTAGACCTTTTAAGATTCTTGATAAGATTGGAGAAATTTTATACTGATTAGCATTGCCTCCAACAATGGACCATATGCACCCATTTTTCCATATGTCAAAGTTGAGGAAGTACATTCCCAACCCATCACATGCATTACAACCACAATCAATTGAGATTGATCAAGATCTCTCTTATAAAGAAATTCCAATTGCTATGCTAGATCGCCAAGTGAAGAAACTTAAAAACAAGGAGATACCAATCGTTATAGTTCAATGGCACAACCATAATGTAGAAGAATGCACATACGAAAATGAAGATGATATGCTCCAAAAGTACCCACAAATGTTTCACTAATGACAAGTAAGTTCTCTTAAAATTCAAGGAAATTTTTTTTTTAAGGATCGTAGAATCTAATACCTAAGTTTTCATAGCTTATATTAATTACTAGTAATGATAAAAGATTAGATATTAAGGTGTAGCCTAGTAAAGGAAATGAAAGGGGGTCGGTTAGGAACATTATGGTGTCATCGGGAATGTTTACATAATTCATGACTTTATCATGACTAACTATGTTTAATGAGTTAAATAGAGTTCTTATGATAACTAATGTCATGTCTAAAGAAGTTAAGGAACTTAAATCTAAGGGGTATAGTAAATGGGCTAATGGGCTTGTTAATGGGTCTTAAAGTAGCAAAGGCCGAAACACAATACATGAGGCCAGACCATTGGGCCCAAGAAGTATGGAACACTAAAAGATGTGAACTTAAATGTTTGGCCCAAGACATTAAAATATATGTTGTAAAATAATGAGTCATAGGAATATGATTAACTAGCCACACATTTTGACTAAGTCAAAATCAAAAATCAAACTAAACTCTCACTTTTCCTACATATGGGTCTAGGTTCACTTTGAGCACACTAATGCTTCATTATTATCATCATCTTTTTAGAGAGAATCCTAGCCATCCAATTAACTACAATCATAGCCATTCATTAAGATCAACACCTAACCATTAGATGAAGCTTGATGAATCCTCACCCTCCAACCTATTACATATATAAGCAAGTTAGGAAGTCATTCTTTTACTTCTCTCTACACCAAAAAATCATACACCAAAGAAAAGAATTCTCTCTACCCACTTGCAACAAAAACAACTTGGTGGATTAGAGCTAATTAAGGTGAGAAATTTCATTTGTTTATTCTTTTTACACTTTGAGATTGATTTTAGTGTTTTGAGTGCTTCAATATTTTTTCTACACCAAAAAAAAAAATAAAAGACTTCAGCCATGATAGATAAAAGACCCTATTTTCTAATTAAATTTACCTATGGCTAATTTAGATAGAGAAAAGTGGATTAGAAGTGTTAGAATGACTCTTGAGAACATAGTTTAAAACTTGGAATCTTAGAGGCATGAACATAGTTGAAGAAGGAACCTGATATTCTAATATTAGATAGTGACAATTAAGTGATCATATATGTCATATGATATGCTAATCTTACATTTCTTTAACTAATTCAAAGATTTAATGAGGAATTAGAGATTTTGCCCAAACTTGATATGAATGGGATAAGTTAGGATTTATGTGAATAAGAGTAGATTTACTCAAATTAATTGATAAGAATTAATTGCCTAAGTGTTAATTTAATGAATTTTTTAACTAAATTAAGATTTGAAAGTGAAATTGATGGTTTCCCCCAAATTCTAGGGTTTATAGAACAATTTGAGAATTGTAAATGTAGACTTAGAATCATGAAATTGAATAAGGAATTCAACTTAAAGATGTTTAGAAGTAATAAAAAAGTAATTAAGCACATGTATGACATAATTAGGATACCCCATTGTAAGTAGTAGTAATAGAACAAGTGAAAAGTACAATTAGTAACACCATTGGTTGCTAATTGATGTGTCCTTGACATGTTATGGGTGTAGAACTTCAAAGCAAGGGTAAGGAGATTGCTCAAACCAAGAAGAACCTTGAACTAATTAGTAGGAGCAAAGGAGTTGAGGTGAATACTTATTAATATAATGTAATCAAGCCTTTTCTTTGCCAACATTATTGAATCACCATTTCTCAATGTATACCCGAAATGATGTTGATGTGTTTATATGATTTCCTATTGGTTGATAAACCCCTTGAGAACCCATATCTCTCTTGTCTAATGTAACTTTTTATTTTGCTTAATGACAAGAATGATTGATATGTCAATATACTTTCCAATGAATTTCCATTGTAGACCTTGAATATGCCTTTATAAATACCCATTACTAAGCAAAAATTCTCTATGATGTGATGAAAAACATCAGACCTTATGCACTAGGTATAAGCCTGTGGGTAAGGCAAGAGTACTCGACCTCTGTTAGTGGGGACATCACCGTAAGGCCCGATCAACCTTGTGTAATGTGATACATATAAGTGAGCAAGGCTTAGGCCGCTACTCTTTAACATTCATGTGTGTGATGCTCTCCACTTCTAAAACATTATTATTTCTGCTAAAATGTGTTCAAGAATTTAAAATAATCAATTTTGATTATCATCACCTTTACTATCCTGAGATAAAACCAAGCAAAGGTTCATTTACATTGTCTTTATGTTAAATTATATTATTATGTACTCACTAAGCTAGTCTCATCCTGTAGTTGATTATGATTTTTTCTAGGTTGAGGTGTTCCATTAATAAGGTAACTCTAAGCTACACTTCTTGCTTGGAACTTGTTAAAAGTGTTATTTGGTCTTGCTGTACCATTTTGTTGATAAACAATCTAGAGCTCTATGGTATCCTAAAGCATAGTGCTAAAGTATCTCACTTTGAAGACTGTTGTAAATAACTGATAATACTTATTATGTGTATGTAATGGTACTAATAAATAAGATTGTATGAATAACATTAGTTGTTACTTATGATGATGTTCCAATTATAATTATGAGATGACACTAGAATATTATGGTTATGAATGAATGATTGAAATAATAATGAGAAATGGCATAAAGTGCATATGGTTCTAATCTTGGGAAAGAGTGTGAAATGGAATGTACATAAGATGTTAATAAGATTAATAGTGTTCTACAGGTTTAGGTGACCTTAAGTCTCCCTAAACTCTAGGACAGTCATGGTCTAGAAATTGGTCATGATAGATGTGCAAGCTCCTTTTTCGACCCTATGGCAAGCAGTATGAACCTTTCCATTAATGCCTATTAATAAGCAGAAATACCCTTTTGATGTGCAATAATACATCAGACCTTGTGCATATGGTATAAGCTCGTGGGTAGGGCGAGAGTACCCAACCCCTGTTAAAGGAGAATGCCCAATCATAACACCTTATCAGTCTTGCGTAATGTGATGCATGTGAGTGAGCAAGGCTTAGCCTACCACTCTTTAATTTATATATGTGGAAAGCATTCCGCTTCCATGAAATTACTATTTCTACTAAAGATATTATTTATATCTTAAATGAGAAATTGATCAATAATGTAAATTTTGATTAACATCGCTCTATTGTTACAGTAAGTCCATCTTGATGACAACCCACATAGTTACCCCATATTATGTACTCATTGAGCTTTGCCTCATTCCTTAGTTGTTTAAATTTTTCAAGTAAGGTTGACGAGTCAGGAAGGTAAATTCCAAGCTCTATTCTTCCGCTTGGAAGTTGCTATGATAATTTCAAGTGTTATAAAACTTGGTTATATGACTATGAAGACCATTGTTATAGAGCTCTATGGTTACCAACGGTTTAGCACTAAAATATTATTAGGTTTACATGTATTGTAAATTGTATTGTAATTACCATTATAATAATGTATTAAGTTATGAACATTTAGATAATGACATGAAATATAAATATAAAAATTTCACAAGTTGAGTACATAAAGCTTTTCATATATAGTAGTATACAAGAGGCCTATTGTGACAGAATTGAAGGAATTGTTTAACTGAGGAGTCTAGTATAAAGTTAGTGAATCACAAGAATTGGTGGCACACTTTCAATTAAAACCAAGGTTGATTGATGAGATAAAGGCTGCATAAGATGGAGATTCACATTTAGCAAAGTTAAAGAAGGAAGTCAAAGACAAAAAATCTTTAAATGTGAGATAAAAGATGATGTATTGAAATGTGGAACTGTGAACCCTTAATTTTGCATCATCCAGATTGCATTTGAAAGCTTAGAGGTGCTTAAGTGTGGTAAACAGACCTCTATAAGCCAAAATTGAAAAATTAAGAAACAGTGTTCTAGGAACGAAAATCTATCCCTTTGTCTAAACCATCTTTTGATCATCTAAAATTGAATTACGAGCACAATGCAACTAGAATCATGAAAAATGGACAAGAACCATATGAAAACAGGCTAAAATTGCGAAACTAGGTCTACTGCAACAGAATATTAGGCTATTACTATGAAGCTTTCAGGAGTTGCCATAGGATGTTTAGCGACTGTTGCAAATGCTCCAGCAACAATCGCAGGGTGTTGGGCAGCAGCAAATTATTTTTTTATTTCTTTTCTGATTTTTCTTCATTTTGTGCACCTATCCCATATCAGAAGTGCATAAAACTTTTCCCCAACTTTTTCACTATATATAAGAGTCCTCCCACTCTATTTTCTACACCTCTTAACCTTCTAGTTTACTTAATTATCCTTTGCATCAAGCAAACCATCTCCACAAGCTGGATCCACCAAGGAATGAGCTTTTGAGTTTAAAGCTTTCTTTTTGCTTTGCTATTGCTACTTGCTTTGCAAAGCAAGTTGGATTGCTACTTTTTGAGCTGACCCTTTAAGTCCAAAGTTTCTTTTCATCCAAGGCAAGCCATTGCTCCTCGTCTGAGGCAAGTAGTCATCCGCCGTTTAAGGCAAGTCGCCGCCCGCCATTTGAGGTAAGTTTCCTTTCTCTTTTCTTTTTCTTTTATTTATTTATTTATTTCATTTTATTTATTTATTTATTTATTTATTCATTTATTTTATTTAATTCATTTTACTTATTTATTTATTTGTTTATTTATTCATTCATTTATTTTATTTATTTTTTTGTTCTAAGGCTCCTTGCCTAATGTTTGGTTTGTTAAGGTAGTTAATTAGAATCTGACTTAATTAACTCTACTTAGTAATCAAGTAAAATCAATCAATCAACTCAACCCTCCTTTTAATTAATGAACTGAAACATGATAAAAGGCTGAGACTAAACAAACCCCTTTCTTAAGAAAGGCGAACTACGTGGATGTTGATTCTCATTCAAAGGGATACATAGGCATGCTTGTTCCAAGCATCAAATCTAATTAAAATAAACAGCCTTCCTTCCTTTTCACCCTCTTTATATAGATTAGGTTTTGTCCTCTTTTCTTTAATTTATTATGATGTTTGAGAACTAGTTTGAGGAATGTGTGACTTTTCTAGAGCACATAAGGGTTAGAGGAAGTATCCCCTATTTTTGGTTTTCATTGTAAATTTAATATTTTCCTTCTACTTTCTTGTTTCCTTAATTGCTATATTATTATATTGTTGAATAATCATACATACTTTAACTATTCATGCATTGTGTGAACTATTCATGAAATTTATTTTAAATTATTTTGTATTAAATTTGCCAAACTAATCTTTTTTCTAAATAAACTAAAAACCTAGTCTCCAAATCCTTTTTAATAATCAAGGACCAGTATACATTTTTCTATTTGGATAAATTTGGAGTCATTTAATTGGGTTTTTCCATTAACTTTTTCCTAAATAAAACATAAAATTAAGGTGGAGACTCTAAGTCAATTTCAAAATCAACCAATATGAACCCAAGGGTTCCATCGTGAGTTCAAACCAAAATGCGCATTTTGATTCCTTTTAATGGATTGGTCCAATGCTTAGGTGAGGCCTCATATGAATTAGGATTTATATACCTAATGTGGATGAGTTAAAAGAAAGAATTTTCAAAGAAGCACATCAAACTCCTTATAGTTTACACCTGGAAGCCACCAGGATGTACCATGATGTGAAGGATTGCTAATAGTGGTTTGGTAAAAAAAAAAAAAAAAAAGATGTGGTTCACTTTATGGCATCCTATTTGACTCGTCAACAAGTCAAATTTAAATACCAAAGACTATTTGGGTTAACATAAGAGATTGAAATACCAAAGTGGAAGTGGAAACATATCACCATGAACTTGATTATAGGATTGCTGAGAACCCCTAAAGGGTATGATTCCATATTGGACATTATGGACTGATTAACAAAGTTTGAACACTTTTTCAGGGTAAAGACTACTTATATGGTAGCTTAGTATGCATAGCTATACCTAGATATGATAGTGAGCATGCATGGAATTCTAGTGTCCATCATTTCTGATAGAGGTTCCCAGTTTACCTCAAGATTCTAGCAAAAGCTTCAAAAGGTTTTGGGCATACAATTGGATTTCAGTACTAAATTCCATCCATAAATTGATAGATAATCCAAACATTGGAAGACATGTTAAGGATGTGTGTAATGGACTTTGAAGGGTAGCTAAGATTAGTATCTCCCACTAATTAAATTTGCCAACAGCAATAGTTACCACTCCTTCATTGGTATGGCTCCATATGAAGCCTTTTATGGAAGAAAGTGTCACTTTCCCATTCGTTGGGTGGAAGTGGGAGACTAGTACATGAAATCATGGACTTACTCAAGGGGACCACAGAGAAGGCACCAATCATACTAGAGAGATTGAGACTATCTTTATAAGGTAAAAGAGCTATGCCAACCCTAAATTTAAAGAGGTTAGCTTGTAGTGGAAGACAACATATTTTTCCCATGAAGGTCATCATGAGATTTAGTAAGAAGGGAAAATTGTCCCCAAGCTATGTTGGACCTTTTGAGATCCTTAGTAAGGTGGGAGAAGTGTCAAACCCATTGCACCTCCTTTAACCTTAAGCTATTGAAGTGGACTAAGAGTTGTCTTATGCAGAGACTCTGGTAGCTATATTGGATAGACAAGTGAAGAAGCTAAGAAACAAAGAGATAGCAATGACCAAAGTCCAATGGCCAAACAAGTGGTAAGAAGAATATCCATAATTGTTCCAATCATGATCAGTAAGTACTCCATGATTTAATTTGAGGATGAATTTTCTTAAGGGGGAGAATGTAATACCCTATACCCTATTTAAATTGCAATTGCATAATTTTTGCTCAATAATCTAATAATTTTTACAATGTGTTTTGTTAACTAGTACACTATATTCTGTCTTAATTTTGCTTTGTCAATGTTACTGGTACACTATGTTTGTACATTAAATTATATTGTGATGATATCTATATACTATCTACAAATTAAATGATATTGTGTTAATTTTTACACTGTCTGTAATTATACTACACTGTACTACAATTACATTGTGAAAATTCTACATTTTTGCCTAATAATTGATATCATAGTGCCTAATATATGATTATATGATTAAGAGTGTTTAATTAAGTGTAATTGTGATTAAGAGAGCATTAAAAGTGTGCGTATGTGACTAAGGACATTTTGAGTAAATGGTGTAGCATTTTAGTGTTTGTATAATATTCTAGCCATTAGAGACAAAAGTCACCATCTTGCACTAAAAGGGAAATTGACCAAATTCAATAAGATTTTCTGTCACATCCCAACTTTAAGAGATATGACAGTCCTAGAACATGGAGAGACATAAGGTCAACCACACCCATAGAACCCACTTATACATATACAATTCAAGCCTAGGATCATACCAAATCCGATGCACTAACTTAAATATCTAGTAATATAATAAACCTTAATATGTGGAAGAATAGTTTAGTAAAACACTTGGGAAACATCTTATAAGAAAATAACATTTAATGTTTTAAGAGAAATCATCAATAATTAATATCCTAAAATAAACTCCCGGAGTGTCTATGAATATCTCTTCATAACATAGTATTATTAAAGTCTTTAACAAGGAAGCCCCAAGTGAAGTAGAATGCTTGAGCTATCACCTTGCCTCCTTATATTGCTCACCTGAAACCACACAAGAAAATAGGGTGAGATATATGATCTCAATGAGTAAACAATATAGCATAAATGATATTATATATCCCATTTATAAGGAAAGCCCATTACATATAACACAAAGTTCATGATTTACAAATCATGGTTTCATAGTTTTCAATTTAGCAAGATTATCACTTTAGCAGGTTTGCAGAAATCACACTTAAAACACTTATTACCCAATTAGAGTAAATGACTATACTAGCTCATTCACTCAAGGGAGAGGTGGACTCATACCAAATTCCAACTCCCAACCCATTACTTATAAAGTCATAAAATTTATCAGGTTCCACGGTTAGAACCACCCCTTCTAGCTGAGGTGGATACACAACCCCTATCCATCAGGTTAAGACCATGTGCATAGGTTTCGATGATTACTTGCATCAACACGAGGATTTCTACATAAAGGGTTAAAGGTACCATAGCTAGAGCTAATGGTAATCATAAATAACAATATCACATAAGGCAACAATAATAAGTATCCCAATAGCAATAACAGTTTAACTTTCAAACAAAAGATATAATGATAGTGTAGTTCCAGAAAGAATATAAGTTAGAGTAATAATCACAAAAAGTATTTATCATTGGATAATCACAAATGGCTTTGGACCAAATGTCCTTTGGCAACCCAAGTTTAATAAAGAAATCACATAGTCAAATTTAAAATGGAAGTGAACTTGGTTTTCAAAAATCTCAAAGGTTCCCATAACATAATTATGATAGCTTGAACTTGTAACAATATCATAATGTTTACTCACACTAGTAGTATGAATACAATATTTACTCACCTTGTGGTTCCTTCGCTCCTAATTCACATAGCCCTTGGACTTCCAAGACTTCTCAAGCTCTATCATAATATTTAATTCAATACTTAGTATTTATCTAATCATGATGCTATCCTATCTCATAACTACCCTTTGTACATATAATATTCACATATACTTAGAGTTGCACATATAAATACACCTCATTCACTTGCTCAGATCATGTTAACTTTAAAAGTCTTGCACACTTAGCCTTTATAGGCCCATATAAAAATACATTATAATTCATGTCAATACCTTTCTAAGGTCAACACGATATTATTATCTTAATATCAATTCACTTAAACAGTCATTTTAATACTTTTAACACTTCCATATATGTTAACTTAACAAGTACCCTTTCAAGTGTCATGCCTATCTCTCATGACTAATTCATGCAATCAACCACTTCATAAATTCAAGATCATTAATGCATTATCAAGTCATCATATAACTCACTTCCATATCATCCAATCACATGTACATATTAATCACAACACAAGGTTAAGATACCTTAGGTATACCATAAGAATACCAACATGCCTTTAGGCTTATTTAGAATCATTCCTTCAACCAACATACAATTAAACCATTTATTGTTCATACATACATGTCAATAATCATCAAAATGCATCATATAAAAATTATAGACATTGGGATAACAATCCCAGTGTAGGCCGAATGCTCTATTCCAAAGAAAACCTGAATTTTCTTATTCTTCGCACTTTCTGTCTATTATAGTAATATGTAAAAACATGGTTTGAACCAAAATTTTTCATGTAATCAAAACAAAAATTATTTTAGAACATCAATCTATATGAATCAACAATAATAGGTGTGATATATACATGAAAATTCTAATTTTAGGTTTTAGGATGCAAAACCATGAACCTTTCTTGTTTTTAGTATTTTTCGGTCATTATAGTAATATGTAAACTGGTGTTTTAAACCATTATTTTTCATTCAATCATAGAAAATATCAGTTTAGAACATCCACATGTATGAATCGAGAGCCATAGATCATAATTATGCATGAAAATTCTAAGTTTTAAGGTTAAGGGTGAAAATCATGAGTTTTTACGCTTTTCGTTCATTATAGTAATATATAAATACATGATTTAAATCATTATTTTTCATCCACACAAAACAAATATAAGTTTAGAACATCAATCACTAGAATTTGGCATCCATAGACTTATCAAACCATAGAATTTTCCAACTTTCAAGTTCTAGGGCGAAAACCTTGAATTTCCTTATTTTCTAAAACTTTTTAGTTATTACAATAATATGTAAAAATATGATTTTATCCAATATTTTTCATCAAAACACATCAAAAATTAGTTTAGAATCTAAATATGCAATAGTTTGCACACCCCCCCCCCCCCCCCCAATGAATTTATGTTTGAAAATTTCAATTTTTGAGTTATAGGATTCACCTTTAGCGAAATCGTGTAGGAAGGTAGATGTTTTCAGTAGAGAAATTAATTTCTCTTTCAAAAACTCACCCAAAGTGAATTAAATATATAGAAATCAGTAAATAACTAGTTCAAAATAGTTTTTCTCATAATTTATTTCATAGAAATCAGATAGAAAATTGAAAAGAAAGAAAAACTTATGAACGCGGGCGAGATATCGCAAAGTTGAAAGGTGTTTTCTTAATTTCAGTAGAGAGAATTATTTTAAGAGAATTTTTTTGTCAAAACATGGAAAAATGGAGTGATGACTGCTGGAATGAGAGTACTGGCTGAAATTTGCTATTTAAATGTAGGGTTTTGGATAATTTCCAATAATACCCTTAATGAGCTAGGTTAGGAGTATTTTAGTGTAGTGAGCTTTTAGGTGTTTGGGCTTCTTATTTAAATTAGGGGCTTATTATGGGTAATTCAAATAAAAATATTTTTCTTATTATTTTCATTAAAATTTGCCCCAAAACATTTATTTAAAAATATTCATAAAATTATTTTATGCTTAAAAATCGTCTTTTTGCATGAAAATTTATTTACGAAAAATAAATAATTTCATGCTAATCCATTTTATTTAAATCATTTATTTCACAATAATAATTCATATTAGGCATATTAAAATTAATTTAACATGTCCCAAACTCACAAATCACATCACACATGAATTTTCATATAATCACATAATTTGTCACAATAATCCTAAATTCAAATAATTTTTCACTAAAACTCCTAGGGTAGATGTGGGTTGTTACATTTTCAAAAGCCTCTTACCCATAGGGTTTGAATGGGTGAAAAGATCATTCAATCCAACTTCTAAAACTTTCTATTTCACCTCATTAAGTGTAGTAAAGTCATTTCTCTCTTAGGAACCTTAATCTTCTCACCTAGTATATAAGCATCTTACTCATTTTCTTCTCTCCATTTCCTCTCACAAAAATTAAATTCACCAATATGCACACACAAAGAATTTGGCCACCATTATAGGAGCTTAAGAGAGGAGGAACTTTTAGGTAATGTCTTTATGAAACCTTTTCAATTTCTCATTCCTTGAAAGTTTGTTATGTTTTTTTCCCTTATCTTGCAAATTTTTTTCTTTTCCTCCCTATATATGTTTTGGCCAAACATGAGTTTTCAAACCCATATGCTATAATTTATAATGTATATGTATATATTTCATGTTTGGCATGTTAATTGCATGATTTGAGTGTCAATTTGGAGATTAATGAGCATGAGAGTGGTTTTCCCTAATTTATTCAATTTGGTCAAGCATGAGCATTTGAATTCATGTCTTATAATTTATAGTACATGTATATTTGTGATGCTTCAAATGTTAATTGAATGATTTAAAACTTAATTTGTGAAAATGAAAGCAAACTTTAATTTTCCCTAAAGTATGTAGTTCAGCCAACCTAGGGTGATGCTTTCTTTCAAATGATTCTTAAATTGTTTTTAATTTGTGGTTAATTGCATGATTACATGGTTAATTTCACATTACAAGAATGAATTAGGATTTTCCCCAAATTGGATGGTCATGCTAAATATGAAATTGTAAATTAATGATTGATAATTAAAATTGAATGTGTAACTATGTAATTGAGTAGTTTAATTACATTAATTAATGCTCAATTTGAGAAATGGAAGTGTAATTGAATGTTCCCCAATTTTTCCAAAATTAAGTAACTAAGGTTTTGACTCCTTAAGTAGTTAATGTTAATTGAATGTCTAATTAGACTCTTAAATACTTGAATTGAATGAATTTGTGGTCAATTTGAGTAACTGATTGCAAATCAAACCTTTTCCCTAAATCATGCACTTTAGCCAAGCCTTGATGATTAATTTCAATGTCCAATTGAGCCATTCTTACTTGAATTGAATGAATTAAGGCTCAATGAAGAATTGGTTGCATAAAATGTATTTTCCCCAAATTTCATGGTTTGACCAATTAGGGTTTCTTAAGTCAAATGTGATTGATTTCAATTGAGTGACTAAGTGTGTTTGTATGTGAACTAATTTGATGATTCAAAGGTCAATTTGAAGTTTAATTGATGAATTGATAGTTTTCCCTTAATCAATTAAGGTTTCATGAATCATGTTTCCCTAATCATCTTATGTATCTTGTCATTGCTTGGAAGATTGAGTTGTTAATGAATATGTTTTTGGTTATGTTTTGTGAACTCCATAATCTACTTAGAGCTTCATGAGTCATTTAATGGTTGTCTATAATTTAGAGATTATTAATTATTTTCTATTACTTATGGTATGTAGTAGTTAGAAATTATAATTAGTAGTATGATTATTATGATGCATGACTTATTACTGAATATGAAATGATAGGGGTCATATGATGATTTCAATGAATATTAAAGTAATTAACTATGCATGAGTATTTGTTTAACGAATAAAAGACATCTAATGGTTGGGCTACAATCTTAGGTTTGCAACATTATGGGTAGAGTAATGCATTAGGGGTTCTACAAATTTGGTTGACCTTATATCTCCCTATGCCCTAGGGCCGTCACATCTCAAGGTCGATATGTGACAAAAACTTGAGAAGGATATATACAATATGGTCTCTGAAGATTAAGGAGGATGTAACCAAGTTGCTGGAAAATAAGTTTATTGAGCCAATCTCCTACCATTTACGGTTAGCCAATATAATGCTAGCCCCCAAGAAAGATAGGAAGGTCCACATGTGTTTCAATTATAGAGACCTTAATAAGGCTTGCCTAAACGATGACTTTCCTCTACCTTATATTCACTTCCTTGTAAACCACATGGCAGTGAATCTGTGGTCTTCTTGATCGACCTCTATGCGAGCTACAATCAAATCTAAAATGCACCCTTTCGTCAAAGGGAAGACATCATTCGTAACAAAATAGGGCACCTACTATTTTCGAGTGATACCTTTGGATTTAAAGAATGCATGGGCAATATATCAGAGAATGAAAACCAATATCTTTCATGACATTATGCATAAGGATGTTGAGGTATATATCAATGACATGGTGGTAAAGTCTAAGACCCCTAAAGGACATTTGGAAGCCCTAGATAGGTTCTTTTAGAGGCTCTAACACTACAACCTCAAGCTAAATCCAACCAAGTATGCCTACGATGCCTCCTCTAGTGCATTTCTTAGACATTTGGTTAGTTAGAAAGGTATATAAGTGGATCTAGCCAAGTCAAAGGCAATCATATAAATGCCATCTCGTAATATTGAAAAGGAGAGAATAATTTTCCTAGGTCACCTATAATATATTAATCGCTTCATCGCACAAATAGCAGATACTTGTGGACCAATCTTCAAACTACTAAGAAAATGAGCCTCTAAGAGATGGAATGAGGAATATCAAGAGGCCTTTGACAAAATCAAGTAATATCTCCTAAACCTACTGATATTGCAACATCTAAGACCAAGTAACCATTGCTACTCTATCTATTAGTAACTTCAGAAGCCATAGATTCAATGCTTGCTCAAAATGTGCTAGACTCACATAGAAGGAATGCCATATATTACCCGAGCAAATGTATGTTGGCCCATGAGCTTAACTACAACTAGATTGAGCAACTGTGCCTAGCATTAGTATGGGTATGCCATAAGCTCTAGCACTACTTGTGCTCATATATAACCTATATGCTAGCTTACAGGAGCAATGAGGCTAATTCTTGAGAGCAAAATGCATAATGGATGCTAGTACTTATGGTGTTTGACATGAAATATGTTCCAAGGAATGCAGTAAAAGGAAGCATGATCACTCATTAGTTGGCCACAACCCTTATAGATGAAGAATCATTTGAACTTGATTCCTATATAAGGATGTCCTAATCATAGACCCAAAAGTGTGGAAATTATTCTTTGATGGCACTTCTAACAATAAAGGCTATAGAAGTGGCATAGTTCTTATCACCCCTAAAAGGGATCATCTGCCTATGTCAATCAAACAAGCATTTGAGTTAACCAATAATGAGGCAAAATATAAAGCATGCATAGTTGGTCTAGAGGTGGCCATGAACATAAGGATAGACTATTTAGAAGTCTACGGTGATTCCAACTTGAACATTTACCAAGCTCTTAGCAAGTGAAAGATTAGAAAAGAGTATTTGGTTCCTTATCACCAACACATGAATGATCTAGCTGAAAATTCCCATGAACTCTCCTTTCATTATCTGCCAAGGGCTAACCAATTTGTCGATGCTCTAGCCACCTTAGCCTCAATGATAAACATAAGCAATAATAAAATACACAGACCCATTGTCATTAAAGTAAAATAGTAGCCCAAGTATTATATCTTATGCATAAATCTCTAGCTAGCTGATATGTCTTGATTTTGGGACATCTTCAACTACATCTAGAATGACAAATATCAAAAAGGGGCTTCCAGAGTGGACCATAGAACTCTAAGGCAGTTGGCCACTAGTTTCATACTAAATGGTGATGTGCCATATAAGAGAGCCTCTGATAATATCCATTTATAATGTGTGACTAAAGAAGAAGCCTAGCAAATCATGAAATGGGTCCATGGTAGAGAGGAGGGTCCATATATGAATGGGATAGCTTTGGCTTAAAAAATAGTAAACTTAGGTTACTTTTTGCTAACCATAAATAAGGATTATGCAAAGTATGTATCGAAATGCCACAAAAGTTAGATCTTTGCTAAACTATAGCATAGGCCCCCTTTTCCTTTGAACCTAATTGTGACTCTATGGCCTTTAACCACCTAGGGAATAAATATCATTAAGCGAGTATTTTCAAAGTTCTTTAATGGGCACTATATATTCATATAGCTATAGACTACTTTACAAAATGGATTAAAAATGTGCCATATTAAGTCTTAAATGCAAAAGAGGTGGCACACTTCATCAAAACCAATATTCTTTATTGGTTTGGAACCTCTTTGAAATAATCAAAGATAATGGCTTCTGCTTTCAAAAGGAGGTAGTTTGTGTACTCTAAGAGCATGGCATTCAGCATCACCACTCCTCTCCCTACTGACCACAGACTAATGGGATAGTCAAAGTCGCTAACAAAACCATTAAGATCATTTTGCAAAAGACCATCATAAGACATAGATTGGCATGAACATCTGCTTGTTGCCTTATGGGGATATAAAACCACCATTCATATACCAACAAGGGTAACCCCATATGCTTTTCTCTATGGAATGGAGGTTGTTTTGCTCATTGAAAAGCAAGTCTACTATGCCAAGGTAATAAGAGATAGCCAATTGAGTGAACAATAGTGGATCAAAGGATATCATGACCAATTGAATGTCATTGATGAGAAATGAATGGATGCCTTATATAAGATCAAAGTCTACTAGCAAAAGGTAGATAGGCACTTCAACAAAAAGGTTAGGGACATGGATTTGCAAGAAGAAAATCTAGTTTTGAAGGAAATTCGAGCCCTAATTCATGACCCTAGAGGAAAATTTGGACCAAATTGGACTAGGCCATACATGCTTAAGAAAATCTTATTCAATGGAGGTGCTATCCTCATAGACGTTGACAGCAATGAATTCCCTAACCCTTACAGTTTGGATCAACTAAAGAGATACTTCATCTAAGAATGTTATCTACACTTTCTCTTTTTTTTTTTTCCTCTTTTGAAACAATGTAATAAGAGCTAGATGGACATGATTCTCCCTAAAAAATGATGAATGAATAAAAAAAAATTGATAGTAAGGGATACATAGGCAGCTTGGTAAAGGTGCACTCCAAATCATAATATAAAATATTTTTATTTACATCACTCTACATTTCCTCTATGCATAATACTTCATTCATTTAGTTCTTTTGCCTAAACTAAAAAAAATAAAAATAGAAAAAAACATAATTAAAGAAAAGAAAACTTGCTTAGTTGAAAACCTAAAAGGGCAGTTTAGGCAAACATTAGAGTAAACATAAAGATATCTCATACAATGATGATCAATTTTGATAAAGCATAATCCATCATCATAAAAAGGTTAGCCTTCCTATATAGTCTATAGCTTATCTCCATAATCATATCAGTTTGCAAGTAAGTTCAAAAATGAAAGCCTGCAGCAAGAGTCCTAAGCAAATACAAGATAAAATAAAGTGCATCTAAATAACGCTTCTCCTCCTCCTTATAGGATGAACATCTCTCTCAAAATTCAAGCCAGCCACAATCTCCTTAGCTATCACACCTCTAATCCTAGTCTTTATATCCTCCTCTCCTGTATCGATAATCGGGGCAGTAGCTAAACTAGAACTGCTCCCTATAATTACTTTAAAAACCCTATCTTGAGTCTCAGTAATCTTAGAATTGCTCTATCTAATTCTCTTTTATACTATTATAGCGCTAAAATAGTCTTTGCTACTACAGCAACACCCTCCTCTGAACCCTATAATAGTAGTCCTTCTTTATGCACTAGCTGCAGTGACCCTCTGCTGTACCATGATTGTAGTGTCACTCTGCCTCCTCACTACAGTCATGGTCTTCTCTATTGCCCGTGACCATAATCTAAGGTATTATCGCAACCTATAGTGCTAGTCTTCTAGTAACTCCCCTCGTCTCCCCCGAAGGTCAGGTCATTTCCTTTTATCTGAACTATAACTCCCTTGTGGCTAATGGCATCTCCAATAGTCTCTCCTCCCTCAATAGTCACTTTCCACCTCTCTTAGTACTCTAGTAGCCATCCAATCTACTCTCGCCTTGACCTTCATTGCACCATAATAGGCCACATCTGATACTGTATGGTTGTGTATATGCTTCTGGCTAGGAGAGCAACCACCCTCAAATGATCCATCAACCACGCCTATAAGACAACCTAAAATCTAAAATCAGGCACCATAAAATACCCCTAAAGAAATGTAAGAACAAGCAAATTTTCCTCACCTAGAGACTAATCAGGGAGATCGTATAGGTCTCCGTTAACATAGCTCTAACCAAAGAACAACACTGCTCCATCTATAATACTTAGCCCACTACTCTGGCATCTCCCTAATCGATGGATCCGAGAAATAAATATTCGGCCGTCAAATAGAAAACCAAGGTCTTCATCCTGAGCCTTTACCTTCCTATATCTCCCTAGTCATAGGGATCATAGAACTCCTCAATAATGGCAGTCAAATTCAATTGCCCCTTTATTACCATCTAACTAGCCATGTCTTTAAGAAGAGCTAAAAACTCATGGAAAAACTTGTACTACCAAATGTTGAACTCTAGACTACTAAAACTGCCTTCAAATCACTACCAAGCATGGCTTAGAACTCTTCAAAAGTGGGGGACAACTCTTCCAGACCCATACAAAGCCAAAAAACTCAAGCCACCGGATCCTAGAACTGAAAACATGCTCTCAAGAAATCCCAATCCATACAAACTGCTCCCAAAGCTAACATAGCTGCAATCCATACCTACCTAGGTTGATGTTCTCAACCTTGTCAAGTTTCTTCATTCATATGTGTATGTAATGGTTGAAATATGGCACTATGGGTATAAGAAAGCAACAAAAAGAGTAGAAAGAAGTGAAAAACCAAGCAAAAGAAGGAAAATTTGACTAATAGATAAAGTTTTGGCACAAAAATAAGGAGAGAGTGGTTTTGTCTTGAAATTTGAGCCTATATATATTCCCAAGATGTCATATCAAAAAAGTGTACCAGAAAAGCTACAAAAAAAAGACTTTGCTGCAAAAGCCTATTAATGCACCACAAGCCCTACTTGCAACGAGATGCCAGCTGCCTCTAATATAATAATTACATGATTCAAAAACTAATTTGAGGACTGATTAAAAGATTATAAGTATTCCCTTTTTACCTTAATATGGCAAAATTAGGGTTCTTCAATCTAAATAAATTTAATTTCAATTGATTGTTAAATCATATAGGTTTTGATGTTAATTTGATAAATTAATAATAAATTTGGAGTTTTGATTTGAAATTATGGTTTCCTTCATTTGATGTGTTCATCCATATTAGGGTTCTTTGAATCCAAGTGGAATCCTATAATTAATTGGTGAATTAAGCTTAGAGATTTGATGGATTGAATGAATATAAGGAAAAACTTATAAGAGCACATATTTAGAATTAATTGCTGTAAACCATAAAATTTTGAGAAAATTGGTAAAATGGAAAATTAAGTTATATGATACATATAAAGTGTACAATTTATGGTTATAGTTTTATAATTATTAAAGTATGAATAGCTATGAAATTGAAAAAAAGAAGAATATATAATAGAAATTTGTACCTATTATTATGAAATTTTAAAGAAAGAATTAGGAGAAGTGAAAAATATGAATTGTAGAATTTCAAATCATTTCAAGTCTGTTTGATACATTAAACTAAGTAAAGAGTGCAGACAGCCAGAAAAAAGTGTATGCAAGGGCAGAACAAAATGAACAAAATAGTGTGTGTGTATATATATATATATATATATATATATATAAACGCAAGGGGAAAACTCGTCATATGTTATTATATGGAATGTTATCGGCCTTGATTCATTTTTCGAACAGATAATCCACCTAAAGTGGCTAAAACACTTATTAGATAATTCTTTACCAAAAGAGAAGAAGAATAGCAAGAAAACATGGGTTAAACATACCAAATAAAATAAGTATATTCATTTTGTATATGGGTATAACAACCATAGTTGGGATGCTCATAAGCGTAATATATATATATATATATATATATATATATATATATATATATATATATATATATATATATATATATATATATATACACAAATAAATATATATATATACACAAATATATATATTTATATACACAAATAAATAAATAAATAAATAAATATATATATATATATATATATATATATATATATATATATATATATATATATATATATATATATATATCTTAAATAGTTTCGTAAAAATCAAATAGCAAATTGAAAAGAAACGAAAAACTTACGAAACGATCGCGAAATTGCAAGGTCTAAAAGTATCTTGTGAATTTCGTTTGAGAGATTATTTTTGAGAGAATTTTCTACCAAAAATATGATTAAAAAACAAAATGGTGGCTATCTAACAAGGGCTGGCTGAATTTTTGGCTTAAATGCTTCGGGTTTTGGCCAATTTCCAAATTTACTCTTAATGAATAAGGTGAGAAGTGTTTTGGTATAGTAGGCTTTTGGAAATTTGGATTTTTTATTTAATTTATGGGCTGATTATAGGAAATTAAAAATAAAATATTTTTCTTATTATTTTCAATAAAATTTTTCCCAAAATATTTATTTAAAAATATTTTAAAAATGCTTATGAAAATTATTTTATACTTAAAAATCACTTTGTGTATGAAAATTCAATTTATGTGAAATAAATATTTTTATGTTTATGTATTTTATATAAATCACTTATTTCATCATGATAATTCATATTATATATATTAAAATTTATTTAATATGCTATATACTTATCGATCATATAACTCATAAATTTTATAAAAACACTTAGACATAATTGGTCTAAATTCAAGAAATTAAATTACGAAACTTATAGGATAGATATGAGCTGTTATATAAACTTACCCAATCTCTAGGTCCGCTTTAACCTCGAAAGAAGGGCTGCGTTAATTATAAAGGTGCTCAATATATTGTTTAATAGCGGTACAAAGTTTTTAAGTCCACACATTGGCACATGGTCATCAAGTTCTAGGGAGATAACATAAGTTTCTTGGATAATAGGATTACCGAACAATGTCTGAATTGCCTGATTTTGGTCACGAGTATGGGCCATAGTCGAAGATAGAGATTGAGAGAAAATCAAATTGGGGAAAAAACAAAAGGTGAAAACAACAAATAAGTCTATAGTTAAATAGAGTAACACAACATGAACATTGTCCCACTTATGCCAAAAACTACGATTACAGATGGATAAAGCTTATATAGGAACCTATAAAAAAAAAAAAAAAAACATGGACAGACAAAAATAGAACCAAGACATAAAGGCACATGCCTAAAAACATGGACAGACAAAATGAGATATTATAAATTGACCAAAGAGAAGATAGACAAACAAATAGAAGAATCATAAAAAAAAAGACCAAGAGATTTACTATTTGAAAGATAAAAAAAAAAAAATTTAGAGAAAATGAGAGAAAAACCCCTCATAGCAAATGATGGATCGTGGTCTTTCTTTTCTATTTAAGGTTATACATATATCATTATTTACATATTGTATAATATTCAAATTGACTTAAGTACTCAAGCTACCATTAGAGTTACACGAATTTAAATGGAGAGTGATATTCGCAGCGCATTGTGGTCCAGTTCTTTGGTGGCGAGAGAATAAAATAATTTAAGTGGGTCCCTCAACTTATAAAGTGTATATGCTATATATACAATAGGATAGTAGATATGCATAGCAATAGTAAGGGTAAGAAACACATTTGACTAAGCTTCCAAGAGAAGCATTTTGCTTCCGCCTCCTTGCATGCTCCAGTTTGCCATTCATTAGGATTCAGGATTACAATCTCATCTTTTTTCTACAATTGGAGAAAAGAAAAGAACAATATATGCTTCCTCCTTTAGTTCATCAACATACGAAGGCTTCTAATCTTATCCTTTTTCTATAATTGTAAGTAAAGTCTCAGCTTCCCTGTCAAATTGCACGACTGAGTTCATGGTCATTGAGGTTTTCAATCTTCTCTTTTTTCTACAATTGTAGTTAAGGTCTTAGCTTAGCCGTTAACTTACATGATAAATATCAGCTTCCACTATGTTATTAGTGTAGCATTCGCTGCTTCCCAAAGTTCAAATTGGTATTCTGGAGCACAAAGTAAAGCATCCATATTTAAGATGATGAGAAATCTTTCAACTTTAGTTCTTCATATGTCAACAATTTCAATTTAATATTAAATTATTACGGGTCCTTTTATATTATTAGGAGAAAAATAAGATATGAATTCCTAACTTGGTGATTATTTACTATAAATATGTAGAAGTTCGGTTAACATGAGTAATTTAATAATTATATTGAGGGTTTGGTGTTATGGTTTATTTCTATTATGATAAAGTTTTTACTTTTAAATTTATTTGTTTAAATTATAATTAGCATATGATGAGAATGATTATCATTTTATTTGAATTTAATGAAAATGATTAGCATACGTAAGTTGACAAAAGTACATATATTTGTGCGGTGGAAAGATATGAATGTGGAGAAAATATCTTAAAATTTAGTGAAATCAGTACTTTAACATGAAGAGTAGTTAGGTTTTGGAAACGCTCAAATGAATACAAAAATTTTATGGCTTATGGAGATATTCAATTGCCAAGATTAAAAGTTTCTTATGAAATTGCAAAAAAAAAAAAAAAAAAAAAAATGAATGTAAAGAACAAAGAATATAATCAAAGACACCATATAATCAAAGATTCTTCTTGAAATTCGCAAAATTTAAACAAAAGCAAACAAATTTCAAATAGAAAACAAAGTGGACAAACTAAAAAAAAAATGAAAAAATTCGTCAAAATAATAGAAATATTGATGCCTTGCAATGGATCCAGTTTGTAAGAAGATAGGAGTTGTTTGGAAATTGAAATAGAATAATGATATCCTATGATTAATTTGGTTGAATTGTACTGTTTACCTGTGAAGACATTTTCCACTTTTGTGTTCTCTTTTCATTTTTTTCTTTTTGCCTAACATAAATGAATCACAAGAAAAATATCTAAAAAGAGGAGCACAGTAAAAAAAAAAAATTGGGTTCCTTTTTGAAATATTACTCACTTTAGATAGTAGACAAATTTAGGTTGTTTTGGAATATTAAATAATTATATTTATCTAGATTTTGTCATTAATCCAAGTTTAACAAAAAGACAAGGGTTTCATTTTGCTCTTTATAACAATTTTAATCTCATAAGAACATTGGGTTACTTAAGTTGGCTAGTACGTTTCTACTTACTTATCAACAAGGTTTACTAATTAATGGCAATAAGCATATTCAGATTTCCAAGAATACCTAAAACAACTTTCTACATGTTATGCGTTTACCTTCCAAAAACATGATGCCTTAATATAAGATGGATGTTGAGTATGTTGTATCTCGATGCCTTAGTATAATGTTAATTATTGATTTTAATAAGAAAAGTATATGTGAGTTAGATTGAAATCTACTTGCATGTTGGATTGAATTTGATTAAGTTTTAAATTAAATGCTCATTGGACCACTTTATAAAACTGAGGAATTTAATTCTAAAATTCAATTTCGTTATGTGTATAAATTAATGATACATTGAATCAATCCAATGTGAGTTTGAAGTAAAAAATTGAAATAAAGTAATTGAGGTATCCTTGAGCAGGTCATTCGGCCAATTAAAAAAAAATTAGAGTTTAAACTCCTAATTGTTGTGGCCATGTATGTGAAATTATTATGCAATAATCAATAGTGTATGAATTGTAATTGAGTAATGAAAAATCATGTGATCTAAGTTTACACCATAGGCCTTTTGGCCAATATAAGTGTATAAGCATATGTGTTCTATGAATTGTAATGAACATGCATATGAGTTAATATTATTGAATTGACCTTGAATCAATTACTCATTGGTAGAATTGTAAAATTAAGTTATAAGTCAAGTTACTAGAATTTAGTACCTAAAAGCTGAAATTCGATTAGACTACATGATTTTTTGAAGTGTTAATGTGCAAAGTGTAGCTTGAAATTAGCAGTAGGCATTAACCAAACTAGACCGATTTACCAAATTAATCAAAATCGATATTTCAATATGGTATGGTTAGTTCAGTAAAATGGTTAGGTTCGATGCTAAATGGTGGCTAAGACCGATTTTTAGTGTTCAATCTAGTTCTGCTGAATAGAAAATCGAATCGACCGAATAACTGATATTACAAAATAGCGTCATTTTATATGCTCCTAATACTATGCCATTTAGCACTTGTATACATGCATCTTATTAACCCTAACCTTACACACCCTTTCATTTCAGCAGCCGCACATCCCTTTCTCTCTAGAGTCTTCTCTCATTTCGTCTCTCAACTACCTTTCATCTGTCATCTTGTTCTTCTCTCAACTCTGAAGAAACCCTAAGATTTACTTTCTCCTTCTACCTCTAGTTTATCTTACACCTTCTCCCCGCTTTGTTATTATCTCACATTCATTTGGCTGGTTGTATAGTTATGTCTATCTCAGAACTTCAATTCTATAACTTCTATTACTTTTATATGTTCACTTGATTCTCTATTTTTCCTTCTCATCTGAATGTCACGACCCACTTATTAAGCCGTGAGGATCCTAAAGCATAAGGAGACATAAAGTCACCTAAACTTGTAGAACCTCGTGTAACTTATAATCCTTTATCATTCATCATATTGAACCTTGTCCTAAGATTGGAACCCAATTGCATTATTACCAACTTCTATTTTGTCATTTATAAATAGCCAAATATTCATTATATCATTATGACATTCATCTCATTTACATATGATCATTACTAATTACACCAACATAAATATAATCACATTATGGTTCTTAGTACATATCAACCCTATATCACATTAGTGCTAAACTTTAGTAACCATGGAGCTTTAAAATAATGGTCATGATAGTTAAAAATTACAACTCTTGAAATTAGCAAATAGCTTCTAAGTGGATGAGTAGGACTTAGAATTTACCTTATTGACTCATCGATCTTACCTGAAAATTTTAAACAACTAGGAAATGAGACAAAGCTCAGTGATTATATAATAATACAATATATATGGTGAGTACAAAGACCATTTTCATGAAGGGCTCTTTATAGCAATAGAACGATTTCAATCAATGTTTTCATTATGGTTCAATTTCTCATTTTAGATGGAGACAACATCTTTAGTAGAAATAATATTTTCTTAGAAGCAGAATGCTTTCCACACATATAAATTAAAGAGTGGCAGCCTAAGCCTTGCTCACTCACATGCATCACATTATATAAGACTGATCAAGTCTTACGGTTAGGCATTCCCCCTAATAAAGGTTGGATACTCTTGCCCTATCCCATAGGCTTATACCAAGTGCACAAGGTCTGGTGTATTTCCTCACACTAAAGAGGATTTCTACTTATTCAGGGGTTTCAATGAAAGAGATATCCAAGGTCTATAATAGGAATTCATTGGAAAATAGTTTATCATATTAATCATTCTCATCATTGTGCAAAACATAGGACCATAGCAAAAGGCTCATCATGGTCAATATTATATAAGGAAGATATAGATTCTCGAGGGGTTCAACAATCAATAGGCAACCATATATCAAATGTCATTTCAAATACATGTCAAGGAATGGTAATTCAAGCAATGGTTGAAAGCAATCATATTATTAAGTACCTAGCTTGGACTCTTTTGCTCCTATTTACACTTAATTTAATGCAAGTGGTGCTCCTTGCACTCTTAGACAATATCCTTATTCTTGTCTTTAGATTCTACACATTTGCATTTCAATTACATATTAATTAGTAACTAATGATGTTACTAATTATACCTTATACTTGTTTTATTACTTCGACTTACAATGGAGATGTATCAATAGAATCATATACATTTTTATATCTATTCTTATTCCTTATCTTTTTCAAGCTAGATTCCTCATTCAATTTCATGACTTGAAGTTCAAATTTTAAAATTTCCAATTTTTCCATAAACCCTAGAATTTTGGAAAATTTATCAATTTCCCAAAGCTTAACTTAAATTAATCATAGATTCACCAAATTAACACCTAGGCAATCAATTCCTATGAATTATCTTTAGTTACTTCACTCTTATTCATATGAATCCTAACTTCTCCCACTTAGGTCAAATTTGGGAAAACTTATGATTCCTCATCAAATCTTCAAATTAGTTATGACAATATGAAATTAACATAACATAAAAGTATATGATTACTCAATTATCACAATATAATATTAAAACACCAAGTTCCCCTTTTAACTATGTTTATGCCTCTAAGATTTTTAAGTCTTAAATCAAATTTCCAAAATTCATTTTAACACTTTTAAATCATTTTTCTTCATCTAAAATAACTATAGATGTATCCAATTAGAATTTAGAATACTTCCTTGTTCATTCACTATTATGGGCTAAATTTTTCTTATGGTGTAGGAAGGATTTTATGTAACTAAAATCCTAAAATCAACCTTAGAACATAGAAAAGAGAAGATGAACAACATTTCTCACCTTGGTTAGCTTTGGTTTGCTAAGGTTCTTGCTGCTATTGGTATAGAGAGAGAGCTTCTTTTGTTATTGTGGAACTTTGGTTCAGAGATAGCAAAAATGATGTTCATAATATAAAATTTGCATATATATATATATATATATGATGTGTTGGATGGTGAAGATTTGATCAAGCTTGATCTAATGACTAAGATCTAATCTTGATGGATGGCTCTCATTTGATCAAGTTGGATGGCTAGGATTTTCTCTGCAATTGTGATGTTCATCATATGGTTTTGGAAGTAGTAAAAATGAATGTAAACTTTAGTGTGGATAAAGTGAGATCAAGTTGGAAAAGGAATTGAC
>CANTUT010000040.1:0-255000 GCA_947687605.1 Reutealis trisperma | reverse complement strand
TTAATCTTTCTCATTTGCATCATATACAAATTAAGCTTTAATTGAATAGAAACCTTCCACTACTAGATAAAAGGTTTTTACCGATGGAAATTATCGATGGAAAATAATCCGTAACTAAATATTGACCAAATACGGATAGAATACTGACGGACAAATTTGTAAGAATATTTGTGTATTTACTGACCATTTATTGATGGAAATATAATATTTCTAATGAATTACTGACATAATATACTAATGGATACCAACTAAAAGTTACAAACATTTTATTGACCAATTACAGAAGAAAAATAATATGTGGGAATGTTTTGGAGCCAATTAAAGCATTTACTAATAGATTACTGATAGAATGCTATGTGGTAATAGGCTTTCCATCAGTAATCTATCAGTAAATACCATGAAATACTGAAGGAATACTGGCTATAGTGCAAAAATAGGGGCGAGAAATTTGGTTTGTAGTCATTTACTGACGAATTAGTGACAAAAATTGACGTCAATAATCCATTAGTAAATAAGATTTACTGATGGATTACTGACAGAATGCCATATGGCAGTAGTCTTTTCGTCAGTAAATACCATAAAATACTGATGGAATATTGACTGAAGTGAAAAAAGGCACGTGTTTTGTCGCCTTTAGCAGTTTACTAATCGATTTTTTAATTCACGTGGTGTGTTCCATCTATAATCCGTCAGTAATATTGAAATATAACTTGATCACCTTCTCTGTTCTCTCTTTCCTTTCTTCTTCTTCTTCTTCTTCTTCTTCTTCTTATTTCTCTCTCTCTGCCATCATTCACCGTGTTTTCCTTTTCTCTCCTGTATTTTGACCGCCATTCATCTATCACCGGCAAATTTCGATATTCTAGTGGTATGAATTGATTGAATTGACATAGAATTTGAGTTTGATTGAATTTTTTTTTAGATAATTGATTTTTTTTAGGTTGATTTTGTTGAAATTTTGTTAATTTTGTTATGTATATACATATAAATATGTAGATTTGGGATTTGGGATTTGTTCTATATTTTTGTAGATTTGGGATATATATATATATATATATATATATATATATATATATATATATATATATACACACGGTGTGTACATACACTGTATATATATATATATATATGTTGTACGCATATTGTGTATATATGTATACACAGTATATATATATATATATATATATATATATATATACACACACACTGTGTATATATGTATACACCGTGTGTGTATATACACACACACAATGTATACATATATACACACTGTGTATATATATACACCGGCGAATTTCAATATTATGGTGGTATGGGTTGATTAAATTGACATAGAATTTGAGTTTGATTGAATTTTTGTTTAGATAATTGAATTTTTTTTAGATTGATTTTGTTGAAATTTTGTTAATTTTGTTATGTATATATGTATAAATATGTAGATTTGGGATTTGTTCTATATTGTTGTAGATTTGGGATATATATATATATATATATATACAGTGTATACATATATACACAGTGTATATATATATACACACTGTGTATACATATATACACAATATACGTACAACATATATATATATATATATATATATATATATATATATATTAATTATCTTGGTTTTATTAATAATATTTTAATTTTGTTTCAAATAATTGACATGTGGGGCAGCAATATAGGTGGGATTCAGGCATCAAGAGGTCCGTACTCTAATTTAATTTATTTATACTAATATATAAATATAATAATTTAGAATGTAATATTCTTTTAGTTATGTATAATTTGTAGTTTATTATGTTTATTTGTAAATGTATATGAAAAAATAAATGTTGTGATGTGAATTTGTAATTTGTGGTTGATTTATGTATTACAATATAATTTTTAATTATGTTATTAAATTTGTGTGAATTTGTAGATGTATATGTATGTGGCGTAATTTTAATTTTATTTAAGTAAATTTGTTATTAATAATACTGACAAAATGAACCATACGTTTATATTTAATTATGCTATAGAAAGTGAAATTTATTTTTTATGAATTTCATAAAATATCAAAAATTTACTAATTTTAAAAATAAAAAAATACCCAATATGCAACCAAAAATTGAAATGTAAATGTATTTCATAAAATACAAAAAAAAAAAAAAAAAGAAATTTTTTTAGTTAGGAGTAAAAGTATTTTGATGAAAAGTAAAAAAGAAAATAATAAATTATAAATATGCCATTAAAGATGAAATTTTAAATACATTTCATAAGATTTTATGAAAAAAGGCAAATATCCTCTTAGAGGAAAAATATAATAAAAAATAATGCATAATGGCTTAATTAATGCTAACAAATAATTAAAATTTGAATATTGAAAATTAAAATGATTAAGAAGAATTTTAATTAAAATTTTTTGTAAATGATATAAAAATATCTAATACAATATTAAAATCTTTATTATTAAATAATAATATATATGTGTAAAATTATGATATGGTAAAAAATGGAAAAAAGTATAATGCATTTAGAACTTTATATTATATTCAACAACATTTTGCATTTATCTTATGAATTTATTTTATTAATTTTGATTATATGTTCTTATATTGTGATGTTGTAATTGTCATTTGCACAGAGAATCTATGTCATTTTGTTAATGAATGAATTTAAATGATTTTAATTTTATTTTTTGACTTATACAATCAAATGTCCAAATATATTGTTAATTAAAATGATTAGCATATTTAGGATAAGTTGTAGATCCCGTTTGATGTCCTACTCATCGGATGGTGAGAGGATATCGAATTGTCCAAATTGGGCAGTTTAGAGATCTCGTTGTCTGTGTAACTATTTGTGTATATTCTTATTTCATACAAATGTCTGAAATTTCAATACTACCTTCCATCATGTTCTCTTAGTGCACATTGAAATAATGTCCTGATTATTTAGATTTTTTCAAATGTGGTGCACTAGGAAAACTGTAGGGAGATGCTTTTGAAATTTTAGCAAATGTATGAGTATAGAATGTAACAGTAACAGTTATGCAGTAATGAGTTTCTAAATGGATTAGTTCTTACCTTATAGGAAGGGAGATATAAGGATGTAGAATTAGATGTTGCGAACTTAATTAAAATTATAACCAAACATATAAGTTTAAATGTAATTTTGTTTGTGTGAATTAAAAAATAAATTAATACTGTTGAATATACAGGAAATAATTATGAGGACCAATTGGAATTGGATGTATTCTAGACATACTGATGGGTATTTGAATTTGAAATTCTTGGAGGGTTTAGACCAATTCATGCAATTCGCGATATCTCAGCCACAGAGCATGAGTGGGACTAGTGTTTAATGTCCTTGTAACCATAAGAAATGTCAGAATCGAAATTTCCTTGAACCAGATACTATCAAGTTGCACATTCTGAAGAAGGGTTTTGTACTGAGGAACTATGAATGGTATTTTCACGGTGAAGTTAGTGGATCTGGATCTTCAATCGTAGTAGAAATAGATGGTGAAGATATGGATAGTTATCCTCTAACTACATACCATAATATGTTAATGGATGCCGCTAGGCCATATTTTGATTGGGATGGAATGGAGGAAGCTCCAAATCTGACTGCTCATAAACTATATGATATGTTAGAGGCAATTAACGAAGAATTATGGCCTGGCTATGAGAAATAGTCTAAGTTATCTATTGTGGCACGACTTTTGAATATGAAGTTAGAACACCATCTATCTGAAAGGTGCTATAATGAGATATTGCAATGGTACAATGAGTCATTGCCTGTAGATAACACAATGGTTGATAGTTTTTATAGCACCAGGAAGTTAATGCAGGGTTAGGGCCTTCCAGACTAGAAAATTAATTGTTGCAAGAATAATTGCATGCTTTACTAGGGTAAAGATAGTAATCTAATTGCATGTAAGTTTTATGATTGGCCAAGATATAAGCCAAGATGTCGAGGTGCATGTCCATTGATAAAAAATATTCCATATAAGATCATGTTTTACTTCCCTCTGACTACAAGGTTGCAGAGATTGTATGCCTATGAGGCAACTGCAAAGCATATGAGATGGCATGCAGAACATGCAGAGAAAGATAGGGTGATGCAACACTGTTCAGATTCTATAGCAAGGAAGCATTTTAATTAGGCGAATCTAGATTTTACTTCTAAAATTCGCAACATTTGTTTGGGCCTATGCACTAATGGCTTCTAACCTTTTGGACAATCTGGACAACAATACTCATCATGGCCAATAATAATGACGCCATATAATCTGCCTCCAAGGATGTTTATAAAGAAAGAGTACATGTTCCTGTCTATAATAGTTTTCAGACCAAATAATCCAAAACAAAAGTTGGATGTATTTTTACAGCCTCTAATTGCAGAATTGCTATGGTTGTAAGATATAAACATCCAAACATATAATGTGTCTGTGAAGTAGAATTTTAAGATGCGAGCTGTAATGATGTGGACTGTGAGTGATTTCCTTACGTACAGTATGTTGTCTAGTTGGAGTACACAAGGTAGACTGTTTGTCCATATTATAAGGAATTAATAGATTCTTTCACTCTTCCTAAAAGGGGTAAGAAATCATGGTTTGATTGCCATCACAAGTTCTTATCGCTTGCTCATCCTTTTAGATGGAACAAAATAGCTTTCATAAAAAACAAAGCTACTCGAGTATCTACTCTGCCTATACATTCGAGAATTAAATTATTGAAGGAAATAACTAGTTTGAAGTTGATGAGGGTGACTGAAGTAGGAGCTGATGATGTGAATGCTCAAATTGCAAAGTGAAGCAGATGTGGATGGAAGAAACAAAGTATATTTTGGGATTTACCATATTGGAGGACTAATATGATTAGAGATAATTTGGATGTCATACATATTGAGAAGAATGTGTTTGAAAATATATTCAGCACGGTAATGGACATCTTAGGGAAAACCAAAGATAATGCTAAATCTAGACAAGACTTGAAATAGTTTTGTCTCCGTAAGGAGTTAGAGATGGATGAAGTATCTGGAAAATATCTAAAGGCAAAATATGTGTTCCATAAGCAGGCCAAACAAGTCTTACATGAATGGCTGAAAGATCTGAAATTTGTTGATGGATATGTATCTAATATGAGTCAATGCGTTGAAATGTGGAAACTAAGGTTCTTTAGGATGAAGAGCCATAACTGTCATGTTTTTATGCAACGCTTGCTTCCTACTGCCTTTTACGAAATTTTACCAAGGGATGTCTAGCAACCATTGATGGAGTTGAGTTTATTTTTCAAAGAACTCACTTCAACATTTCTTAGGGAAGAGGATATGGCGAGGCTTGAAAATGCCATTCCACTAATCTTATGTAAACTAGAATGCATTTTTCCTCTAAGCTTCTTTGACTCCATGGAGCATCTACTAATACATCGTGCTTACGAAGCTCATATAGCGGGTCCCATTCAGTACCAATGGATGTATCCATTTGAGAGGTAAAATATTTGCCTATTTTAATATCTACAATCACATCCATTCATTTATACTCAAATGTTATAATCTATGATATTTACCTATTGTAGATTTAATGGACATTTAAAACATAATGTCAAAAATAAAGCAAGAGTTGAAGGCTCCATTTGTAATGCATACTTAGTTGAGGAAGCTTCATCATTCTGCTTTTATTATTTCGAACCCCATGCCTATACAAGGCATAAGAGAGCAGCTTAAAATGATGATGGTGGAATGCCTGAAGGAGCAAATACTCCTAGTATTTTATCAATATTCACTCATCTAGAGAGACCATTTGATCGACCAAAAACAAGATTAATGATCGATGAAGAATATAAGGCGGCTCAATCCTACATTCTTTTGAATTGCTCCGAAGTTACAAAATATATCGATTAAGTTACAACTTAATTAAAATAACTCATTCTTCATAAATATGCAAAGTTTCCTTTCCATTTTACTTACTATTTTCCTTATACATGAAGCTTATACATTGATATGTTGAAGCAAACTATGCCGAATATAATAACAATTGACATAGATAAAAAATTAGAGATAGAATTTGCGCACTGGTTTCATTCATATGTAAATTTGTATCATATACCATCAAATTGATATGTTTATTTTTGTCATAGGCCACTGATCCTATGAATAGAATAACAAATCAATTCATTATTGATCTGTCCAAGGGTTTGTTACGATAATCCTATTTACTTTGTGAACAGTTATAAGTTCTATACTGAAAAGCAAAGTTTGGGTAGGTCACCAATAAATGGCGGGGTATGTATAAAGGGTTCCAATTATAGTGAGAATGCATTTGATTATTATGGTCGATTAACTGATGTAATGCAATTGGAATACCCTGCACTTCCAATTAAGATGATTGTTTTATTTAAGTATGAATGTTTTGATCCAATGCCAAATGTGGGCATGAAAGTTCATGAGCAATATAATCTTATTAAAGTGAACCACAGACAGTGATTCAATAAATACGAGCCATTTATACTGGCAATTCAAGCTTGTCAAGTGTATTATATTTCCTATCCGAGTCTACGACGAGATAAAGCAGATTGGTGGGCAGTATGCAAGATTAAAGCTAAATCAATCATAAAGATTAAGGAGGGTAGTGAAATAAGTATAACATCTAAAGAACCATTTCAGGATGACGAAGTTGATGAGCTTATGCTCGACATTAATGATGACGAAGTTGATGAGCTTATGCTCGGCGTTAATTATTTCGCGATTACGTCATATCAATTTTCAATATTTTATTTTATTTTTTTTACTTTTTATATAACATTAAATAATGAATGAATTTATTAAACTTTACGAATCATATAGATGTCAACTTTGAGATATACACTGACTCCTGGAGATACTCCTAATAACAACACATCGACATCTCAAAAATGGCATTGCTCCTAGTGCAGGCCTGCTACCACTGATGATCTTCTCACTACCCTTTCTTCTTTACCATCTGTCTCTCCTCCTATACCTCCTACATTCGCCCTTTTAACCATCACCACACAGATCCCTTTATCCTTTCCTCCTCCTATGTCTACTACTCCATCCACTGATCCTATACTTTCATCACCTTTTATTATCCCTTCTTCCATTTCCCCTCCATCCACTATGCCTTCTTCTGTTATCCCTCCATCCACGGTCTCCTTTTCAGTTACCTCTCCATCTACTATTCCTTTTGTTACCCCTCTATCTACTATTCCTTCTATTACCCCTCCATCTATTATTCCTTCTATTACCCCTCCATCCATTGTCCCTTTGCCCATTTCTCTATCTACCCATCCTTTATTTTCTACACCTACTATCATTACCTCTGGAGCTGCTTAAGTGGCTACTCCTACCATTACAATAGCTCCATCTACAGTCCCACCAGTCCTGCTACTAGATTCAGGGTGTAGGCAGCGTTTCATGCTTGTTGGAGATGTGTGTAAGTTTTATATTTCTTAAGGTAATTCTTAATTTATACTATCTTACTTTTCGTTTAACTAATATTTAAATTTTTTAATTGCAGGATGTATCCGCTAGAGTCGATGTGGATGATTTATAAGATATTCAAGAACTAGCTGAAACCTAAAGGCACGCATTGGAAATCAATGCCTCAGGAAATGAAAGAGTTCTACTGGAAGGAGTTTCAGGTAATGAATAACTTATTATATAGAATTTGAAATTATATATATATATATATATATATATATATATATATATATATATATATATATATATATATATATATATGCCAACTATTATTATATAAAAAATAGGAGGATCTTACAAACCTCTGCAAGTAGATGTCACAGCCAGCTCCCGGATCCTATGAATATCTACATGTTTATATTGACATCACATATCAAGCAGCATGAGACTCACTACCTCTATAATCATTTGTATCACATACTGATTATAGAAAACAAATAAAGGTGATGGTCTTTTAGAATTAATGATGCCCAGTTATTAATCCTATGACTATGAACATATTTAAAATATTTGTACAAGAGCGATCTATCTCCCATATTCTCAACACTTGAGAATAGATCCTTTTACAAATACTTAGGGACTATATTCAATAATATGAAACTCTTTTCACATTATGAATATATTATCATGCCATTAGGAATTAATATTTACTATTACATAATTATTATATGGCTCCTAAGGCACATGCTACTATCATATTGCATATCCAGATCTCTGTCTGTTAAAGCCTTAAAGGTAAAAATCCTAATATTTTCCTATGTACATTTTACTTATCTCCCTCTTCTCTAAAAAAACCCTAACCCAGAAACGCTAACCTTGTATTTCCTTTCTCTCTTTGCCTCTAGTATGTATTGGACCATTATGGTCTCAATGATGGTAGCTTTAATGGTGGAAGACTGGAAGCCCTTTGGAATTCACTATGAAATTACTATTTTCTTCAAATAATGGACAAATCCATATGCAATATGAGATTCTTTTTTTGTTAAAATTCATGAAGGTAAAACCCTAACATTTTCCCTATATTTATTTTGTATTTTTTTTTTAAAATTATAAATTTTTTATTTAAACTTTAAAAAATGGTCAAATATTTACATGTATGTTTGATTTGACTATTATTTGGGCATGCATGTAAGATCTATTGATTGTTATTGGAGATTTGGGTGTATTTTAGTGGATTTATGGTTCTGTTTCTTCTGGATTTGGAGGCTGGACATTGAGAGGTAAAGATCCAATTTATTTTTTGGTAAGTTAAATTATTTTATTGCAATTTAATAAAATGACATGTGATTTTGATAGAGTTTTTAGTGTTTGTTTTATAGTTTCCTTAATTCTTTATTGGGTGGTATGGTTTTGAGCTAGTTTGAAACTTTTGTTTCATTTATTGATGTTTAGCAACCTAAGTATTTAGGAGTTGCTTACTTATTAAAGGTAATTGTTATATTAATTTCCTTTTTGTTTCAATGTGACTTCTTTTGATTTTTTCCTTACCCTGTTAAATTAAGTAATTTGCGGCTTTATGTTTTGTTTTGTTTATGAACTGCAATTATGGAACTTATAGATGTCTAATCCAAGTGCATCTAGGACTAGCATTGAAAATGAAAATATAGCCAGCTCCATTAGTGGTGGAAGCTCAAACATGCAAGATGCTAAACAAGCAACTGTAGCTGCAAATGCTAATAAACCTCCCCTGCAAAAAAAAAGGAAGCAAATGACCTCCAGGTCCCCTAGTTAGATCATTTTGATAAGGTAAGTTAGTAAGTGTCAAATGCTTATATTATGCTAAAGAGTATGCTTATGATCCTAAGATAAATGGTTCTTCATGTCTTAGGAATCATATACTTAAGTGCATGAAAAACCCCCATAGTAAAGATGTTAGACAATCTTTATTAACTCCACAACTTGTTTGTGATCCTATGAGTGATAAAGGTTTAGGTGCAATAGGAACTTGGAAGTTTGACCAAGATGCCATAAGAGAGGCACTTCCATATATAATAATTATAAATGAGCTACCTTTTAAATTTATAGACAGGGAGAGTTTTAAAAAACTCATGAGAATAACTTGTCCAAGATTTAAAATTCCTTCTATAAGAATAGTTACTAAGGATTGTTTTAATTTTTACATCAATGAAAGGGTTAAATTGAAATCATTTTTGAAAAATCAGATTCAAAGAGTTAGCCTCACAATAGATATTTGGACTAGCATCCAAATAATTAATTACATGTGTTTGACTGCCCATTTCATTGATGATGATTTAAGCTTTATAAGAAAATACTGTCTTTCATTCCTTGTCTAGCAATAGAGGTGAATATATTCATAAGGCCATTGAACCTTATTTGCTTTATTGAAGCCTTAGCAAATATATTCACCATTACAATTGATAATGCTTCTTCTAATGACACTACTGTTGCTTTTCTTAAAAAAAAAGGTTAAATTAGGGTGGTACTATTTGTCAAGGTAAATATTTAAACATGAGGTGCATTACTCATATTCTTAACTTGGTTGTGATAGATGGGTTAAAAGAGGTTAACCAATTAGTAAAAAAAAGTCAGAGACTATGTTAGGTATGTTAGGAATTCTCAAATTAGGTTCAGAAAGTTCAAAGAAATTTGTGAATTGCTTGATATTGCTTGCAAATCCTCATTGTTTCTAGATGTACCACCTAGGTGCTTAAAATAGCCTATAAGTTTAAAAAGGCATTTGAGAGATCTGAGGAATAAAAGTCTTGTATGAGTTTAGATTTGGGATTAGGGAACTTACTTGATTATATGGACAAGTCTTTTTATAGAAAGCTGTCCACTTATTTACAACAATTTTATGAAATGACATTGAGAATTTTAGGTTCTTTATATGTCACTACTAATACTTTTTTTCTAAAATTTCTGACTTGGATTTTATGTGAAAAGACATGTCAATTAGTGAGGATCTTGAAGTTGCTTTTTTAAACCAAAACATGAAATATAAATATGACAAGTACTAGGAGGATCTAGAAAAGATGAACAAAATTATTTTCATTGCTTGTATTTTGGATCCTAGGGAAAAACTTGAATACATAAAGTATTCACTTAGGCAGATGTATGGTGAATTACTGGGTGGGAGCCCATTTTCTAGCATCAAGCATGAAATTTACTTGATGTTTAATGAGTAAGTGAACCTGTATTCCTATATTCCTCTCAACCCTCCTCTTGATCTGATTCACAGTCATAGAGTATACAATCCATTCCCCAAACCCAATATGATTCCTCTTCTCAATCGAAGAAATCTATTTTAAAATCAAAATTCAAACAACACAAAATAAAAATGAGTTATGGTGGGAGCAAGCAAAATGAGTTAGATCTTTATTTGAGTGATTCAACCTTAAAGGATGAGGATAAATTAGGTTTATTAAGATAGTGGAAGCTCAATTTAGAGAGATTTCCTATCCTCTATAAAATGGCAAGGGATGTATTAGTTGTATCTATTTCCATAATGGAATCTAAGAGTGCTTTCAGCACCAAGGGTAGAGTCTTATACTATTTTAGGAGTTTGTTAACTCTAAGAATCGTGGAAGCCTTGATATATGCATATGATTGGATTAGGCCTTTCAATAAGGCAATAATCATTTAAGAGTCCCTTGATGAACTTGAAAATTTTGAAAAAGGTATTTTTTCTTCACTATTTTATTATTTTTTTATTCTTTTTTCATTCTTATATAGTTAAGGTTATTAATTTCAAATTCATGATTTTTTATTAAAAATTGCCTAATGTGATGTTGGGACATTTTGTTGCTGGATCAAATTAATTTTTCCTATGTGTTGCTGTTCTTTTTGTTAAACAGCAGCTAACCTAATATTTTTTGTTCTACACTATAAAATTTTCTACTTCATCCCACTTCTTTAATTTATTCTTTTCCTTTTTTCCCCTTTACTAAGTTTATTAGTTATCTAATTGCATGATCTTTGACTTTATGTGCAACTAACCGATTAAAATTGTTAATGATGATGGTTTGGTAGTTGCTGCTTCTCTTTTAATTATGCAGCTTCTGCTGATTCCTTGCTTATATGCTTCATTTGTAAAGTTCTATATATCCTTTTGCTATTTCTCTCATTTAATTTAAAATTTTTGTTTTGTTTATTTTGTTAGCAATGTTGCATGTTTCCAGTTTTGTGATTGATGGCCAAGTCATTAAAACTGCAATGCCTTATTTAATTGGGAGGCACAACCTATTACAGCCATTAATTCTATTTATGCAATGGCAGTTCTATTTATATGGCAGTGGTAGTCTTACATTTGCTTTTACAAACATAGCTAAGTATTCTCTTTTTTTACTTATGTTTTTCTAGTTAGGGCAATGATGATGAATTGTTTATTTTCTTTGTGAGATTGAATGAACGTGTTGGATTAAATTATGAAGGCACTTTTGTTTGTTGCAACCTGTAATACCCAAGTTTTCATAGTTCATTCTGATTACTAGTGATGTTAAAAGACTAGATTGGTAGGTGTTAGCCTAGTATGAAAATGAAAGGGAATTAGTTAGGAGCATTGTGGTGCCATTTGGAATGATTGCATAATTCATGACTTTACCATGACTAATTATGTTTTGATGAATTAAATAGAGTTCTTATGATAACTAGTGTCATGTATAAAGAAGTTAAGGGACATAAATTTAAGAGTTATAGTGAAAGGAAAGAAAGAAATATTGTAAAGGAAACTTATAACTTGTTAATGGGCTTATGGGCTTGTTAATGGGCCTTAGAGTAACAAAGGCCCAAAACCACTACAAGGAGGTCAACCCATTAGGCCCAAGAAGTATAGAACATCAAAATATATGAGCTTAAATGTTTGGCCCAAGACAATGAAATATATGTTGTAGGATAATGAGTCATAAGATCTTGACTAATTAGCCACACATATTGACTAAATCAAAATCAAAAATCAAGTTAGACTCTCACTTTTCCTACATATAGGTCTAGGTTCACTTTGAGCACAGCAATGTCTCATGATGATCATCACCTTTGTAGAGAAAATCCTAGCCATCCAACTAGCTACAATCTTAGTTATTCATTAAGATCAAATTTTAACCATTGGATGAAACTTGATGAATCCCCACCATTCAACCCATTACATATATAAGCAAAACTATGTTAAGAAATCATCCTTTTTACTTCTCTCTATGCCAAAATCCTACACCAAAGAAGAAATGCTCTCTACCCACTTGCAATAAAAACTTTGGTGAATTAGAGCTAACCAAGGTGAGAAATTACATTTTATCTACTCTTTTTACACTCCAAGGTTAAATTTAGTGTTTTAGATGTTTAGATACTTCTTTTACAACATAGAGAGAATTCGGCCATGGTAGATAAAAAGGCCTTATTTTCTAATTAAGTGTACCTATGGCTATTTTAGATAGAGAAGAGTGAATTAGAAGTGTTAGAATGACTTTTGATAACACGATTTAAAACTTAAAAGTCCTAGAGGCATGAATATAGTCAAAAGAGGAACTCCATGTTCTAACATTGGATAGTGATAATTAGGTAATCGTATATGTTATATGATATGCTAATCTCATATTTCTTTAACTAATTCAAAGATTTGATAGGGAATTAGAGATTTTCCCAAAAATTGACATAAGTGGGACAAGTTAGAATTTATGTAAATAAGAGTAAATCAACTTAAGTTAATTAGTGGAAATTAATTGCCTAGGTGTTAGTATAATGAATCTCTAGTCAATTTAAGATTTGAAAGTGAAATTGATAATTTTCCTCAAATTCTAGGGTTTATGGAACAATTTGGAAATTTGGAAATGTAGACTTGGAATTATGAAATTAAATGGGGAATTTAACTTGAAAATGCTTATGTGAACTCTCAAATTTGCACCTTATGATCTGGCTATAGCTTGACACCTATTAAGAATAGTGCGCTACGCATATGGTAGTCCTACTAGCCGATTAGCGAACAGGGGTCAAGGGGGCAGCGCCCCTTGCGGGGTACGGGATAGCGTCCCATTGAAAAATAAATTTCCTGAATCTTTCACCTCCAGTCGACTGCTTTTTAGTCATGAACCCACAGGATCAAATTAAGCTCGAATCGGAACTGAAACAGACCCAAAATGGACAAAAAAGCAAGAAACAGTTCTAACAAGCCGGCTAGCACGCAAGAGGCATACCGCCGCTTTGGGCAGCATGCTAGTTTGCGTGCCGGTGGTAGGGCGGCCCGCTCAACATGCTGCTCGGACACCCAGTGTGTCGTCGGTGCCGCCCATGCCGCCGGTGACATACAGGTGCTGCCGTCCGTACTATGGCACCCTTCTCAGCAACTCTATAAATAGAGCCGTCTTCCAGCTCATTTGAGGGGGGGATTCTAAGGCAAAAATTCTCTCTGATATTGATATACTTGTTGCTTTTAGATTCAGATTCCAAGTCTTTTGAATTCAAGGTGGAGTTGAGATCCAGAGCAAGGCTCGTTCCATTCGTCCGAAAATCAAGGAAAGCAAAGGTACAATCCCCTTTTCCATTCTCAAAATTCTAAAATCAGATCTAGAATTATATTTAGGTGTAAAACATAAAAGATCTAAAATTTATTAATTTAAGAATCAGAATTAAATTAATAAACAAACCTACACTTTTTTTCAGAACCCCTCCTTCGTAAGAAGGTAGAACTGAGTGGGGTTTGATTCCTATTCGATGGGATACGTATGCTGCCATTTTGAAAGACATCAACTCCAAAATCTTTTTATCAATATTTCTTTTCCTTTTTATTTTGATTTATTTATATTAATCTTTTATTTATGATCTTATATTAGCTTAGTTGGGGAATGTGTGTTTTTCTTAGTACCTATAAGGGCTAGAGAAAAGATCCTTTTTATTTCATTTGTTTTGATCTTGTAATAATTAAGTAAGATCTATTTTGCTTGTTTGTCTACAATTGTCATTCCATCTCATCATATATATATGTTTCATTCATCATTATATTCTTGTTCATGCATATACAAAACTTCCTTTTTAAGAGTTATTTTTCACTTTTTAGCCAAACTAAAGAAAATCACATTTTCTTAATTGTGTAATTACTAAAACATGATCCCCGAGCCCTCTTTGGTCACTCGTGGATTAGTGCTTTTCTAATGGGATAAAATCAAAATATTTTAGGAGTCAATCAATTTGGGTTTTCTTTAATTTTCCCAATTAAAATAAATAAATTGAAGTGGTGATCCATTTTTCAACTTTCAAAATACAAAAATCAATTTTCTGAACTCACAACGAGTTCCAATCGTGGAATTTATCCAGAAGAGCATTTTGATTCCTCGGTGGATCGGATTGGTGCTCGGGCGAGGCCTCGCAGTTGGCAACTCCACTGGGGACTTAAAATCTTTTAAAATAAAAGATAAAGTGGATTACTTTTGGTAAAATACCATGTTTGGCTTTAAATACAAAATAACTCTTTCATGCATCACTGCATCGGACTTCTAGTCCAAAAAAACCTAGCTTATAGGAAAACAAAGGATAGAAAGTAACATCGAGTGGGCAACCTTCCTTAGGCCTGCTTGCTGATAGTGAAATCATCCAACCTACAACGTATCCTCTAATCCTTTTAGAGGTGTAATGAGTATGCACGTACCATTGGACCCACGCGAGGCTCTTTATCTCACATGTGGTTAGGTATATCACATCTCTAGTGTGATGGGTTCCCTTTAAATGACCCTAACCCTTTCATATAATGACTCATAGAGGGTTCCCTTTAAACCATCCTAACCCTTTCATGTAATGACTCATAGAACCCTCCTTTAGGATTTTATGCACCATAATACTGAACTTGGTATATCATTATCATGAAACCTTTTCATTCATGCATATATGCACGCATAGCTTGAACATTGTGAAGAGTCAAAAACCTATCCAAACACCTTCACACCCAAAACCCATGGTTTACCTAAATCCATGGTCAATACCCAAAACCCATGGTCCATTTAAACCCATGGTCAAAAACCAAAGTCAAAACTCAAAACCCATGGTTCACCTAAACCCATGGTCAACACCCAAAGCCCATGGTCCATCTAAACCCATGGTCAACATCCAAAGCTCAAGACCCATAGTTCACCTAAGCCTATGGTCAAAACTCAAAGCCCATGATTCACCTAAACCCATAGTCAAAACCCAAAGCCCATGGTCCATCTAAACCCATGGTCAACACCCAAAGCTCATGATCCATAGTTCATCTAAGCCCATGGTCAAAACCCAAAGCCCATGGTCCACCAAAACCTATGGTCAAAACCTAAAGCCCATGGTCCATCTAAACCCATGGTCAACACCCAAAGCTCATAACCTATGGTTCACCTAAACCTATGGTCAAAACCCAAAACCCACGGTCCACCTAAACCTATGGTCAACACACAAAGCCCATGGTCCACCTAAACCCATGGTCAAAGACTAAAACTCATGGTTCACCTAAACCCATGATCCAGTCCTATCCAAACCCATGTTAAACTCATGGTAAAAATAAACCCATCTATGGTACCCTCATCCTTTTCCATAATTCTTATCCAAGCAAAACACTAACCTAGCCCAAGCTAAATGCTGACATAGCTTCACATTTCATAATTCTTACCGAAGTTAAATACTGACCTAGCTTTCATCTTTCACAACTCTTACCCAAGCTAAACACTGATCTAGCTTTTATCTTTCATAGTCCTTACCCAAGCTAAACACTAATATAGCATTATCCTTAACCATCCTTACCAAAGCTAAATACTGACTTAGCGTCACTCTTATTCTTACCCAAACTAAATGCTGACTAGGTTTTATCTCTTACATCACTATCCAAACCCATGGCCCATTAATGCCCATGATATAGTTTAACCCACTATCTAACTATCACCAAACCTATGGTCCACCCAACATCCAAATCCATGGTACATCCATACCAAATCGTAAAACCCATGGTCACTCTATCCTTAAGCCCATGGTAAACCATTCATAAATCACAATCCCAATCATCCAAAGCTAAATTCTTATCTAGCCACTCAAAGCTAAAATCTAACCTAGCCACCCCAAGCTGAATTCTAACCTAGCCATTCAAAGCTAAAATATGATCTAGCCACCTAAAGTTAAAATCTGACCTAGCTCCCTTAGCTAAATACATACCTAGCTAACATCATACACCTCTGCCCTTGTCTTTACCCATACACCATCAACCTAACGACAAGACACTACATCCATTGTCTTTAAACCTAAGATCCTTTGGTTTGTCACACCTCCCCATAACCCTTTTTTCCAAAGCTTGATACTAACCCAGTTCCTTTTCCCTTTCAAAGGTTGACAAAATGTCTATTGCCGAAGATGAAATCACTGCTACCAGAGTTGACGAAATCTTTGACGAGCTTTTTGCTAAGCTCTCTGAACAATAAGAGACCCTGATGAAGAGGCAAGATGCCTATTTTCAAGACCTGCTCAAAGCCCAAAGGAGGGCCATTATGGAAGATGTCTACACCATGATGGAACAAACCTCCCTAGCCCAAAGCTTAACTGACCCAAAACTACTCAAATCTGACCCAAGACCCGCTCTTTATCCTATTTATGGATTCACTTCCAAAGTTAATTCCAAAGACAAAGAGCTTGCAAACACTGACACGATCCCACCACTACCTATTCCATCACCTAAATTCCTCAGAAATAACTCACCTTTCCAACCCATTACAATTCAACCACTAAATTTCACCCCTACTCTCACTTCCTGACCTGCGGATCCTTTCCAAATGAAGGAAGTCAACCTTGAAATCAAAGCCTTTATGGAAAAAGTGAAGCACATGGAAGAAATGCTAAAGAATCTAAAGAAGAAAGAGAACCTAGTTGATATAGGCTCCCTGAACTTATTTCCCAATGCAAGAGTTTCGCCAAAGTTCAGGATGCCAAATTTAGACAGATTTGATGGTAATACTTGCCCTAAGATCCATTTAAAGATGTATATGGGGGCAATGCATCCCTTTGGTATCAACAATGAGCTCCTTGCTCAACTCTTTCAGCAAACTCTTATGGATACCGCCTTAAAATGGTTTATTAACTTGGATGATACCCAAAAACATACTTGGGAGGATATTTGCAAGGCATTTGTCAAACAATACCACTACAATATTGAAGTGGAAATTACAAGAAGGGATTTAGAAACCACAAAACAACTTCCAGATGAGTCTTTTTCCATGTTCCTTATAAGGTGGAGGGCTAAAGCTACTGAAATGGTAAACAGGCCAACCGAGCAAGAATAAGTAGATATCATTATCAAGAACCTACTTCCTATCTACAGAGCCCACTTGTTAACACAATACCTACCCACCTTTAGAGCTTTGGTTGCAACTGCATCAAAAGTTGAAGATTGCATCCAAAGTCAATCATTTTAAGCTGAATTCCCCATCACCAACCTGAATAGTGATGAGGAATCTAGTCCTAACTTAACCCCACCTTACCTCAGCCCCAGAAGGCATGTCATGGAGTAGTTGAAGTTTAGCTAATCTGACCTATCTGAGATTGAATTCCAAGTCTAAACCTGAGTCTAAGTCTAAATCTTAAAATTCTGAGTCCAAATCTGAGTCAGAGTCTGTCGTCTTATTTTTCTTTATTCTCGTCAACCATAGCAATTCCTTTTGTATTCTTGCAATAAAGTTTCCTTTATAGAAATGCACATACATTTTCTTTTCATCTTTCTTATTTAGTCCAGCATGGATAAGCCATAAAAAAAAAAGAGAGAAAAAAAAAAGAGAAAAAGAAAAAGAGGAAAAAAGAGATGAATGAACAATCAATTAAACCCACTACAATTAGCATAAATCAGAATTTGAGGTGCTCACAAATAAGCTATCACTTCATCGACTCCTAATCAAAGAAGGTCAAGTAATGGACCTCTCATCAAATAATTGAAGCACAAAAAGCAAATCAAATAGAATTACCTATTGCACATTAGGTAATCAAACAATGCACCTCAATAAAGGCAACAAGTTCAGAAAAGACCTTTGTCAAATCTAGAATTCAAAGGCCAGAGCCCCTCAAAGCAGTAGCCCAAATCATGGTGGAATATTTTCTCCTAAATGCAAGCTCGCTAAGCTGAAAACCCAAAAAGGGTGGCTTAGGCAAAAGTTAGAGCTGAGAAAGAGAGGAAGAGAGAGAGAAAGAGAGAGAGAGAGAGAGAGAGAGAGAGAGAGAAAGCTCATCCAAGTCATCTTCACTTATGTCTGAAGTTATCAAATCATCTTCAATCAATCCATCATCTTTCCTAACTAGAGGTTTATTCTCTAAGGATATACAATCTTCTATGCCCTTATCCTATAATGGGGGCATGTCTTTCTAGGTCATCATTTGTTGTCAATCCATCTCGTCGCTTAGCTCAAAGAGCTAAGGCACAATCCCTCATACATATCTCCAGTCTATCATATTCTTATCTCTCATTTTAGAAGCATGATTCCTAATTTATCTTCTTCCACTCCTAAGGGCTCTTTGTTTCAACTGGTGCAATTTACAATTAAGTGTCACGTTAAGAGTCTCTTCAATCTTAAACAATAAGAAAAGCTTGACTTGGTCTTTTCCATGATTCATGCTACAAAAAGCAAAATCATACAACTTCCATGATTCTTTTTAGAAGTTTTAGCCTACCTTCAAACCATTCTCGAATTTTATGAAATCATATTGTTCCATCCCAAGCTTCATCAGCAAATCATACCAAATACCATCCATTCCTTGGCATAATCTCAAAATGAGTAAAACCAAAATTCCCAAGTCTATCAAGGCTTATCATCTTTAAATCTAGTTTCCTTGGCAAAACTAGAAGTGGAGACATATCTCCCAAAAAGCCTTCATCAAGAAGCTTAAACCAAAAGCCTTCATCAAGAAGCCCAAATCCAATAGCCTTAATCAAGAAGCCCAAATACAAAAGCCTTCATAAAGAAGCCTAAATCTAAAAGCCTTCATTAAGAAGCCCAAATCCAAAAGTCTTCATCAAGAAGCTCAAGTCCAAAAGTTTCAACCTACCTTCCAATCCAGAAGCCTTCATTAAGAAGCCCGAATCTAAAAGCCTTCACTATGAAAACCAAAAGCCTTTACCATGGAGCCCAAAAACCAAAAGCCTTCATCAAGAAGCCTAAACCAAAAGCCTTCATCAAGAAGCCCAAATCCAAAAGCCTTCATGAAGAAGCCCAAATCCAAAAGCTCATCAAGAAGCCCAAATCCAAAAGCCTTCATCAAGAAGCCCAAATCCAAAAGCCTTCATCAAGAAGCACAAATCCAAAAGCCTTTGCTATGAAGCCCAAATCCAAAAGCCTTTGCCATGAAGCCCAAAACCAAAAGCCTTCACTATGAAGCCCACTCCCAAAATGCCTTCATTTATGAAGCCTATGATCTCCTTTAAGGCAAAATCAAACTAAGCCTTTGAAATGGATTTCCTTCACCAGACCTACCCTTCTTAGCCAAGACCTTTCCCTATAAGGATTAATCCTCAACCGTAACTTTCAATGGGCAAACCGGTCGAGCCACCCATATTGAAATTCCCACACCCCTTATCTTTTTAGAGACATAACCTTCTGTAAATCTAACACCAAAGCTAAACAAATAGCGTTGATCATAATCCTTCTAATACTAAAGCCAAACAGATAACTTTGATCCCAACTTTCCCAACCAATAAGGCCGAACATATAGTTTTGACCTTAATCCTCCCAACACCAAAGCCAAACAGATAGCTTTGATCCTAATCCTTCTAATACTAAAGCCAAACAGATAGCTTTGATCCTAACTTTCCCAACCAACAAGGCCGAACAGATAATTTTGACCTTAATCTTCCCAACACCAAAGTTGAACAGATAGCTTTGATCCTAATCTTTCTGATACTAAAGCCAAATAGATAGCTTTGATCCCAATTTTTCCAACTAATGAGGCCAAACAGATAGTTTTAACCTCAATCCTCCCAACCACTAAAGCCAAACAGATAGCTTTAATCCTAATCTTCCCAAACATCAAAGTTAAACAGATAACTTTGATCATAATCTCCCCAATAGTAAGGCCGAATAGATGGCCTTACTAAACCAATTTGAATTCCCTAGGTGGACCAAATCTCTAAATCTTTCAAAGTCTAGGCAGAACAGATAGCCTTGATTAAAATTCACCAAATCATCTTTACCTCCAAATAATTAGACTGGACATATAGCCTTAATTGAAGATCACCATTCTTACATCAAACGCCAAGGTCAAACTAATAGCCATTGACAAAACCTCATTTATCCTATGGGCCCTCTCCCAAAAAGGTTCATATCTTTATACCATGTTTGTCCTTCTTCATAAGGTTCAGTTTGCACAAAGCATGAATGTCCTCATGCATGATAAGCACAAGAAGATATCACAAGCCCAGAGTCTGACATGGTATAACCCAGAATCTAACATGGTAAAGCCTAGAATCTAATATGGCAAAAGGACATATAAGCCAAAAATCTGATTTTGCAAGAGCACAAGCCCAAAGTCTGACATGGCATCTCTTCCCAGGGTTCACTGTCATCAGAATTGCCTTTTACTTAAAGCCAATTCTGATGAGGGGGCAGATGTGAACCCTTAGATTTGCACCTTATGATCTGGCTATAGCTTGACACCTACTAAGAATAGTGCGCTATGCATACGGCAGTCCCGCTAACCGGTTAGCCAGCAAGGGTCAAGGGGGCAGCGCCTCGTTGAAAAATAAATTTCCTGAATCTTTCACCTCTAGTCAACTGCTTTTCAGTCACGAACCCACAGGATCAAATTTAGCTCAAATCAAAACTGAAATGACCCGAAATGGATTAAAAAGTAAGAAACAGTTCGAATCAGCCAGCCAACACGTAAGAGGCACGCTGCCGCTTTAGGCGGCATACGGGTCGTGCCACCTCATAGGCAGCACAAAATGTGTGCCAGTGGTAGGGTGGCATGCTCAACGTGCTGCTCAAACACCAGGCATGTCGCCGGTGCCACCCATGCCGCCGGTGACATGCCAGTGCCGCCGTCTGTACTGCGGCACCCTTCTCAGCAGCTCTATAAATAGAGCCTGCTTCCAACTCATTTGAGGGGGGATTCTAAGGCAAAAATTCTCTCTCATATTGATATACTTGTTGCTTTTAGATTCAGATTCCAAGTCTTTTGAATTCAAGGTGGAGTTAAGATCTAAAGCAAGGCTCGTTCCATTTGTCCGAAAATCAAAGAAAGCAAAGGTACAATCCCCTTTTCCATTCTCAAAATTCTAAACTCAGATCTATAATTATATTTAGGTCTAAAATAGAAAAGATTTGAAATTTATTAATTTAAGAATCAGAATTAAATTAATAAACAAACCAATACTTTTTTTCAGAACCCCTCATTTGCAAGAAGGAAGAACTGCGTGGGGTTTGATTCCTACTCGATGGGATATGCAGGCTGCCATTCTGAAAGGCATAAACTCCAAAATCTTTTTATCAATATTTCTTTTCCTTTTTATTTTGATTTATTTATATTAATCTTTTATTTATGATCTTATATTAGCTTAGTTAGGGAATATGTGCTTTTCCTAGTACCCACAAGGGCTAGAGAAAAGATCCTCTTTATTTCATTTGTTTTGATCTTGTAATAATTAAGTAAGATCTATTTTTCTTGTTTGTCTACAATTGTCATTCTATCTCATTATATATATCTATTTCATTCATCATTATATTCTTGTTCATGCATACACGAAAATTCCTTTTTAAGAGTTATTTTTCACTTTTTAGCCAAACTAAAGAAAATCATATTTTCTTAATTGTGTAATTACTAAAACATGATCACCGAGCCCTCTTTAGTCACTCGTGGATTAGTGCTTTTCCAATGGGATAAAATTAAAATATTTTTGGAGTCAATCAATTTGGGTTTTCTTTAATTTTCCCAATTAAAATAAATAAATTGAAGTGGCGACTCACTTTTCAACTTTCAAAATACAAAAATCAATTTTCTGAACTCACAGCGAGTTTTAATTGTGGAGTTTCTCCAAAAGAGCATTTCGATTCCTCGGTGGATTGGGCTAGTGCTCGGGCGAGGCCTCACAGCTTAAAAGTAATAATAGAGTATAACTACTTGTATGACGTACGTAGTATATCCCTATTGTAAGTAGAAGTAGTAGAACAAATGAAAAATACAATTAGTAATACCATTAGTTACTAATTAATGTATAATTAACATGTTATGGGTATAGAACTTCAAGGCAAGGGCAAGGAAATTGCTCAAAACCGAGAAGGACCTTGAACTAATCGATAAGAGCAAAGGAGTTGAGGTAAGTACTTAGTAATATAATGTAATTAAGCCTTTTTCCTTGCAATCATTGTTGAACCACCATTTCTTAATGTATACCAAAAATGACTTTTGATATGCTTATATGATTGCCTATTGGTTGATAAAACCCTTAAGAACCCACATCTCCCTTGCATGATGTAGATTGTGATGGACCTTTTGCTTAGGTTCCATGTTTGTTCAATGATAAGAATGATTAATATGTCAACATACTTTCTAATGAATTCCCATTGTGAACCTTGAATATGCCTTTTATGAATACCCATAACTAAGTAGAAATCCTCTCTGATGTGAGGAAAGACATCAGACCTTATGCACTTGCTATAAGCCTATAGGTAAGGTGAAAGTACCCGACCTCTGTTAAGGGGAAACGCCTAACCATAAGGCCTTATCAGTCTTGTGTAATGTGATACATGTGAGTGAGTGAGGCTTAGGCCGCCACTCTTTAACATTTATGTGCATGAAGCTTTTCGTTTCTAATTACTGTTTCTGCTAAAATGCATACAAGAATTCAAATCGCCAATTTTGGTTAACATCACCTTTTGCTAACTTGTGAAAATCTAAGAAATGATTTATTTACACTATCTTTATGTTAAATTATATTATTATGTACTTATTAAGCTAGTCTTATCTTGTAGTTTTTTATGATTTTCCATGTTGAGGTGACCCGTTAGTAAGGTAACCCCAAGCTACGTTTCTTGCTTAGGACTTACTAAGGTGTTATTTTGTGTTGCTAGTGCCATTTTGATGAGAAACAATCTAGAGCTCCATGGTATCTTAAGGCATAGTATTAAAGTATGTTATTTTGAAGAATATTGTAAACAATTAATGATACTTCTTATGCACATAAAATTGTACTAGTAAGTAAGAATATATGAATAACATTAGTTGTTAGTTATGAATGGTGTCCCAATCATGATTATGAGATGGCACTTGAATACTATGGTTATGAATAAATGATTGAAATAATAATGAGAAAAGATAGAGAATGTATATGGTTCTGATCTTGGGGAAAGGTTGCAAAATGGGATATACATAGGGTGTTCTACAGGTTTAGGTGACCTTAAGTCTCCCTAAATTCTAGGATAGTCACGATCTATGAATTGGGTCATGAAACAGCCATTTAATTGACCTCATTTTATCACATTAAGAAAACTAAACTCTGAGCCTTCTTTTATTTTAATTGACTATTTTTATTCGGCAATGATGATGCTTCCAACTGTCACTAATTTTCATGTACTTGTTGTTCAATTTTAATTATTGGCAAGGCAATGTTTTATGGGTCAGTTTAACAATGCAGCCTAGTTAATTTGAACACTAGTATTCTTGTATGAAAAAGAAAAATAAATCTAAGGCCAAATGCCATTCTTAAATAATTGTTTATCTTCACTTCTTGGTTTGATTGAATTCCTTTCATTTATTTTTGTTTTTTGTAGGAGATTTTAATTCTTATGGTTATGGAGGTTTGTTTTTTACTAATGCTTATTTTTTGCTACTTTTGGAGTCTTTTCGCTCTAGACTTCTTTAGATTGTTGATTCTTTTTTCTTGTTTTTATTCTTTTTTATTGTCATTTGTAACTGTAATCAAGGCCCTACAAATCTACATATGTAAATATGTATATATTAAACACAATCCTTAACATTATTAGTGCAAAATATAAACAGATAGATGGATTACATAAATTGAAAGTAAACAGTAATGTAAACTATTGTTTCCTCAAAAACAAAATTTTATTTTTTACAATTTGGGCTCAAAAAATCTTTAGACCCATTAAAAAGGGCCAAACCATTTTACCAAACCGAACCGATTAACAATTAAGGTAATATAAAATTTCAAAATATGGCTTATTTCAGTTTAGTTCAGTCCCAATTTATAGTTAATTTGGTCAGTCAATTTCAATCATTCTTAGATCGAACTGAATCGAACCGATCGATGTCCACCCCTACTTGAAATATGATGAATGATTAAAGTATAACAAAGGAATGAAAGGTGCTCAAACATTGAGAAATCATTAATTTTACATGTGCTAGTTGTACAAGAGTAAAGAGGTCAAGGTGAGTATATGGTTCTTAATGTGACATGTGCATCCATAAATGAAACATTATTCATTCATTGTATTTTATTGAAAACTTAACTCCTATTGAACATGAATCATGGATATCTAATGTGAAATATGACTCCTTCAACTAAGGATTCCTTTCTAAATTGATGTCCTAATATATTGTGATATCTTATCCATTGATAGCCATGTTAAAGCAAAAATTACTGACTGATATGGGTGAAATATTAAATGGAGTATACTAGCGACTCGACTGATCAGGATTATAAAATAAGTCAAATATTTAATTATAGTGAGGACAGTGACACATTCCAACCTATGAGACAAATATATAAGACTATGATGTTAGACCTGTGTTCTAGTTATGACACGACTATGAGTTTAGATCATAGTTCTGATCATGATGTGCAAGGTCGTGATGTCAAACCATAGTTCTAATCATGATGTGTGAACTGTGATGTCAAACTCAAGTTTTGATCATAATATATGAGGCTGTGATGTCAGACCTAAGTTCCAATCATAATGTGGCCTTGAGTTTAGATGTTACTTCTAATCATGAGCACCCTATTATTTTGATACATAAGTAATTAAGGGGTGTGATGAGATATGTTTAAATAATTACATGCCAAGTATTAATTAAGAGATTTTGTAAATTATACATATGATTAATAGTTACATGGACTTGATTCGCCCTTTTTGTTAATGAATTTAATTGACATGAAGGAGGTACATAGGCTGCCTCAGGGTGTGGTCCAAATTTTAAGTAGGTATAATTATGTAGAGAATTTTAACTAAAATGCCTAATGTCTAAGTTATATGATTAATGTTATTATTATGAACTTTAGGAAATTCAAAATTTTCTTAATTCTTGACTAGTTACTATTTGGAGAATCACACGAATGATATTTGAAGCATATTGCATATGTTTACTCCCACTTGATTCTTATTACTTCTATTTATTTTTTCTATTGCTTAATTTCTAATTATTTCAATTATTCATAACCATTAATTTTAATTGATCCTCCCCATTGTGATATTATTTGTAATATCATTCTCATGACATACATATAAATGATTTAGAAAAAGATCCAATTGATGGAGGTAATGAACTTTACTATGAAATTATGAGGATTTAAGTACTAAGAAATTATTGATTATTGATGAGAGTGACAACTATGAATTAAATAAGATTTGTTATGCTACATGAGGCAACAAAAAGAAAATAGATATGACTTTTATTCATATCACTGAGCAGAAAGATAGGAGTTTAGTTTGGATATTCATACAAGATACTGAAATTTTAGAGATAGATGAAAAATACATTGATAAGTGCAAGTGATAGTATCTTGGGTTGATAATTCTATTTGTTCAACTTATTACATTATTTTAGTCTGTGCGTGATATATATTGTAAAGGCAACTTACTAAGATGAAAGCTCATGCCAAACTATTTCTAACATTTCAAATGAAATGATCAGGAGAGTATAAGGTCAGCACTAAAACTCCATTTTTACTAGTTTCATCTAGTCCAAAAGTCAATTGATGAAAAATTAATTTTAATGGTTGTAGAATTTTTATTATGAGGCTTGTTACGAGCTTTAAAGGCCTTAAAATTTACCCAAGTCTTAGCACTGATCTAAACTCAAAAGACAGAACATGACAACTATAAAGGCACTAAATCGATAGTTTAATAGCAGTGCAAAAAGTTTTTATGTAACAACCCACATCTACCCAAGGAGTTTTAGTGACAAAATATTTGAATTTAGGGTTATTGTGACAAATTGTGTGACAATGTGAAAATTTGTGTGTGATGTGATTTATCGGTTTGAGGCATGTTAAATTCATTTTAATATACCTAATATGAATTATTATTACGAAATAGTTGATTTAAATAGAATGCATTAACATGAAATAATTTATTTCTCATAAAATGAATTTTCATGTAAAAAGACGATTTTTAAGAATAAAATAATTTTATGAGTATTTTTAAATTATTTTTAAATAAATTTAATATGCCTAATATGAATTATTATTATGAAATAGTTGATTTAAATAGAATGCATTAACATGAAATAATTTATTTTTCATAAAATGAATTTTCATGTAAAAAGACGATTTTTAAGCATAAAATAATTTTATGAGTATTTTTAAATTATTTTTAAATAAATATTTTGGGGGGAATTTTATAGAAAATAATAAAAAAATATTTTATTTTAATTACCTAGAATTAGCCCTAAAGTAATTAAAAAGCCCAAATACCCAAAAGCCTACTACTCTAAAACACTCCTGACCTAGCTCATTAAGAGTAAACTTGGAAATTTCACCCAAAACCCTAATATAAGCAAAATTTCAGCCCCCATCAGTTTAGACAACAGCCACACTCTATTATTCCAGTATTTTCATAGAAAAATTCTCCCAAAATAATTCTCTCTATCAAAATTAAGAAAACTCCTTTCAATTTTGCGATTTCTCGCCCGTAATCGTAAGTTTTCTTTCTCTTTCAATTCCTAAACTGATTTTTTTATGAAATAAATTATGAGAAAATTATTTTGAACTGGTTGTTTACTGATTTTTATAGATTTAATTTAATTTTAGTGAGTTTTTGGGAGAGAAAATCTATTTTCTACCGAAAACACAAATCTTTCCGCGAGATTTCTTCAAAGGTGAATCCTATAACTTAAAATCACAATTTTTATGCATAAACATTATAAAGGGGGATGATTTGTGCATCATTGGTTTCTAAACTAATTTTTGATTTGTTTTGATGAAAAATATTGGATTAAATTATATTTCTGCATATTTCTGTAATGACTAGAAAGTTTCAGAAAACAAAAGAATTCTAATTTGTGTGAAGGTATTCTAAACTATATAAGTTGTACTAGAACATAGAAGTTGGAAAATTATATTATTAAATTAATATGTAGCTACCAATTTGTGTGAGGAAGAATTCTAATATGATATTTGTTTTGTTTAGATGAAAAATAATGATTTAAATCATGTGTTTGCATATTGCTATAATGAACGGAAAGCGCGAAAACTCATGATTTTCACCTAAATCTTAAAACTTAGAATTTTTTTGTATAAAAATTATCTATGGCTGCTAAATCATGCATGAAGGTATTCTAAACTAATATTTACTATGATTGAATGAAAATAATGGTTTAAACCACCTATTTACATATTTTTGTAATGACCATAAAATACCAAAAACAAGAAAACTTATGGTTTTATACCCTATAACCCAAAAATTTAATTTTCATGTATGAGAAATACCATATGTGGCCAATTCATGTAGATTAATATTCCAATGTCTATTACTGAAATAGACGAAAAGAAAGAAAAGAAAGAAAAATTTAGTTTTCCTTTTGAAGATGCATTCGGCCTACATTAACATTTTTATCCCAATGTTTATAATATTTATGCAAAGTATTTTGATGATTATTCACATGTATGTATATATAATAAATGATAAAATTACATGTTGGTTGAAGGAATGACACTAGACAAGGCTTAGAGGCATTTTGGTATACTTAAGGTATCTTAACCTTATATTGTGATTAAAATATAAATGAGATTGGGAAATTTAGAACTAGATGTTATGATGACTTAATGACGAACACATGGTTTTGAGTTGATGAAGTGACAATTGAATAAAAAGGATCATAAGAGTTAAGCATGACAATGGAAAGGTTAATTGTTAAGTTGACATGTATGGGAGTGTAAAGTGTATTAAGATAATTGTTAAAGTGAATTTATATTGAGGCAATAATATTGTGATGACTTTAGAAAGGCATTGACGTGATTGTAATGTGTTTTCATGTGAGCCTATAAAGCCTAAGTATGCAAGACTTTTAAAGTCAATGTATTATGTGCAAGTGATGAGTACACTTATATGTGCAACTCTAAATGTATGTGTATTTTATATGTGCATGGGGGTAGTTATAGGATAGGAGCATCATGAGCAAATAAATAATAAGTATTTAATTAAATATTATGTTAGAGTTCGAGGAGCTTTAGAAGTGCAAAGGGACTACATATACTAGGAGCAAAGGAACCCTAAGGTGAGTAAACATTGTATTCATTCTACAAGTACAAGTAACATTTTGTTATGTTACAAATATGTAATATCATGTTATGTGAGCCTTTGACACTCTTGAAACCCAAGTTCTTTCTATTCTAAAATGAAACTTTATGATTTCTTAGTAAAGCTTGGGTTGCCAAAGGACATTTGATCCAAAACTATTTGTTTATCCAATGATAATTTCTTGTGATTATCACCCTAACTTATATTCATTCTGGAACTACACTATCCTTGTATCTTTTGTTCGAAATTTAAACCACTATTGTTATTGGGCTACATGTTATTGTTGCCTTATGTTATTGTTATATGTGACTACTATTAGCTCTAGCTATGGTACCTTTAACCCTTTATATAGAAGTTCTCATGCCGATGCGGGTAATCATCGAAACCTATGCACGCGGTCTTAACCCCATGGATAGGGTTTGTGTATCCACCTCAACTAGAAAGGGGCGGTTCTAGCCGTGGGGCCTGATCAGCTTCACGCCTTCTATATGATAGGAGTTGGAATTTGGTATAAGGTCACCTCTCCTTAATGTGTTCGAGTGATAGAGCAATAGCCTTCACTCACTATGTGTTATAAGTGTGATTTCTACAACCTTGCCAATTGAACCATTACTAAATTGCAACTTGATTCATAAATTATAAATGATGAACTATGTGTATAAGCTATGTGTTTCCTTTCTAAAGGAATATGTGATAATGTATGTGCTTTATCGTTTACTCATTGAGATCATTTATCTCACTCCCTTTTCCTTGTGTGGTTCTAGGTGAGCAAATGTGAGGAGGCAAGGTGATGACTTAAGCATTCTACTCTGCTTGGGAGATTCCTTGTCATAGTCATTAATAATACCATGTTATGAAGTGTTGTCATTAGATGCTCCAGGAATATTGATTGACGCTCATTTTGAGATATATTATTTTCCTTACGGATTTTATGTGGAATGTTTAATTATAGTCTTCCGCAATTAAAGATCTTCATTTAAATGTTTTGAAAGAGTTATTGTAAGAGGTTTGGTATGATCCTAGGCATGATTTGTTTATGTGTAAGTGGGTTCTATAGGCTCGGTTGACCTTATGTCTCCTCATGTTCCAGGACTGTCATATCTCTAAGGTTGGGATGTGACATTTTAAGTCCACACTTGGTACACTATCAAGTTCTAGGGAAATAATATCAGTTTCTTAGATAATGGGCTTGCCAAATAGTGTCTAAATTACTTGATTTTGATAATGTGTATGGGCCATGATCGAAGATTGAGATTCAGAGAAAATTAAATTGGGGGAAAACAAAAGGTTAAAACACATAAGGCTATGGGTAAAAAGAATAACACAACATGAATGTTGACTCACTTATGCCAAAATCTATTATTACAAATGGACAAACCCTAACATAGGACCTTATAAAAACAAAAGGGAGAAGAATAAGTAGAAAAAAGAGTCAAGACACAAAGACATATGCTTGAAAACATGGATATACAACATGAGATCTTGTAAATTGACCAAAGAGAAGGTAGAAATGCAAATATAAGTACTCATAAAAATAACACCTAGAGACTCAGTATATGAAAGATAATAAAAATATGAGAGAAAATGAGAGAAGAAACCCCTCATAGCAAATAAGGGATGGTAGCCTCCCTTTCCTTTTTATGGTTATTCATATATTGTTATTTAAATATTGTATGATATTCAAATTTACTAAAATACTCAAGCTACCATTTGAGTTACACAAATTTAAATGGAGGGTGATTCTGAGACCTCACCCAAGCACCGGCCCGATCCGCTAAAGAGGGGATCAGAATGCTCATTTAGGTTTGGACTCATGGTTAGAGCCTTCAAACTCGGATGGGTTGATTTTGAAAATATTTTAGGAGTCACCACTATAATTTATTTTGAATGAAAAAATTAAGGAAAAACTTAATTTATAACTCCAATTTATTAATTTTTCAATTAATTTGTCTAATGATAAAAATCACTAGTCATTGAAACCAAAGAAAATTCGGAGACTATATTTTTTGGTTTTAAATAATCTAGATTTAACTTCTAAGTTTGAGTTGGCTTAAAATTAATTTCTTGAATGACAATTATAAGATAGTAATTAAAATGCATGAGCACGACATAGTTATGAATGCATGAGGAAATTAAGAAATAAAAGCAAGTAAAGCATGCACAAGCTAAGGAGAGTGTTCTCTTAGTTCTTATAGATACTAGAAGAACCACATAATTGCTCCTTAACTCTAAAATAATTAACTAATTATATCAATCAATAAATCAGATTCCTTCTCTAGCCCTTATTGATTCTAGGAAGGCCATAAATTCCCTTATAAATTGAAACATGGATGTAAACAATTACATTTGAAAGAAAAAAGGGGCAAAAGTAATTAACTTGGATTTGAGATTTGGATTTAGATTCCAAATGTGCCTATGCACAACATTGAATGAGGATCAAAACCCATATAATTCTTTCCATGGTTTAAGGATTAATTAATTTGATTTGGAGTTTGTATGAGTGAGAAAAATATATTATAACTTTACTTTTTTACAGGTGCAGGATTTTACCAGATCAAAGTTCCATTTTATCGAAACTAAAGAGTGGTAATCCTACTCGAAGATAGTGGATTAAAGTGGAGGGTCGAAATGATTGATTGATTGATTTAAAAAAATGATTAATTGGGTTGATTGAGTGGATTAATTAATTATGTGATGTGATTAAAAAAGATTAGTTAATTAAAAAGATTAATTAACTTGATTAGTAGGTAAAATAATTAAAATGATTAATTAATTAATAATAAGATTGATTGGAGAGAGAGAGAGAGAAAGGAACAAGTGGATAGCAATCAACACAATTTCAAGGGGTTAGTTACAATGGAAATGGAGTGGGCTATTCATAGGTAAAAGAGGTGAGGGCATTTTGGATAATGGAAAAGTGAAAAGACACAAATTCCCTTATAAAACAAAACATGAATGTAAATAATTACATTTGGAAAAAAAAAAAAAAAAGGGGGAAAGGAATTAATTTGGCAATGGATTTAAGGTTTGGATTTAGATTCCAAATATGCATATGTATCCTATTGAATGATGATTAAAACCCACGTAATTCTTTCCATAATTAAGTGGAGAGTTTAAGGATTAATTGATTTAATTTGGGGTTTATATGGGTGAGAAAAAGATATTATAGCTTTGTTTTTTTTACGGGTGAAGGATTTTACTAGACTGAGTTCCATTTTATCAGAGCCGAAGAGTGATAACCCTACTCAAAAAGAGTGGATTAAAGTGGAAGGTCAAAGTGATTGATTGATTGATTTAAAAAATGATTAATTGGGTTGATTGAGTGGATTAATTAATTAATTAAAAAGATTAAGTAATTTTGTGGTACGATTAAAAAAGTTTAGTTAGCTAAAAGGATTAATTAACTTAGTTAGGGGATTAAATAATTACAATAATTAATCAATTAATAGTGAGAGTGATTGGAGAGAAAGAGAGAAAGGAGCAAGTGGATATCAATTAGCACAAGTCTAAGGGGTCAGTTATAATGAAAATGGAGTGGAGTATTCATAGGCAAAAGAGGTGAGGGCATTTTAGACAATCAAAAGTGAAAAGACCGAAAAGGGGCTGAAAAGAGGGGTAGAATAAGAAATTTTAGGACTATTCAGTGGCGACCACCTACGGATCAATATAGGCTCTAAGTGGATTTAGAGCAATTCTGTGCAGATCTACAGAGGCGCCTAACAAAATTTGCTAGACTAGGGTATAGATCCATGGGTTGGCCATGCAAAACTACGAGCAAGGATAGCTAGCAATAGGTTTGAGACCTCACCCAAATGCCCCTCCCTCACTCAGAGAAAATTTTGCCTTAAGGAAAGGCAAGCAATTTTTAAGGAGGTCATGGAATGGGTTTTGATGCTCACAATTGGAACGGCTATCATTTGGAAAGTTGATTTGAGATTTGAAAATGATTTTGGGAGTCACCACCCTAATATATTTTTAAATGAGAAAATTAAGAAAAAACCCAATTTGTGACTCTAATTCATTAATTTTGCAATTAACTTACCCAAGGATAAAAATCACCAGTCTTTGAAGAAAGTTGAGCTCGAGAACTAGGTTTTTGGTTAAATAATCTAAATTTAGCTCTTAAGTTTAATTTGACTTAAAAATAGGCTTCATGAATTGTGATTATAAGATAATAATTAAAATGTATAAGCATGGCATAGTTATAAAATGCATGAGTAAATTCAAGAAATAAATATCCATAAGCCAAGCAGAGTGTTCACTCTAGTCTTAATGGATTTTAGAGGAACTACAAAATCGCTCCTTGACTCTAGAGCAATTAAATCTACTGAATACACTAATTAATTGGAAAATAAAAGGGGAAAGATGATTGATTGGGATTTGGATTTAAGATTTGGATTTAGATTTCAAACGTGCCTACTTACTCTATTAAATAGGGATCAAAACCCATCTAGTTCATTTCATGGTCAAGTGAAGGGGGTTTAGGAGTTAATAATTAGATTAATTGATTTGGATTTATAGATGAGAGGGAAAGGCTAATACCTTTGCTTTTGGTCGATCGAGAGTTTTACTTGACCGAAGTTCCATTTTATTGGGACCGGGTGATTAGATTGATTGAGGGATTAATTAATAAATTAAAATAATTAATTAACTAATTAATGTGATGAAATGGATGAATAAATTAATTAATTAAAAGGATTAATTAATTAATTTGGATGAAGGGTGGATTAATTTGATTTTGAAAAAAAAAAGGCATTAATTAATTAATTAATTGAGTGATTAATTTTAATTTTAAAAAAAAGTTTTGTTTAATTAAAAAGATTAATTTACTTGGTTAGGGTGAGATTATTAATTAATTAAAAAGATTAATTGATTAATTAGAGAGTAGTTAGAGGGAGAAGAAGAGAGAAATTTAAGGATAGCAATCTACTCAAATTCAAGGGGTGAAGAGAAATGAGAAATAGAGGGGAGTATTTATAAGAAAAGTGGGTGACAGTAGTTTAAGAATTGATAAAGCAAAAAGACTAAAAGGATAGGACTGAAAAAGGGTTAAAAATTGGGTTGAAAGGGGCAAAATGGATATTTTCGCACATAAAGGGGACCATTGGTGTGGATTCACATAGGACCATGCTGGCATAACTGCTATGCATGCATGGCGCAGCTCCAACATGGTAACCCTTTTTTATTTTATTTTATTTTATTTTATTTGTAGAGAATGGTTATTGGTTTAGGATTTAGAAAATTTAGATGTTTGCCGTAACAGCTCTGCATAGCACATTAAACTTAGTAAGTGTTAGGCTGCGGTCGGATGATAATGGTGCAAAATTGAGGGTTCACAATTGCCCCGTCATCAAAATTGCCTTGTCTGTAAGGTAATTCTGATCATAGTGAACTCAAAAGAAAGGATGGTACAAGGAACCAAAGTGATATTTAGGTCGGTACTTGGACATGTTAGGGTGAGAGATATGGTTGAAAAAGGAAGTTAGTAAAAAGAACTATAGGGATGTTTAAGCAATATTCCTAAACATTTATGGGTGGAAAATGTGATTGATAAATTGTCACATCCCATTTTCAGAGACATGACGGTCCTAAAACATAGGGAGACATAAGGTCACCTATGCTCGTAGAACCCACTAATACATATGCAAAAATTGCCCAGAATCATATTGAACCTCATACATTAACTTAATAAAACCTACTACAAAGGAAAAACCTTAAGTTGTAGAAGCTAAAAATATATTTTAATACAATCCATAAGAAAATAATAATAAGACTTCAAATAAAGTCACCTACATGATATTCTAAAATAAATTTCCCATAATAACTCCAGGAGCTTCTAAGGACTCAATATAGTAGGGTATTATTATAGCTTTGACAAGGGAATTTCCCGAGCGGAGTAGGTAGCTTGAGGTATCACCTTGCCTCCTCATAATACTCACTTAGAACCATAGAAGGAAAATGGGTGAGATAGATGATCTCAATGAGTAAACAATATGACTTATACAATAACATATATCCCTTAAAAGATTTATGATTCACAGTTCATCGCTTACAATTTAACAAGGTTTATAGAAATCAACTTATAACTCATAACACATATGGAGTAGAGGCTACTGCCTTGTCCGCTCGTAACATAATATAGAGTGAAGGCTGCTGCCTTGTCCACTTGTAACATAATATAGAGTGAAGGCTACTGCCTTGTCCACTCATAACATAATATAGAGTGAAGGCTGCTACCTTGTCCACACATAACTCATAACATGTAAAGTGAAGGCTGTTGCTATGTTCACACATAACTCATAACATAATTCATAACATATAAAGGTAATAGTAGCATTGAAGGATAAATCACATGTAACATAATAACAATATAAGTTTAGCTTATTTAATAAAAGATGAATAATAGTGTAGTTCCAGAAAAATATAAGTTAGAGTAATAATCACAAAGGCATTATCATGGGATAATCAAAAATGGTTTTGGACCAATTGTCCTTTGGCAACCTAAGCTTGCAAGGAAATCATTAAAATAGAAAAGAACATAGGTTTCAAGATATTGAAGGTTCACAAAACATGATAGGTTGCACCTGTAACTTGAAACATAATGTTTACTCACACTTGTAGCATGAACACAGTGTTTACTCACCTTGTGGTTCCTTTGCTCCTAATTCACGTAGCCCTTGGACTTCTAAGACTCCTTAACCTCTATCATAATATTTAATTTAATACTTAGTATTTATTTAATCATGATGCTATCCTATCCCATAACTACCCCATGCATATATAATATTCACATACACTTAGAGTTGCACATAGAAGTGCACCCATAATTTGCATATAGCATGATGATTTTAAAAGTGTTGTACGCTTAGCCCTTATAGGCCCATATGAAAATACATTATAATTCATGTCAATACCTTTCTAAGGTCAATATAGTATCATTATCTTAATATCAATTCACTTTAACATTCATCTTAGTACACTTAACACTTCCATATATGTCAACTTAATAAATGACCTTTCAAATGTCATGCTTAACTCTTATGACCCATTCATTCAATCAATCTCCTCATCAATTCAAAATCATTAATTCATAATCAAGTCATCATAAAATCTACTTTGATATTTCCCAATCACATTCACATCCTAATAACAACATAAGATTAAGATACCTTAGGTATACCTTAAGTATACTAAAGTGCCACTAGGCTTCTTTAGAGTCATTCCTTCAACCAATATGCAATTTGACCATTTATCATACATACATTCATGTCAATAATCATTAAAATACATCACATAAAAATTATAGACATTGGAATAACAATCTCAATGTAGGCCGAATGCTCCATTCCAAAGAAAAACTGAATTTTCTTATTTTTTGCACTTTCTGTCTATTATAGTAATATGTAAAAACATGGTTTAAACTAATATTTTTCATGTAATCAAAACAAAAATCATTCTAGAATATAGATATGTAGGAATTGGCCCATATAGACATTCATGTGCATGAAAATTTCTAACTTTAAGTTTTAGGATGAACAACCATGAGTTTTATTGTTTCTGGTACTTTCCGGTCATTACAGGAGTGTGTAAACATGTGGGTTAAACCATTATTTTTCATCCACATAAAAAAAATATCAGATTAGAATTCCTCCATACACAAATTGGTAGCCATATGCACGTGAAATCATAGAATTTTCTAACTTCTAAGTTCTAGCATAAAAACCTTGAATTCCTTTATTTTCTGAAACTTTTTGATCATTACAGTAATATGCAGAAATATGATTTAATTCAATAATTTTTCATCTAAACACATCAAAAATCAGTTTAGAACAGCAACATGTAAAAATCTCCCCCCTTTGGTAATGTTTATGGATGAAAATTTCAATTCTGAGTCATAGGAATCACCTTTGGAGAAATGAGGTTGGTGCTTTCAGTAGAAAAATTAATTTTTCTCTCAAGAAATCACCTAATCCAAATTTCATAAGTAAAAATCAGTAAATATTCAATTCACAATAATTTTCCCAAGATTATTTTCATAAAAATCAAGTAGCAAATTGAAAGGAAAGGAAAAACTTATGGAACAGTTGCAAAATTGGACAATTTGAAAGTATTTTATGAATTTCGGTAGAGAGAATAATTTTGAGAGAATTTTTCTGCCAAAATAATAAATAATAGAATGGTGGCTGCTTGAATGAAGGGCTGGCCGAATTCTAGGTATTTATTTGTAGGATTTTGGCTAATTTCCAAGATTACTCTTAATGTGTTAGGTTATGAGTGTTTTAGTGTAATGGGTTTTTAGCTATTTAGGCTTTCTATTTAAATTAGGGGCTAATTATGGATAATTAAAAATATATATATTTTTCTTATTAATTTCATTAAAATTTCCCCCAAAATATTTATTTGAAAATATTTTAAAAATAATCATAAAATTATTTTATGCTTAAAAATCATCTTTTTACATGAAAATTCATTTTACAAAAATAAATTATTTCATGCTAATGTATTTTATTTAAACCATTTATTTTCCAATAATAATTCATAGTAGGTATATTAAAAATCAATTTAATATGCCCTAAACTCATAATTCACGTCATACATGAATTTTCACATAGTCACATAATTTGTACCAATAACCCTAAATTCAAATAATTTGTCACTAAAACTCCTAGGGTAAATGTGGCTTGTTACATAAATGGACGCTAGAAAAAGGACCAAAGGGATATCTAGGCTGATAGCTAGATATTTTTGGGTAATCAATGTATTCAGGTAAAAGATGTGGAAAGTGGAACCACATACATATCTAGGTGATCGTTTCTATATATTTATTGGTGGAATTGATGGATTTGGATAAAAGACATAGAAAAAGAACCACATGGATGTCTAGGTGACCATTTCTAGACACTTATAGGTGTAAGACATGGAAAAAGGAACCACAGAGATGTCTAGGTGACCATTTTTAGACATTTATAAGTAGAAGAGGATTTTGGACAGGATAATTTACTAAAAGAAGAGCCTTGACCTAGGGTTAGTCAGCTCGATAGATTTTGATTTTAGTAAAAGGAAAGCCCCAGCCTATAGCTAGTCAACCCAAGAGATTTTGAAAAGAATTTTAGTAGGAAAGCCTCGGCCTATGGCAAGTCGACTCAAGAGATTCTGACAAGATTTTGGTAAAGGGAGAGCCTCGACATACGGCAAGTTGGCTCGACATATTCTGACAAGATTTTGATAGGAGGAGAGCCTCGGCCTATAGCAAGTTAGCACGATAGATTTTGATAAGATTTTAGTAGGAGGAAAGTGTAACAACCCATATCTACCTTAGGAGTTTTTATGACAAATTGTTTGAAATTAGGGTTATTGTGATAAATTGTGTAACTATATAAAAATTTATGTGTGACATGATTTATGAGTTTAGGGCATGTTAAATTAATTTTAATATGCCTAATATGAATTATTATTATGAAATAAATGATTTAAATAAAATGCATTAGCATGAAATAATTTATTTTTCGTAAAATAAATTTCCATGTAAAAAGGCGATTTTTAAGCATAAAATAATTTTATGAGAATTTTTAAATTATTTTTAAATAAATGTTTTGGGGAAAATTTTAATGAAAATAATAAGAAAATTATTTTATTTTTAATTATCTATAATCAATCCTTAATTTAAATAAAAAGCCCAAATACCCAAAAGCCCACTACACCAAAACACTCATAACCTAGCTCATTAAGGGCAATCTTGGAAATTTCACCTAAGACCCTAACATTTAACCTAAATTTCGGCCAGCCCTTCATTCTAGAAGCCACCATTCTATTATTTCATTATTGTAGCAGAAAAAATTCTCTCAAAATATTTCTCTCAACCAAAATTAATAAAAAATCCTTTCAAACTTGCGATTTCACAACTGTTTCGTAAGTTTTTCTTTCCTTTCAATTTGCTATTTGATTTTTATGAAAATAATCATGGGAAAATTATTTTGAACTGAATATTTACTGATTTTTACTAATAAAATTTGGGCTAGGTGATTTTTTGAGAGAAAAATCAAATTTTCTAGTAAAAGCACCAATCTCTCTACGCGATATCTCCAAACATGAATCTTGTAACTCAAAATTGAAATTTTTATGCACAAACCATACCAGGGGGGGGTGATTTCTATATCATTGCATTGTAAACTAATTTTTGATGTGTTTAGATGAAAAATATTGGATTAAATCATATTTTTGCATATTAGTATAATAACCGAAAAGTTTCAAAAAACAAGGAAATTCAAGGTTTTCGCTCTAGAAATTGAAAGTTAGAAAATCCTATGATTTGACAACTCAATGGCTGATAATTTGCAATGTTTAATATTCTAAACTGATAATTATTTTGTATGGATGAAAAATAATGATTTAAATCATGTGTTTATATATTATTGTAATGAACGGAAAGCGCGAAAACTCATGATTTTCACCCTAAACCTTGAAACTTGGAATTTTCATGCATAATTATGATCAATGACTGCCGATTCATACATGTGGATGTTCTAAACTGATATTTGTTGTGATTGAATAAAAAATAATGGTTTTAACCACCTGTCTACATATTACTGTAAAAATCAAAAAATATCGAAAATAAGAAAACTCATGGTTTTTCATCCTAAAACTTAAAGTTGGAAATTTTCATGCATATGTATATATATGTGGGCCAATTCCTACAAATATATGTTCTAAAATGATTTTTGTTTTGATTACATGAAAAATCTTGGTCCAAACTATGTTTTTACATATTACTGTCATAGACAGAAAGTGCGAAGAATAAGAAAATTCAAGTTTTTCTTTGATTAGGGCATTAGGCCTACATTGATATTTTTATCCCAATGTCTATAATTCTTATGTGATGTATTTTGATGATTATTGACATGCATATATGTATGATAAATGGTTAAATTGCATGTTGGTTAAAGGAATGACAATAGACTAGCCTAGAGGCACTTTAGTATACTTAAGGTATACTTAAGGTATATTAACCTTATGTTATGATTAGAATGTGAATGTGATTGATAAATATGGAAATAGATGTTATGATGACTTGATAATGAATTAATGGTCTTAAATTGATGAAGAGATTGATCGAATGAATGGATCATAAGAGTCAAGCATGACACTTGAAAGACTATCGATAAGTTGATATGTATGGATGTGTTAAGTATACTAAGATGATTGCTAAAGTAAATTGATATTAAGATAATGATATTATGATGACCTTAGAAAGGTATTGACATGATTATAATGTGTTTTTGTTTGGGCCTAAAAAGGCTAAGTGTGCAAGACTTTTAAAGTCAACATGATATGTGCAAATGAATAAGGTGCATTTATATGTGCAACTCTAAGTATATATGAATGTTATATGTGCAAATGAATGAGGTGCATTTATATGTGCAACTCTAGGATAGCATAATGATTAAACAAATATTAAGTATTAAATTAAATATTATGTTGGAGCTTAAGAAGCTTTAGAGGTTCAAAAGGGTTGCGTGTATTAGGAGCAAATGAACCATAAGGTAAGTAAATATTATATTCATGCTACAAGTATGAGTAAACATTATGCTATTGTTATAAGTACAAGCTATCATAATTGTGTTATGGGAACCTTTAAGACTTCTTGAAACCTAAGTTCACTTCATTTTAAATTTGATTATATGATTTCTTTGTTAAACTTTGGTTGCCAAAGGACAATTGGTCCAAAAACCATTTTTGTTTATACAATGATAATTCCTTTGTGATTATTGCCCTAACTTATATTCCTTCCGGAACTACACTATTCTTGTATCTTTTGTTCAAAATGTTAAACTACTATTGCTATTGGGATACATGTTATTGTTGCCTTAAATATTATTGTTATATGTGATTACCATTAGCTCTTGCTATGGTACCTTAAACTATACCAATGCGAATAATCATCGACTATGTGTTTGAGTGATTATGGCAATAGCCTTCACTCTATGTGTTCAAGTGATTATGGCAATAGCCTTAACTCTATGTGTTCAAGTGATTATGGCAATAGCCATCACTCTATGTGTTCAAATGATTATGGCAACAACCTTCACTCTATGTGTTATGTGTTATAAATGTGATTTCTGTGAACCTTTCTAAATTTCAAACTATAAACCATGAACTATGAATTTTGAATCATGAACTATAAGTTATGAGCTATGAGCTCTTTGTAAGGGATATGTGTTATTGTATAAGCTTTATTGTTTACTCATTGAGATAATCTATCTCACCCCTTTTTCCTTGTATGGTTCTAGGTGAGCATTACAAGGAGGTAAGGTGATAGCTCAAGCAACCTACTCCGCTTGGGAGAATTCCTTATCCAAGTTTATTTCCATACTATGATGTGATGGGTCTTTAGACACTCCAGGAGTTATTATGGGAACTTTATTTTGGAATATTGTATTGGTGACTTTATTTGGAGTCTTATTATTATTTTCCTAAGGATTTGTATTAAAGTATATTTATAGCTTCTGCATCTTAAGTTTTTTCCTTTATAAAAGTTTTTTTTTGGAAGTTAATGCATGAGGTTCGGTATTATCCTAGGCAGTATTTGTATAAGTATAAGTGGATTTTGTGGGCATGGGTGACCTTATGTCTCCCCATGTTCTAAGACTGTCATGTCTATAAAGTTGGGATGTGACAAAAAGCCTCGACCTACAATGAGTCAGCTCGATAAATTTTGATAAGATTTTGGTAGGAGGAGAGCCTTGGCCTATGGCGAGTCGACTTGATAGATTCTGAAAAGATTTTAGTTCGAGGAGAGCGCCTCTATTTATAGCAAGTTAGCTCGACAGATTTTGATAAGATTTTGGTAAGAGGAGAGCCTCAGCCTATGGCGAGCCAACATAAGAGATTCTAACACAATTTTGGTAGGAGGAGAGCCTTAGCCTATAATGAGTCAACTTGATGATTCTAAAAAGATTTTGGTTATAGGAGAGACTCAGCATATGGCAAGTCAGCTTAAGAGATTTTAAAAAGATTTTAATAGGAGGAGAGCATCGACTTAGGGGGAGTTGGCTCGAGAGATTCTGACAGAATCTTGGTTGCTCTAAAGAAACTTAGGCTTCTAAATGTAAGGGTTTGGGCCTTTTAGAAGGCTCAAAGGAATTTTGCTGGGATTAAAGAGACTACAAAAGTCACACTTCATTGGTTAGATCTAGAAAGGTATCATTTAGCTTCAAAAAGGCATGATCAATTTTAAGAGAGGCTATTAGCTCAGCTTATGCATGATTGAGCATGGCAATGGAAAGTTTCATATGTAATGTATGTTTATGCATAGATGATGCATATTCATGTATGCATGTTTTAAAATTCATGGACCTTTTGTTTAACTTCTATGCCATGCATGATTTATGATGATGCTTGTAATAGATGATTGCATGGATGCATGAGGATGGATTCACTCATTTACTTTGTGAATGCAGTTTTTTCATGTGATTTTTGCATCCATGGAGCCACGCATTTATGGCCTAAAAAACTCAATAAGGTTGAGAAACATAACTTAGGTTGGTATGGAATAGTTGCCATGGTGGCATTACGAGGAGTTTGAAAGGATTGAGATTTTTCTAAGGGCTTACTTCAAGTTTTAGATCCAATGGCTCACATTTTCTATTTTGGTACAACTGAGAAAGAGCTGTGCCTATTCTTAAAGAGTTTGGCTACAATCCAGAAGCAGCTCTAATGGTGCCAAAGCTCAGAGTTTGGCATCTCTTGAATTTTTTAGGAGATTTTTAGGTTTGTCTTAGGATGTCATAGCCAGATGATGGTTGGTGATAGTCAAGTGAATTTGAGCATTGTGATTAAGAAGTTCCATAATCCGAGTGACCATAAAGATATGAGGGGGTGGAGACTCAAGATGAAGGCCTTAGTTTTCTATTTGAGAGTCAGATATGAGCCTATTGATTAAAGTATGCCAGACTGGCAAATGAAATAGATGCATTTTATAATTTTGTTTAGGATTTAGAGAGATGAATTGTCTTGCCAATTATTCACCAAGTGAGAAAAATTTATGTATTCCCTTTTCAGTTGGGGATGCTTTGTGGGTGTCTATTTTAGGTTTTGGATTATCTTAGAAGTATGGCTAATGGATCATTTTTGGGTGGTAGCCCTTGCTTTTCAATCCAAATATACCTTATTAAGACTTAATCAAAGATCGGATAGAATGGTTGCTTGCAGCTTGCCCCTAGTGGACACATTTTTAGCACTGCTAATGATAAGGGATTGTATCTCTCATGACTGGGAGCATGGGTGTCAATTGATTTGCCTATTGGGTTTGTTTTGAATGACCTTCCACCAAAGGATGAGGGTTTTGAGATAGATGAGATAGACTCAGGATATACCCCTAATTTTCCTTTCTCGAAGTCTGCATAAATCATAGCTTCCATTATCCAAGCTTTCAAGGGTGGCTAACTAAGAAGTTATCATGCTATTCATTCATTCTGCAATTTCACTTAGGACCACATAGAGGTATGATAAGTGGTTGATAAAGGTGGTTTGGCAAGTTGAGAGAGAGTACCAAGCTACCTTACTGAGGGAAATAGAGAGTGATTCAGCTGAGGAAAGATGGACTACAAAAGAAACCATTAGTAACTAGAGGCCTGAAACATAAATAGAGGGGTGACCTAATCTTTGAAGGAGACTCGAGGATCTATGGAAGGTGTAGCACCATAGGCTGTAATAGTGACTCAGACTGAGAGGGTGGTGACAAAGGAGACTGTGACTGCGGTAGGAAATAGGCTGACATTATAGTGGTGGTTTAGAGAAGGACTACTATAGTTAGGGCAGAAAGGGGTATTGTAGTTTACAAAGGAGGATTTTTTTAGAGCAGCTTAAGAATTATTGATACTCAAGAAATGGTTTTTGATACTATTATGGTAAGTAATTCTAATTTTGTTAGTACTTCTATTATTGTAGCAAAGAAAGCTATAAAGATTTGAAAGAGGGGTGTGCCTAATTAAGGAGATTATGGCATACTCTAATTCTGATGAAGACATGAGAGATGTGTACCTTAAGAGGTAGAGGAGGACTAGCTAAACCATTACTTCAGACATTACCTTTTTTGCTTTTTGTTCAAAATAATTATAGGTTAACAAAACTACATGATACAAGATAAGCTATAGAGGTTATTGAAAGGGCTATCCTTTTTCTCAAAATGGTGGGTTTGTATTTTGTAAAATTTGATCACCATTAAATGAGACATCTTTTATTGTTGCTCTAATTTTTGCCTAAGCCACCCTTTCAGGTTTTTAGCTTAACAAGAATTCTTTTCTTCTCCTTTTTTTTTCTTTTCTTTTTTTTTATTTTTTATTTTTTTTTTTTTGCTTAGGCAAAAGAATTAAGTGAATGATGTATTAGGCATAGAGAAAATGAGAATGCGATGTAAACAAAATAGTTTATATTATGATTTGGACTATACCCAAGTCAGGCTATGTAAGTATTTCTTACAGCACTTTTCTAATAGTCATTTCTTTTAGGGAGAATCATGTCCACGTAGTTATGATGTAGATGCATGTAAAACATAAATGAAATGCAGATGTCATCTTTAGATGATGCATCGCTTTAGCTGATCCAGTTTGCCAAGATGGGAGAATTCGCTTTCGTCCATATCCATAAAGATGGTGTCTTCGTCAGATAGAATCTTCTTAAGCATGTATGGTCTGGCCTAATTTGGTATGAACTTTCCTCTTTGATCATTAACAAAAGTTTTGATCTTTTCCTTTTTGTAAACACTTATCTTTCACCTTCTTGCTGAAGTGCCCAACAGGTCTCTATTGATAGCCTTGAATTTCATATGAAGCATCCATTCTCTTTCTATCAATAGCCTTCAATTAGTCATGATGCCCTCTAATCTACTATTCGCAGCTTCTGCTAGAGAGGCTTCTTCTGTGTACAAGTCTTAGTCTTGTGAACTCCGATGCCTGGATCTATCCTTACCAAGTCTTTAGGTTTCAATGCTAAATAGTAGATGTGATGATTTTTTTTCCACTATAATTAATTGTTTCTTTTGCCCTTTTCTTTTTTCTCTCCTTTTTTTTTAATTTTTTAGTTTTTTGTTCTTTTTTTTTTTTAGATGTCCCATTTAAAGATGAATTAATTTTTTTTTATTACTGATAAAAGTCCCATCATCATAGGTTATAATATAGGATAAACCAAGATGGCAAAATATAGACTTGAGAGGAAAAAATTTGATGGACTCAAACTCAAAGAAAAATTTAATAGAAATAGACTCAAGAGACTTAGATTTTGACTCAAACATAGACTCAAACTCAAATGACCTAGACACTAATTCAAAGGTCTCAAGCATAGTAGGCTAGCATTCTTCTCAAAATGCCAATTATTGGTGTCACAACCCACACCAACCCTAGGAGTTTGTGACAAAATTACTTGATTGCGAACTAGTATGACAAAGTATGTGCTTTCATGAAAATTCATGTGCTATGTGATTGATGAGTAAGTGGCATGATAGATTAGTTCTAATATGCATAATATGAATTTGGGATATGAAATAGGTGATTTATGTGAAGTGCAAAAGCATAAAATGATTTATTGCATACAAAGTGAATTTTTATGCACAAAGCGATTTTTAAGTATAAAATAATTTTTATGAGCATTTTTAAAATTTTTTAAATTAAATATTTTTGGGAGAATTTTAATGAAAATAAAAAGCAAAATATTTTACTTTTAATTATTTATAATCAACCTATAAATTACATTTAAGGCCCAACACACCAAAACACTCCTAACCTAACTCATTAATGGCAAACTTATAATTTTGCACCAAAAACCCTAAACCTAAGCTAAATTTCAACCCCCTTAATGTGGTAGCCTCCATTATGTTTTCCCATCAGATTTTTATAGAATTTTCTCTCAAAAGTTCTCTCTCAATTGAAATTCACAAGGTGCCTCCGAGCATTGCGATTTTATGAGCTTCTTCGTAAGTTTTTCTCTTCTTTCAAGCTACTATTTGATTTTTATGAAACTAACATGAGTAATCCATATGGGGCTATATATTTACTATTTTCTTCCTATTAAATTTAGCTTAGGTTGTGTTTTTGAAGGAGAAACTAATTTCCAACCATAAACGTAACTCTTTCTTCGCAAATCCATCTAAGGTGAACCCTAAAACCTAAAAGTTAGAATTTTCATGCATATGAACATAAAAGAGGGGGGAGGGGCAATTTCTACATTTTGATGTTCTAAAATGATTTTTGTTATGATTACATGAAAAATATTGGTTTAAATCATGCGTTTACATATTACTATAATGATTAGAAAGTGTGAAAAGCAAAAAAATCCATGTTTTTCCATGGCAACATAAATTCGGCCTATCTTGGGATTTTGATCCCAAGGTCTATAATTTTTGTAACACACATTTTAATGATTGTTGATATGTGTAAATGACTTGTGCATGATTTAATTACATGATGATTAAAGGAGTAACTCTAGGAAACACCTAGAGTGATTCGGCTATACTTAGGGTTTCCAAACCCTAATTGATATGTTTAGAGCTAATATGTGTACATGATTAAGTGATATGAGAATTAGGTTTTATGATGTGTTAATTATGAATTAATGATCTTAAATTGACTATGAGATTGATTGTATGAATCGGTCAAAGTAGATAAGTAAGACTCTTTCAAAGCTTACTTATTAAGTTGATGTATATAGAAAGTATTAAGTGTGCCAAGTTGGAAGTTAAATTGAATTGATATTAAGATTATGATTTATTTTGTTTGGCTTTAGAAAATTCCTAGTGTGATATGTGATTTCATGTGAGCCTAAGAATGGCAAAGTGTAAAAGACTTAAAAGTCAACATGTTAAGTGCAATTGATGAGTGCACTTCTAAGTGCAACTCCAAGTATATGTGAACAATATATGTGCATAGGGTAGTTATAGGATAGGATAGCATGATGTTAAGCAAATGCTAAGTATTGAATTATAATGTTATGTTAGAGCTTGAGGATTGTTAAAGGTGCAAGGGCTATAAGTATTAAGAGCTAAGGAACCATAAGGTGAGTAAACATTATTTTCATGTTTCATGTATAAGTTATCATGATATGTGAACCTTCAAGATTATTGAAATCTAAGTTCCTTTCTATTATCAATTCTAATTATATGATTTCTTTGTTAAGTTTGGGTAGCCAAAGGACAATTGGTCTGAAACTAATATTAATCATTTTATTGATAAGGAAAGAACCTTTCTGATTGTTGCCTTACCTTATATTCTTCTAGAACCACACTATTATTTATCCTTTGTTCAATAAGCTAAAATTCTATAACTATTATGTTACATGTGATTTTACTCTTCAATGCTATTATTACAAGTGATTGCTATTAGCTCTAGCTATGGTACCTATGAACCCTTTTATGTAGAAATCCTCCTGTTGGTACGGGAAATCATCGAAACCTATACACAAGGTCTTAACTCGATGGATAGGGGTAGTGTATCCACCTCAACTAGAAGGAGCAGTTCTATTAGTAGAGCCTAATCAGCCTCACGCTTCTTTATAAGCTGGGAGTTAGAATTTGGTATGATGCCACATCTCCCTTGAGTGAATAAGGCAAAAGCAATCACTCTGCAAGTTATTAGTTTGATTTTTATGAACCTTGCTAAATCGCAAACCATAAATTATGAATTATGAACCCTTATAAAGGGATATATGTTATTGTATAAGTTGTATTGCTTACTCATTGAGATCATCTATCTCACCCCTTTTTCTTGTGTGGTTTCTAAATGAGCATTATGAGGAGGCAAGGTGATAGCTCAAGCAATCTACTCCACTTAGGGGATTTCCTTGTCTAAGTTTATTATCATACTGTGATATGAAGAGTCTCTTTTAAATGCTCCAGGAGTTCTTGTTTGGGGATTTTCTTTTTAGAACATTATTCTTTTGATGATTTATTTGGAGTCATGAATATTCTTTCTTATGGATTGTATTGAAAGTATTTTTTCAACTCTTCTTTCGTAAACTGAGGTTTTCCTTTATTAATGGTCAAATTAAGTTAATGTATGAGATTTTGGTATGATCCTAGATAGTGTTTATATGTGCATGAGTGGGTTCTATGGGTAGGGGTGACCTTTTGTTTCCTCATATTCTAAGATCGTCATATATCAAAAATTGGGATGTGACAATTAGGTTAAGTTTGAGATGGTTGGGTGAGCTTAGTGGTTCAAAAAAGGATTGATCATAGTGTTAAGCTATGGGCTTAGGAGCAATAATGTCTCTACTGTCAATAAGGTCTTGAATTTTGTGCTTTAAAGCATTGGACGCATCAATTTTGTGCCCTGGTCCTGTATGATAGTCACAGTGCTCATTTGCATTATAGTTTTTGGGCAATGGATTAGGAGGGGCTCTTGGCTCTAAAGGCTTAATAAGATGGGCATCTAATGCCTTTTTATAGACAATGCTTCGGGGCATGCCTAACTTAGAGAAAGCTCTTCTTTCTAACCTCATTAGCTGGTGATAGGAGATAGCATTTATCTCCTTTCCACTTTGGGTGGTGGAGCTAGTGGTATTTTTCTTACGATATCTCAAGTTAGAGGATTCATTTTCGATTTCTCTTGATTAGATCAAATCCTCTATCTTTCTGGCAATGGCAATGAGAGCTTTGAAGTTAGGGAGATACTGCATTTATAAATGATTCTATTATTGGGGAGGACATTCTTGACAATGATGTCAATTTGCTTTATTTTGGATGGACAGTTCACCATTTGGGTTGCTTTGGCCCTCTACCTTATAAGGAATACGATGAAAGACTCTCTTTGACCTTGCTTGGTTGTTTCTAAATCCCTTCAGGTGACATCCACTTTAATATTATAGTAGTATTATTTTACAAATGTACTACATATGTCATCCCAAGTTTTCTTATGATTTTGGTCCAGATCTAGCAACCATTTAATAGTGGCTCTAGTTAAGGACTATTGGAATAACTGAGCAAGGAGCTTATCATCCATACCAAATGGTCTCACAGTGCCCACATACATCTTGAGGTAAGTTTTAGGGCATATGGTGCCATTAAACTTGTCCATGACTAGCATATTAAATTTTGGAGGAACATGTGCATTCGGAAAAGAGAGCTAAAGAGTTGACATCTATCATGTCCTTATACTTTTTGATGTTCTTGATTGTTCTCTCTATGGCCTCAATTTTCTCCATCAATTCTTAGCTTTGGGAAAGCTAGAGAAATCCCTACTTTGAAAAGGATTTATAGTAAGAGAGGGAGTGGTTGCATTCAAGTCCATAGTATAAGAGGTTGGAGTTTCAAGTGCTTTCCCATTATCAATGGGATCAATAATAGGAGGAGTAAAAGTAGGGGCATGGTTAGTCCCAGCTTAGGTAGATGCAAGCTTAATATGAGCAAAAAGGGGAGTGACAGTGGCATTGGTCAAAAGAGCTAGAAATATTGGCCATTGGTACCTTAAAAATAGAAGTTAGCTAGAAAATGGGTAAGAATACATAATTGTGAAGGAAAAAAGCGAATGATTGTGAAGGTGTGCTAAGAAAAGGATTCGCTCAATGTGATTGGTCAAGGTTTAAAGGTTAACAATGTGAATGTGTGAGGTTACTGTGTTTTAAGGTGATGGACCATTGGTTTAAGGTCTTTGAGGTGTTTGATGGTTCCCTTGTCAAGCTTTTCATGTTATGTATGCATGATCATGATGTGATGCATGCCAAAAGAAGTTTCATAGGCATATGCATGAATGTTTCCATTATTATGGTACATGGAATACAAAGTCAACGCTAGGAAGACTACATGCATAAGGGTGAAGGGTGGTTTGCTTTAGGGTCCCCATCCCACTAGAGCATCGATATGCCTAACCATATGTGAGGCAAGGAGCCTCGCATGGGTTCTGTAGTACTGATGACTTGTTACCTACTGAAATGATCAGGGATTTGTTGCATGATGGAATGTTTTTGCTATCTGCTAACATACTTAAAGAGAGTTGTCAAGCCAATGTTACTCACCCTCTAAAAGTTTTCCTAAAGCTAAGGTAAGCAAGGAGCCTTCATTGTGCAAAGTGATGCATGAAAGTCAAATTATACTTAATGAGCCAAATGGAGATTATTTTAGAAAAAAATTTCCATAACCAAATAGTAATCCTCTTTATTTTCCTTTTTATTTTAAGTGACAACTAGTCCCTAGTAGAGTCGCCAACTATGAAACCTTGTCCAAATGCACCTCCCTCGCTCAGGGGGAATTTTGCCTAAAGGAAAGGTAAGCAATTTTTAAGGAGGTCATGAAATGCATTTTGGTGCTCATGATTGGAATGACTATCATTTGGAAAATTAATTTGTGATTTGAAAATGATTTTGAGAGTCGCCACTCTAATTTATATTTAAATGGGAAAATTAAGGAAAAACCCAATTTGTGACTCAAATTTATTAATTTTACAATTAACTTACTCAAGGATAAAAATCACCAGTCTTCGAACAAAGTTGAGCTCGGGGACTAAGTTTTTTGTTAAATAAACTAAATTTGGCTCTTAAGTTTAATTTGACTTAAAAATTGGTTCCATGAATTGTGATTATAAGATAGTAATTAAAATGCATTAGTGTAGCATAGTTATGAAATGCATGAGTAAATTCAAGAAATAAACATTCACAAGCCAAGGAGAGCCCTCCCTCTAGTTCTTATGGATTCTAGGGAAACCACAGAATTGCTCCTTAACTCCAAAACAATTAAATCAACTGAATACACTAATTAATTGGAAAATAAAAGGGGAAAGGTGATTGACTAGGAGTTGGATTTGAGGTTTGGATTTAGATACCAAATAAGCCTATGTACCCCATTGAATAGGGATCAAAACCCACATAGTTCATTCCATGATTAAGTGGAGGGGGTTTAAAGGTTGATTAGATTGATTGATTGATTTAATTTGGAATTATGGGTGAGAGGGAAAGGCTAAAACCTTTACTTTTGGCCAGTAGAGAGTTATATTGAACCAAAGTTCTATTTTATCAGGACTGAGTGATTGGATTGATTGAGAGATTAATTAATTAATTAAAATAATTAATTAACTAATTAATGTGATGAAATGGATGGATAGATTAATTAATTAATTTGGATGAAGGGTGGATTAAAAAAGGATTAATTTAATTTTGAAAAAAAAAAGGATTAATTAATTAATTAATTAATTGAATGATTAATTTTAATTTAAAAAAGAGTTTTAGCTAATTAAAAAGATTAATTAACTTGGTTAGGATGAGACAATTAATTAATTAAAAAGATTAATTAATTAATTAGAGAGTGGTTGGAGGGAGAAGAAGAGAGGAATTCGAGGATAGCAATCTACTCAAATTCAAGAGCTGAAGAGAAATGAGAAATGGAGGAGGGTATTTATAGGAAAAGTGGATGAGAGTAGTTTAGGAATTGAAAAAGTGAAAAGACCAAAAGGATAGGCTGAAAAAGGGGTTAAAAATTGGGTTGAAATGGGCAAAATAGACATTTTGGCATAGAAAGGGGGACCACGGGCGTGGATCCAATGTGGCAGCCTATCTTTTTTTTTTTTTTTAAGAGATTGGTTATTGGTTTAGGATTTAGAAAATTTGGATATCCAGTAGCAATGTAATTCAAGGCTAAAAAAATTTTCTTTTCTGGCAACTAACCCCCATCCACTAATTGGCTAGCGGGATCTCCATAATGGCTTTGTATAGTGTGTTAAACTTAGCAGGTGTTAGGATATGGTCAGACAATGATTTACCAATCAATGTTGGTGTGTCTGAAATTAATTATAGGACAGTTTGGCAATCAATGTTAGTAGAAATTTAGTCAGTTCTAGAAAAATGATGTCTGATATAGAAGGTTTAATCAAGGTCAAAGAAGTGTCAGTGTTCTCTTAACCAGCTAGTGGCCCTAAACTTATTAGGTGTCAAGTTGCGACTATATCATGAGAGTGCAAAATTGAGTGTTCACAGCTACCCCATCATCAGAATTGTCTTCTCTTAAGGTGATTATGATGATAGTGAACTTAAGAAAGTGATGATGCAAGGAACCAAATGGATGTCTTGGTTAGTGCTTAGACATGTTTAGGTGAGAAACATGGTTAAAAAGAAAGATGACAAAAAGAACCACAAAGATGTTTAAGCTATCATTTCTAAACATTTTCAGGGTGGAAAATGTGACTGACTTTGACAAATGGATAGGAGAATGGATTGCGGGGATGCTTAGATGTTTGTCTATAGGCATTTATGGATGAAAATTGACTAATAAATAGAAGCAGGAAAAGAAAATAAAGAGATATCTATACTAATGGCTAGGTATTTTTAGGTGAATTAAGGGATATGGTTGATTCATATGAAAAGACAGGGAAAGGATCCAAAGGGACATCTAGATTTGACATTTTTAGGTGAAGAGTTTAGATGGATTTTAGATAAAAGAAGTGGAAAAAAGAACCAGAGGGATGTCAATGTCTAGACATTTTTAGGTGAAGGATGTGATTAACTTTAAGATGAACAAGGATGGAAAAGGGAACCATATTGACTCTTAAGTAAGAATTTAGAAATTTTTGGGTGGAGGATATGATCAATTCAAAATACTAGGAGATGGGAAAGGAAACGTAGAGATGCCTAGGTGATCATTCCTAAATATTTATATGTGGATTAATTGATAAAGGAAGATGCGTCTAGCATCTTTGAGAGACTTCACATGACCTCTCTAAAAATAGGACCTTGCTCTATACGAAGGCTATCTAAAAAGGGGACCTTACTCTATACAAAGGTCATTTAAAAAGGTTGTTTATTAGTTGAAAGACATGAGTCTTGACTGCTATCTTGGGATTTCCTAAAAGTGAGAATGCTTTGATGAACTGAGTATTCGAGCCACTAAAAGGTCAACATAAATCACCATGGTACCTCAAGAGGGGTTGACAATTCTAAAAGGTGTCAGTTAGATTCTGCAAAGTGCCAATTAGCTTCTCAGGGTTACAAGTCAATTTTAGAAAGATGTTAGCCAATTTCGAGCAGGTATCAATTAGTTTTGGAAGGATTTGATCAAATTCGAGGAAGCATGGTCAGCTTCAATGGATGTTGGTTAGTTTTGAGAAGGCATTGATTAATTTTGGAAGATGTCAATCAGCTTCGAGGAGGTACCTATAACAACCCACACCTACCCTAGAAATTTTCGTGACAATTTGCTTGACTTAGAACTACTAAGGCTAAGTGTGTGCTTTTATGGAAAATTATGTGCTATGTGATTGATGGGTATATGGCATGTTAAATTAATTTTAATATGCATAATATGAGTTATTATTGTGAAATAAATAATTTATATGAAGTGCATTAGGATAAAATAATTTATTTTAAATAAAATGAATTTTCATGCATAAAGGCAAATTCCAAGCATAAAACAATTTTTATGAGTATTTTAAAATAATTTTTAAATAAATGGTTGGGGGGAAATATTACAGAAAATAATAAGAAAAATATTTTATTTTAACTACCTATAATCAGCCCCTAAATTAAGTAAAAAGTCCAAATACCTAAATACCCATTACACCAAAACCTCCCTAACCTAGCTCATTAAGAGTAATCTTGGAAATTACCCAAAACCCTACATATAAATTCAAGAAATTTGGCAGCCCTAGTATTCCAGTAGCCACACTCTATTATTTTAGTATTTTGATGAAAAAATTCTCCCAAAATAATTCTTTCCACCGAAATTCTCAAAACACTTTCAACTTTGCAATTTCTTGACAATATTCGTAAGTTTTTCCTTTCTTTCAATTTCCTATATGATTTCTATAAAATAAATTATGAGAAAATTATTTGAAATTGAGTGTTTTTTAATTTTTATTTATTAAATTGGTCCTAGGTGATTTCTTGTGAGAGAAATCGATTTTTCCTACTGAAAACACAAACCTCTCTATGCAATTTCTCCAAAGGTAAATCCTACAACTCAAAATTGAAATTTTCAAGCATAAACATTGCCAGGGGGGCAATTTTTACATGCTTCTATTCTAAACTGATTTTTGATGTGTTTAGATGAAAAATATTGAATTAAATCATATTTCTACATATTACTATAATGACTAAAAAGTTTTAGAAAATACGAAAATTCAAGGTTTTCGTTCTAGAACTTAAAAGTTAGAAAATTCTATGATTATATATACATATGGCTGCCAATTTGTGCATGATGGAATCCTAAACTAATATTTATTTTTTTTGGATAAAAAATAATTATTTAAATCATGTGTTTACATATTACTGTAATGATCAAAAAACACCAGAAAGCTAGAAAACTCATGATTTTCACTCTAAACCCTAAACTTAGATTTTCATGCATGAAAATTGTCCATGGTTAACCGATTGGTGTGTTAGTGTTCTAAACTGATAACTGTTGTGATTGAATGAAAAAAAATGGTTTAAATCACATGTTTACATATTGCTGTAATGACTGGAAACTACCAAAAACAAGAAAACTCATGGCTATTCATCCTAAAAACTAAAGTTAGAAAATTTCATGCATATGGATTTATATATGAGTCGATTCATATATCTTTATGTTCTAAAATGATTTTTGTTATGATTACATGGAAACTCTTGGTTCAAACCATGTTTTTACATATTACTGTAATAGACAAAAATTACGAGAAGTAAGAAAATTCAATTTTCTCTTTTAAAGGGCATTCGGCCTATATTGAAATTCTTATCCCAATTTCTATAAGTTTTGTGTAATGTATTTTAATGATTATTGACATGTATGAATGAATGATAAATAGTTAAATTGCATGTTGATTGAAGGAATGACCCTAGACAAGCCTAGAGGCAATTTGGTATACTTAAGGTATCTTAACACTATGTTGTAATTAATATTTGAATGTGATTGGATAATGTGGAAGTAGGTTGTATTATGAGTTAATAATGAATTAATGATCTTGAATTTATGAAGAGATTGATTGAAGGAATTGGTCATAAGAGATAAGCATGATGCTTGAAAGGTTATTTGTTAAGTTGACATATATGGAAGTGTCAAGTGTACTAAGAAGATTGTTAAAGTGAATTAATATTAAGCTAATGATATTGTGTTGACCTTAGAAAGGTATTGACATAATTGTAATGTGTTTTCATATGGTCCTATAAAGGCTAAGTGTACAAGACTTTTAAAGTCAACATGTTATGTACAAGTGATGAGTGCACTTCTATATGCAACTCTAAGTATATGTGAATGTTATATATGCATGGGGTAGTTATGGGATAGGATAGCATCATGATTAAATAAATACTAAGTATTAAATTAAATATTATGATAGAGCTTGAGGAGCTTTAGAGGTTTAAAAGTGTTATATATACTAGGAGCGAACGAACCATAAGGTGAGTAAACACTATGTTCATGTTACAAGTGTGAGTAAACATTATGATATTGTTACAAGTATAAGCTATCATGATATGTGTACTTTGATATTCTTAAAACCCAAGTTCTTTCTATACTAAAACGAAACTCTATGATTCCTTGTTAAGCTTGGTTTGCTAAAGGACAATTGGTCTAAAAACTATTTTTGTTTATCCAATGATAGTTTCTTTGTGATTATTGCCCTAACTTATATTCTTTCTAAAACTACACTATTCTTGAATATTTTGTTCAAAAAGTTAACTGATATTACTATTGTGATACATGTTTTATTGCCTTAAATGTTATTATTATATGTGAATACCATTAGCTCAAGCTATGGTACCTTTAACCGTTTATGCAGAAGTCCTCGTGCCAATGCAAGTAATCATCAAAACCTATGCACACAGTCTTAACAGTGTATCCACCTCAGCTAGAAAGGGGTAGTTCTGGCCATAGGGCCTGATTAGCTTCATGCTTTTCTATGTGATAGGAGTTGGAATTTGGTTTAATGCCACCTCTCCTCTATGTGTTCGAGTGATAAAGCAACAGCTTTCACTCTCTATGTGTTATAAATATGATTTCTACAAACTTTTTAAATTGAAGCCTTGCTAAATTGCAACTTAATTCATGAATTCTAAATCATGAACTATGTGTATAAGCTATGAGTTTCCTTTTTAAAGGAATATATGTTAATGTATGTGCTATATTGTTTACTCATTGAGATCATCTATCTCGCCCCTTTTTTCTTGTGTGGTTCCAGGTGAGCAAAATGAGGAGGCAAAGTGATAGCTCAAGCATTCTAATTCACTTGGGGGAACTCCTTGTCCGAGTCTTTAATAATACTATGCTATGAAGGATTGTCATTAAATCCTCCAAGAATATTTATTTTTTATGCTATTTATTAAGGATTTGATTGGATTATGAATATTATTTCCTCATGGATTATATGTGAAGTGTCTAATTATTGTCTTCCACAACTAAAGGTTTTCATATAATGTTTTAAATAAGTTATTGTATAAGGTTTGGTATGATCCTAGGCAAGACTTATATATATGTAAGTGGATTCTACAGGCGTGGGTGACCTTATGTCTCCTCATGTTCTAAGACCATCATATCTTTAAAGTTGGGATGTGACAGTACCAGTCAGTTTCAAAAGATATCAGTTAGCTTCAAGGAGGTATCAGTTAGTTTCTAGAGATGTCGATTAGCTTCAAGGAGGCATTGGTCAACTTCAGAAGATGTTAGAGAGGATATTAACTCACCTTATTCATGGCTATGGATAGTTACACATGCATGAATGTTTGTGTATAGATTATGTGTGCATGTTTTAGGATTTATAAACCTTTTGTTTAATTTTTATGCCATGGATGATTTGTGATGATGCTTGTAATGGATGATTGCATGGGTGCAAAATGGTGAATTCATAAGTTTGCCTTGTGAGTACAATTTTCCATGTGACTTTTATGTCCATCGAGCCATATTTTAGCCATTACATGCATTTGTGGACTGAAAAACTCAAATAGGTTGAGAAAATCAACTTAGGTAGATATGAGATTGTAACTATAGTGGCTCTAAGAGGAGTTTAGGTGGATTAGGATTTCCTGAGGGCATATTTTCAGTTTTGGAATATAGTGTTCTAGGTGTTTTGGCTTGGTGCGGGTATGGAAAAGCTATACTCCATTCACTATAAGTTCAATCCTATGCTTGACTATGACCCAGCGGCAATTCTAAGGGTGCCATAGCTCAAAGTTAGGCATCTCTGAATTTTTTAGGAGTTTTTTGGACTTGCCTCAGGATGTCACAAGCTAGATGGTTGTTGATGGTCATGTGAATTTAACTAATGTGGTTGAGGAGTTTTACAACCCAATGATTAGGGAGATATGATAAGGTAAAGACTCAGGATGAGGGCCTCAATTCTTTACTTGACAATTAGGTATCTGTCTATTGATTTTATTAGCTAGGGTGATTCTAAGGCAATGGATCTAGTGCATTAGATGGAGTAAAGCCATTCTATGGCTAAGGCTATTTTGGAAGAGACAACGAGTCTAAATTGCAATGCATAATGTTTAGGGAGATGAACTATTTCTCATGTTATTCTACAGATGCGGGAGAATTTGGCTACTCCTACACTTCCTTTCAAAAGTGCTTAACATGTGTTTGATTTGGGTTGTTTTATAGGTTTAGCTGATAAACTATCTCAAGGTGGTGGCCCATCTAGTGAGAGGTGCTTATACTACTTTTCAATATTGCATGTGCCCTATTAAGACTTAGTCAAAGATTGGGTAGGATGGTTGTTTGTAGCTTCTCTTAGGAGACATATTTTGGCACTACTAATAGTATGGGACTGGGTCTTCCATGACCAAGAACCATGGGTGATGAGTGGTTTGCTTGTTGGGTTTGGTTTGAATGACCTTCCACCAAGGATGAGGGTTTATAAGGTAGATGTGGTAGACTTAGGATATGCCCCCAGTTATTCTTTTTTTTTTTAGTATATATGAATCGCAGCTTCCATTACCAAAGCTATCAAAGGAGGTTGGCTAAGGAGTTATCATGCTATTTGTTTTAGGATTTCATTTGGGATTATAAAGAGGTATAGTAAGTGGTTGATAAAAGTGGTTTGGCAAGTTAAAATAGAGTACCAAGCTGCCCTACTAACCGAAAATAAAGAGTGACATAGTTGAGGAGGAAGAGACTATAGAAGGAGCCATTAGTAGCTAGAGGACTATAACAAAGACAAAAAGGGGATTCAATCATTGGTTGCAATAGTGACTTAGACTATGGTGGCGGTGATAGAGAAGACTATGACTGTAGTGAGAAGATAAGGTGACACTATAATAGAGGTTTAAAGAGGGATTACTGCAGTTAGGGCTAAGAGGAGGACTGTAGTTTTTTTAGTGCAAAGGAGGATTTTAGCTACTACAGCATAGAGTAGTAGCTTTTGAGATACTGTTAAATAGAGGAGGACTTCTAAAAGCAATTTTGAAACTGCCAGTACTTTAGAAGGGGTTTTCAATAGTGATATTGTGAGTAATTCTAGTTTTATGAGTACTTCTGTTGTTGTAGTGGAGGAAGCTATGAAGACCAAAAGGAGGGATGTGACTAATGAGGAGATTGTGGTGGACTCTAATTCTAACGAGAGCACAAGATATATGCACCCTAGGAGGAGGAGGAGGATTGGTTATACTATGATTTTAGATATGACCCTTTTGTTTTCTATTTAGGATATTTATAGGTTGATAGGACTACATGATACATGATAAACTATAGACGACATTGAAAAGGCTATCCTTTTGTCATGATAATGGGTTGTATTTTGTAAAATCTATCACCATTGTATGAATCTTTTATTTTTTTTCTAATTCCTGCCTAAGTCACTATGAACCCTTAATTTTATACCTCATCATTCAACTGCAGGTTGACACCTAATAAGATTAGAGCGTTACGCAAAGCCAGCAAGGCGATCTCGCTAGCCAGTTAGCGGGCAAGGGTCAAAAGGGCAGTGCCCCTTATAGGGGTGCAGGAGGCAGCGCCCCCAAAGCTAAAAATAGACTTTCAGTCACATTACTATGATAATGTTTAATTTTCAAACAACAGCACTTTTCCTAACCTGACTGAACCTTCTATATTAGACAGTATTTTTCTAAAACTGATCGGATTTTCTCCCTAACTGACTATTAAAATGTTCTAAAATTAATTTTGAACCCATCGACACTGTTCGATAATTTTTCTAAGCTCTATAACTCACAAAAACTAATATGAAAGTTCCAAAAACTAACCAAGCAAAAAAAGTGAAATTCCAGCCAACACGCCTGTCGAGGCGCAGGCGGCAACTAAGCTAGTCTGGGCAACGTCAGCGACCATTTTGGTGGCATGCCTAAGCCCCTCCAATGGCATGATCCCCACTACCCTTTTGCAATTCCCAAAATGCCCCTAATCTGATTTTGCATCATTTTTTCAGCCCTACCCTTTTAGTCTTTTCACTTTTCCACTTCCCAAACTACCCTCACTCACTTTTCCTATAAATACCTCCCTCCACTTTTCTTTCCAACACCCATCTTGAATTAGTATTGATGGTTGTCTATTAATTCCTCTCTTCTTCTCCCTTCAACCACTCTCTAATTAATTAATTAATCTTTTTAATTAATTAATTATCTCACCCTAACCAAGTTAATTAATCCTTTTAATTAACTAAAACTCTTTTTTTAAATTAAAAATAATTAATTGATTAATCTTTTTAATTAATTATTAATCACTTTTTTCCAAAACCAAATTAATTATTTTTCTTAATCCACCTTTCATCCAAATTAATTAATTAATCCATCTATCCTTTTCATCATACTAATTAGTTAATTAATCATTTTAATTAACTAATTAATCTCCCAATCAATCAAATCACCCGGTCCCGATAAAATGGAACTTTGGTCTGGTAAAACTCTCCACCCTCTAAAAACAAAGGTATTAGCATTTTTCTCTTACACATAAACCCAAATCAAATTAATCAATCTGATCAACCCTTGAACCCCTCCACTTAATCATGGAATGAACTATGTGGGTTTTGATCCCCATTCAATGGGGTACGTAGATGTGTTTGGAATCTAAATCCAAATCTCTATCGATCTCTTTTTCCTTTTTTAATTTATGGATATTTTATTTTAATTTTCACCTTACACTCATGTCATATTCATGCATCTTATTTACAAATATCATCTTATAATATTTTTCATTCATGAAATTAAGTTTTAATTCAAATTAAATTTAAGAGCCAAATTTAGATTATTTAAAACCAAAAACCTAGTACCCAAGCTCAACCTTGTTCGAGGCTAGTGATTTTATTCATATGCAAATTAAAGTAAAAATTAATAAATTGGGGTCAACATGGGTTTTTTCCTTAATGTTTTCCCAATTAAATAAAATTAAGGTGGTGACTCCCAAAATCATTTTCAAAATCAACCAATTCGAACCCGAGGGTTTTATCGTGAGTCTAAACCCGAATGAGCATCCCAGTTCTCTCTAGCGGACTAGGCCAGTGCTTGGGCGAGGCCTCATAGCTAGCGACTCCGCTGGAGACTATTTGCCACCTTTTTTAAAATAAAAAGGAAAATGAGCGGATTACTATTTGGTTAAGGAAAATTTTTCCAAAATAATCTCTTTTTGGCTTATTATGTATAATTTGACTTTCATGGATCACTTTGCATAATAAAGGCTACTTGCCTAAACCTTAGCTTTAGGAAAACTTTTAGATGGCGAGTAGCATTGGCTCAACAACTCTCTCTAAGTATGTTGGGAGATAGCGAAAGTATTCCACCCCGCGATGAATCCCCGATCATTTCAGTGGTGTAATGAGCAATCAATACTGTTGGACTCACGCGAGGCTCCTTGCCTCACATGTGGTTAGGTATATAATGCTCTAGTGGGACAGGGACTCTTAAATTAAACCACCTTTCACCCTTGTACATATAGCTACCCTACTCTTTGACCTTAGGTTCTATGTACCATAATAATCGATACTCTTGCATATCTGTGAAACCTTTTTTGACATGCATCACATCATGATTATGCATACATAACATAAGAAACTCGACAAGGTAAACCCTCAAACATGTCAAAGACCCAAACCGATGATTCGTTACCCTAAAACACCTCACACACTCACCCCATCAACATGTGAACTCGATAACCAACCACGTGGAGGGAATCCTTTTCTGGACACACCTTCACATTTATGCCATTTTCTCCTTCATAATTCTGTATTCTTACCCATTTTTTCCATCTTTTTTTGTTTAAAGGTACCGATGTCCAACACCTCCAGCCCCTTTGACCAAGAAGCAATAAGCACCTTTTTTGCCAATCTCCTCAAGAAACTAGAGGAAACATTTTAAACTACACTCACTATCGCCCTCAAAACCCAGGCCAATGCCTTCACTAATGCTCTCAACGCCCAGTCTACCACTTTCACTAGTGCTCTCAATTCCCAATGCCAATTGATCATCAATGAGGTCAAGGAAATGACATATGTCATTGTCATTCCCCCTCTTGCTCATGTTAAGCCTGCATTTGCCTAAGCTGGGACTAGCCATGCCCCACTCCTCTCATTATTGATCTCACCGATAAAGGGAAAATGCTTGAAACTCTAATCTCTCCTGCTATAGACTTAAACACAACCACTCCTTCTCCCACTATGAATCCTTTTCAAAGTGGAGATTTCTCTAGCTTTCTCGAAGCCAAGAAATTGATGGAGAAAATTAAGACTATGGAGAGAAAAATCAAGAACATAAAAAAGCATGAGGACATGATAGATGTCAATTCTTTAACTCTCTTCACAAATATACGGGTTCTATTAAAATTTAAAATGCCAATCATGGACAAATTTAATGGCACCATATGCCCCAAAACTCACATCATGATGTATGTAGGCACCATGAGACCTTTCAGTGTGGACGATGAGCTCCTTACTCAGTTATTCTAACAGTTCTTAACTGGAACTACTATCAAGTGGTTACTAGATCTTGACCAAAATCACAAAAAGACTTGGGATGACATATGTAATGCATTTGTCAAGCAATACCACCATAACATTGAGGTGGATGTCACTCATCGAGATTTGGAAACCACTAAACAAAGACCAAGAGAATCCTTCACCATATTCCTTACAAGGTGGAGGACAAAAGTGGCTCAAATGGTGAACCATCCATCTGAAGTATAGCAAATTGACATCATCATCAAGAACCTCCTCCCCCAATATCAGGCTCATCTGCAAACTGAATACCTCCCCAGCTTCAAAGCTCTCATTGCTATTGCCTCCAAGATTGAGGATTTGATTCAATCGGGACAAATAAAAGATGAATCCTCTAATTCGAGGTATCATAAGAACAACAATTACACCACCAACTCCAATACCAAAAGAGAAAGGGAGGTAAATGCTATCTCTTATCACTAGCCAATGAGGTTGGAAAGGAGGACCTTTTCTGAGCTAGGCATGCCCCTTAACATCGTTTATAAGAAAGCCTTAGATGCTAATCTAGTTAAGCCCTTAGTACCATAACCTCCTCCAAACCCCTTGCCCAAAGGTTATAACACTAGTGAGCATTGTGACTATCATCAAGACCCAGGGCACAAAACTAATGCGTGCAAGCCTCTGAAGCATAAAATTAAGACCTTATTGATAGTAGAGACATCATTGCTCCCAAACCCAAAGTCTAGCACCACCACCTATCCTTTTTTGAACCATCAAGCTCACCCGACCATCTCGAGCTTCACCCAATAACTAGTATTTTGAGAAGAGTGCCACCGATATTGTGTGCCTATCCAACTCCTCTGAGTCTATGTCTGAGTCATTTGAGTCCTTGTCTAAATCACCTAAGTTAGAGTTTGCATCAGAGTCTTTTAAGTCTATTTCTATTAAATCTTTCTTTGAATTTAAGTCTGTTAAGTCTTACCCTTCGAAGTCTTTATTTTGCCTTTTCAACTTATCCTTTAATGTACTCATGATGGGACTCTTTTTTTCAGTAATAAAAGTTTGAACTTTTTAATTTGCTTTAATTTTTTCTAATTCATCTTTATATGGGACATTTTAAAAAAAAGGGAAAAAGGAAAAAGAACAAAAAATGAAAAATAAAAAAAAAAGGAAAAAGGCAAAAGGATTAATTAATTATGGCACAAAAAAAAATCAAAAATCCCATACATTGCATTTGCATGGCAGTAGTGAAAAAGCTTATAGACTATTCTATACAAGATAAGATAGGGATGATCCAAGCATCGCAGTTCACAAGATCCTTACCTACATATACAAGAAGCTTGTCAAAGAGAAGTCATGGAGAATGAAGATAGAATAGATCGAAAGGTATCATGACCAGTTGAATGCCATTGAGGAAAAGAGAATCGATGCTCTGTACAAAGTTCAAGATTATTAATAGAGACTAGCCGAGCACTTCAACTAAAAGGTGAGAGACAAGGGTTTGCAAAAAGGAAATCCAGTTCTAGAAGACATCCAAGCCCTTATTCATGATCTAAGAGGAAGGTCAAACTGAACTAGATTGGACGGCATATGCTCAAGAAGATCCTATTCGACAGAGGCACCATCTTCATAGACATGGATGGAAGCAAATTCTCCCATCTTAGCAATCCAGATCAGCTAAAATGATACATCATCTAAAGATGACATATGCATTTCATTTTTATTTTTCATGCATATGTAATTAGAACTACGTGGACCTGATTCTCCCTAAAAGAAATAACTAACAAAAAATGATTGTACGAGATACATAGACAGCTCATCTCGGGTATGGTCCAAATCATAATATAAAATATTTTGTTGCATCGCATTCTCATTCTCTTTGTGCCTAATACATCATTCACTTAATTCTTTTGCCTAAACAAAAAAGAAAAAAAAAAGAAGAAGAAGGATGCTTTTTAAGCTGAAAACCTAAAAGGGCAGCTTAGGTAGAAATTAGAGCAAAAATAAAAGATGTCTCGTTTAATGATGATTAAATCTTGTAAAATACAAACCCATCATAAATGATAGTCTTTTCAATGTTGTCTATAGCTTATCCTATTTCGTATAGTCTTATCAACCTGTAATTATTTCAAGAAAAAGGTCATGTCTAAAGTCATAGCCTAGTCAGTCCTCCTCTACCTCCTAAGATGCAAATTTGTCGTGTCCTCATCAGAGTCAAAGTCTGTCACAATATCCTTTTTTTTTAGTCACTACTACAACCTGTGGTGTCACACTTCTAGTAGATCCCCGAGTCTCCTTCAAAGAATGAGTCAACCCTTTTGTTTGGGCTATAATCCTCTTGCTACCAATGGCTCCTCATATGGTCTCTCCTTCCCCAGCTGCTTCATCCTCTATTCCTCTCAGCAGGGCAGCCTAGTACTCTTTCTCAATTGGCCAAACCACTTTTATCAACTACCTGGCATACCTCTCTATTGTCCTAAGTGAAATCCCAAAATAAAAAGCATGACAACTCCTCAGCCCGCCATCACCTGATAGCTCTGGCAATGAGAGCTGTGATCTGTATAGACTCTAAGAAGAAAAAAAAAACTAGGAGCACATCCTGAATCTACCTCATCTACCTTATAACCCTTATTCTCTAGTAGAAAGTTATTAAAACTAAGCCTAACAGGCAAAACCACTTGATACCCATGGCCCCCAGTTAGGAGAGATGTAATCATTTACTATTAGTAGTACTAAAAATGTGTCCTCTGAAGGCAAGCTGTAAGCAACCATCCTATCTAATCTCAGACCAAGTTTCAATAAAGCATGTGCAGACTAAAAATTAGGGGCCACCACCTAAAAATGATCCATCATCCACACTTTTAAAATTACCAAAAACCTAAAACAGACACCCATAAAGCACCCCTAACAAAAAGGATAAGAATAGATAATTTTTTCTCACTTGGTGAATAACTGGCAAGACAGTTCATTTCTCATAAGTGTCTCCGCTAGCATGGCCCTAACAAACCCGTATCCAACTCTTAAATAGAAAACTAAGGTCTTGAGTCTCTGCCTACTTATATCTCCCTAGTCACTGGGATCATGAAGCTTCTCAATCATAGCCATCAAATTCACTTGATCATCACCAACCACCATCTGGCCTGCAACATCTTAAGGCAAGTCCAAAACTCCCAAAAAATACAAAAAATGCCAAACTCCTCGAGAATGACACAGCTCCTTTTAGCAGACTAAAACAGAAATTCCATGCCCTCAGATCCTAAAAATCAAGCCCTTAGAAAAATCTCAATAATCTCCTTGTAATGCCACCATGGCAACTATTCCATACCAACCTAAGTTGAGTTCCTCAACTTTATCGAGTTTTTGAGTCCACAAATACATGTTTTCATGGGACACAAAAGTCACATGAAAAATTGCATTCACAAAGCAAATGCGTGAATCCACCCTTATGCATCCATACAATCATCTATTATAGGCATCATCACAAATCATACATAGCATAAAAGTCAAATAAAAGGTCTATGATTCTAAAACATGTATACATCATCTATGCACCAGCATCTATGCAATCATCTGCAATCATGCACTATCATGCATAAGTCAAGCCAATAGCCTCACTAGCCTCTCCTAAGCCTAACTAGTACTTCCTCAAAGCTGACCGATACCTCTTAAAGTTGACCAATGCCTCTTTGAAGCTAAATGGTACATTTCCATATCTAATCAATGAAGTATAACTTCTAGAGTCCCTTTACTACTAGGAAAGTTCCTTTTAGCCTTCTGAAAGGCCCAACCCCTTACATTCAAAAGCCTAAGTTTCTTTGGCACAACTAAAATCTTATTAGAATCTCTGGAGCTAACTCGCCATAAATGGAGGCTCTCCTACTAAGATCTTTTTAGAATCTCTTGAGCCAACTCGCTATAGGCTGAGGCTCTTCCTTTACTGAAATCTATTTAGAATCTATCAAGCCGACTTGCCATAGGCCGAGGCTCTCCTCCTTCCGAGATCTTTTCAGAATCTCTTGAGCTGACTTGCCATAGGCTAAAGGTCTTCCTTTACCAAAATCTTTTTCATAATCTGTCGAGCTGACTCACCATAGGCTGAGGCTGTCCCTTCACCAAAATCTTATTAAAATCTTTTGAGTTGACTTGCCATAAGCTGAGGCTCTTCCTCTACCAAAATCTTGTTAGAATCTCATGAGCTGACTCGCCACAGGTCGAGGCTCTCTTTTCACTAAATTATCTTGTCTAAAATCATCTTCCACCTATGAGTGTCTAGAAATGGTCACATAGACATCCATGTGGTTCTTTTGCCATCTCTTTTATCAAAATCCATCAACTCCACCCTTTAATGTCTAGAAACGATCACTTAGGCATCAATGTTGTCCCTTTTTCCACCTCTTTTGTCTAAATCCATTAATTTTACCAATAAATGTCTAGAAATGGTCACCTAGATATCTATATGGTTTCACTTTCCACATCTTTTACCCAAATCATCTTTACCTCCAACATTAAGGCTGAATAGATAGCCTTGATTAACATTCACCAAATCTTCTCTAGCATTAAGGCCAAATAGATAGCCTTGATTAAGATTTACCCAAATCTTCTTTACCTCTAACATTATAGGCTAGACATATAGCCTTGATTGAGATTTACCCTAAATCATCTTTACCTCTAATATTAAGGCTTGAAAGATAGTCTTGATTAAGATTTACCCTAAATCATCTTTACCTCCAACATTAAGGCCAGACAGATAGCTTTGATTGAAATTTACCGAACCTTCTTTATCTCCAACATTAAGGCCAGATAGATAGCCTTGATTGAAATTCACTAAACCTTCTTTGTTCTCTAACATTAAGGGCGGACAGATAACCTTGATTGAAATTCACCAAACCTTCTTTATCCTCTAACATTAGGGTCAAATAGATAGCCTTAATTGAAATTCACCACAACCATTCTTGAGTCCAACGTCAAGGCCAAATAGATAGCCATTAATAAAATCTCATCCTAGAGGGCCTCCTCCCAAAGGACCTAACAACGACACACAAGCCCAGAGTTTGACATGGCACCTCTTCCCAATATTCACTATCATCAGAATCACCTTATGGTTAAAGCCAATTCTGATGAGGGGGCAGCTGTGAACCCTTAATTTTACACCTCATCATTCGACTGCAGGTCGACACCTAATAAGATTAGTGTGCTACGCAGAGTCAACACGGCGATCTGGCTAGCAAGTTAGCAAGCAAGGGTGTAGGGGGCAGTGCCCCTTGCAGGGGTGTAGGGGGCAACGCCCCTTGCAGGGGTGTAGGGGGCAGCGCCCCTGAAGCTAAAAATGGACTTTCAGTCACATTAGTATGAGGATGTTTAATTTTCAAACGCTGGCACTTTTCCTATCCTAACTGAACCTTCTATATTAGACAATATTTTTCCAAAATTGATCGGATTTTCTCTCTAACTGACTGTTAAAATGTTCTAAAATTAATTTTGAATCTATCAATACTAATCGATAATTTTTCTAAGCTCTATAACTCCCAAAAACTAATCTGGAAATTTCAAAACCTTACTGAGCGAAAAAGTGATATTCCAGTGAGAACGCCCACCGAGGCATAGGCAGCGCCTGAGTTGGTCTGGGTGGCACCAACAACCTTTCTAGCAGCGCGCGGCTCGAGTCCCTGGTGGAGCTGCCCAGAGGCCCGACAGAGCCACCGACCCCTCCAGTAGAGCGATCCCCAGCACTTTTTTTGCAGTTCCCAAAATGCCTCTAATATGATTTTTCAGCATTTTTCTAGCCCTATCCTTTTAGTCTTTTCACTTTTTCACTTCCCAAACTACCCTCACTCACTTTTCCTATAAATACCTCCCTCCACTTCTTATTCCAACACACCACTTGAATTACTATTGATGGTTATCTACTAATTCCTCTCTTCTTCTCTCTCCAACCACTCTCTAATTAATTAATTAATCTTTTTAATTAATTAATTATCTTACCCTAACCAAGCTAATTAATCCTTTTAATTAACTAAAACTCTTTTTTTAAATTAAAAATAATTAATTGATTAATCTTTTTAATTAATTAATTAATCACTTTTTTTCCAAAACCAAATTAATCATTTTTCTTAATCTACCTTTCATCCAAATTAATTAATTAATCTTTTTAATTAATTAATCTATCTATACTTTTCATCATAGTAATTAGTTAATTAATCATTTTAATTAACTAATTGATCTCCTAATCAATCCAATCACTCAGTCCCGATAAAACAGAACTTCAATTTGGTAAAACTCTCCACCCTCTAAAAACAAAGGTATCAGCCTTTTTCTCTTACCCACAATCCCAAATCAAATCAATCATTCTTATCAACCCCTAAACTCCTCCACTTAATTATGGAATGAACTATGTGGGTTTTAATCCCCATTCAATGGGGTACGTAGGCACATTTGGAATCTAAATCCAAACCTCAAATCTAAATCTCTATCAATCTCTTTTTCCCTTTTTAATTTTTGGATATTTTATTTTAATTTTCACCTTGCACTCATGTTATATTCATGCATCTTATTTATAATTATCATCTTATAATATTTGTCATTCATGAAATTAAGTTTTAAGTCAAATTAAATTTAAGAGCCAAATTTAGATTATTTAAAACTAAAAATCTAGTCCCCGAGCTCAACCTAGTTTGAGGCTAGTGATTTTATCCATGGGGAAATTAAAGTAAAAATTAATAAATTGGAGTCAACTTGGGTTTTTTCTTAATGTTTTCCCAATTCAATAAAATTAAAGTGGCAACTTCCAAAATCATTTTCAAAATCAACCAATCCGAACCCGAGGGTTCCATCGTGAGTCTAAACTCGAATGAGTATCCCAATTTTCTCTAGCGAACTGGGCTAGTGCTTGGGTGAGGCCTCATAGTCGCCCTTTTGAATTTTCAACTTAGCAAGCTCTTCCTTTTCCTCGACTTTAATTTCTACTCAAGCCACCTTTTCAAGTTTTTAACTTGATGAGCTTGCTCTAATTTATGCCTAAACCATCCTTTTTGATTTTTAGGTTAGCGAGCATTTTTAAATTCTTTATTATTTTGTTTTAGGCAAAAGGAATTAATGAATGATGTATTGGGCAAAGAGGAAATAAGAATGTGATGCAGACAAAATATTTTGTAATATGATTTGATCCATATCTAAGTCAGGTTGCCTATGTATCTCTTACATCTTTTTTTTTTTTTGTCAATCATTTTCTTTTAGGGAGAATTAGGACCATATAGTTCTGATTACATATGTATGAAAATAGAAATGAAATGCATATGTCATCTTCAGATGAAGTATTTGTTTAGCTGATATATGTTGCAAGGATGGGAGTATTCATTTATGTCCATGCCTGTGAGGATGGTGCCTCCATCAGATAGGATCTTCTTAAGCATCTACAATCCAGCCCAACTTGGTCTGAACTTTCCTCTTAGATCATGAATAAGAGCTCGGGTTACTCCTAAAACCTAATTTCCTTCTTGCAAGCCCCTATCTTTCTCCTTCTTATTGAAGTGTCTAGCTAGTCTTTGTTGATAGCCCTAGATTTTGTACAGAGCATCTATTCTCTTTTCAGCAATGGCATTCAATTGGTCATGATACCATTTGATCTATTATGCTTTCATTCTCTACAGCTTCTAGTTGATAGGCTTTGTATAGGTTGAGATCTTGTGAACTGCGATCATTTGGATTTATCCTACCATGTACTTAGGTTCTCATGTAGAACAGTCTAAGAGATCATAAGCCTTTTCAATATGTAGATGCAATGTATGTGATTTTTTATTTTTCCTATGTGCCATAATTATTTGATTCCTTTGCCTTTTTCATTTTCATTTTTTTATTTTTCATTTTTTATTTCATTTTTGTTTCATTTTTTTTATATGTTTCAAATAAAGATGGATCAAAGAAGTAGAGTATAGAGAATCAGGAAAGTAAGTAGAAAACCTGAACTATTTTATTTTATGATAAAAGTTCCCTTATCATAGGTTACATTAGTACTAAAAGACAAGCCCAGAAGATGGTTTACATACTCAAAAAGATAGGCCTTGACAAACTCATATTCTAATAAGACTTAACAAAAATAGACTCAACAGACTCCAATGACTGAGATTTAGAGTCAGATGACTCAGACATGGATTTTAAGGACTCAGACATGGACTTAAAAGACTCAGATAAGGGCATAGCAGGCCCAACATTCTTCTTAAAATATCAGTTATTGGGTAAAGCTTAAGATGGTTGGATGAGCTCAGTGGTTCAGAAGAGGATTGTTAGCAATATTAGGCTTTGGGCTTAGGAGCAATAATATCAACATTGTCAATTAGGTCTTGGATTTTATGCTTTAAAGCCTTAGACGCATCAGTTTTATGCCATGGTCTTAATGACAATCGTAGTGCTCGTTAGCATTGTAATTCTTAGGCAAGAGATTGGAAGGTGCCTTTGGCTTAAAAGGCTTGACAAAGTGAGCTTCCACAGCCTTCTTATAGATAGCACTAAGGGGCATGCCTAATTTAGAAAAGTCCTTCTTTCTAACCATATTAGCTAGTGATAGGAGATAGCATTTACCTCCCCTTGTCTTTGGGTGGCAGAGTTATTATTATTGTTCTTGCAATACTTCAAATAGGAGGATTCATTAATGATTTTCTCGTATTGGATCAAATCCTCAATCTTGCTAGTAGTGGCAATAAGAGCTTTAAAGCTAGGGAGGTGTTGTGTTTGCAAACGGGTTTAGTACTAGGAGAGGAGATTTTTGACAATGATGTCAATTTGTTCTACTTCAGATGGATGGTTCACCATTTATGCTACTTTTGACCTCCACCTTGTATGAAAGACAGTTAAGGATTCCTTTTGTCTTTGTTTGGTAGTTTCTAAATCTTGGTGGGTAACATACACCTCGATGTTGTAGTGGTATTGCTTGATAAATGCATTGCATATGTCATCCTAAGACTTCTTGTGATTTTGATCGAGCTCTAATAACCACTTAACAATAGCTCCAGTCAAGGATTATTGGAATAATTGAGCATATAGCTTGTCATCTACTTTAAAGGATCTTATGGCACCCACATACATCTTAAGATGAGGTTTGGTGCATGTGGTGCCATCAAACCAATCTATGATCAGCATTTTGAATTTTAGTGGAACCCATGCATTTGAGATGAGAGCTAAGGAGTCGTCATATATCATGTCTTTGTGCTTCTTGATGTTCTTGAGTATTCATTCCATAACCTTAAATTTCTTTATTAATTTTTAACTTTGGAAAAACTGGAGAAATCTCCACTTTTAAAAGGATTTATAGTGGGAGATGGAACATTGGCATTTAAATCTAAGGCATGAGAGGTCAGGGTTTTAGGTACTTTCCCTTTATCAGTTAGATCAATAATGGGAGGAGTGAAAGTGCAGGCATGGCTAGTCCCAACTTGAGTGGAAGTAGACTCGACAAGAGTGAAAGGAGAAGTGATGGTGGCATTGGTCATTTCCTTGACCTCATTGATGATCAATTGGCATTGAGTATTTTGGGCATTGTTGAAGGTGGCAAATTGAGTCTTAAGGGCATTAGTGAAAAAGTCAACTTAAATCTTAAAAGTGGTGGTGAGTCCAAATTGGAACGTTTCCTCTTGCTTCTTGAGGAGATTAGTGAAGAACATGCTTATGGCATCTTGGTCAAAGGGGTTGGAAGTGTTGGCTATTGGTACATTGAAAAGGGAAGGAAAAAAAAAAGGGTAAGAACTCATACCTTGAAAGGGAAAAGAGATGTATGGATGTAATGGAGGGAAAAGGATTCCCTTATGTTTGGTTAGTCACCATGTTAAGAAAAGTGAGCGTGTGGTTATGTGTTTGGGGTAACAAACCATTGATTTTGGTGTTTGAGGTGCTTGGGCTTTTATTGTCGAGTTTTTCATGTTATGTATGCTTAACAATGTCATGATGCATGCCAAAAAAGGTTTCATAGGTATATGCATAAACATCTTGATTACTACAGTACATAGACCCTAGAGTCAAAGGTTAGGGCAACTATATGCACAAGGGTGAAGGGTGGCTTGGTTAAGTGTCCCCCTCCTACTAGAGCATCAATATACCTAACCACATATGAGTTAAGGAGCCTCGCATGGGTCAAATAGTACCAATTGCCCATTACACCACCAAAATGATCGAGAAATCCCTAAACTAGGTGGAATGCTTTTGCTATCTCCTAATATAATCAAAGAGAGTTATTAAGCCAATTCTACTCACCATCCAAAAGTTTTCCTAAATCTAAGTTTATGCAAAGAGCCTTTATGCAAAGTGATGTATGAAAGACAAATTAAACTTAATGAGCCAAATGGAGATTATTTTAGAGAAAATATCAACCAAATAGTAATCCTCTTTTTTTTTTTCCTTTTAAAAAGATCACAAACAGTCCCTAATGGACTCGCCAGCTGTGAAACTTGGCCCAAGAACTGGCCTGATCTGCCAAAGAGGAGATCAGAATGCTCATTTAGGTTTAAACTCAAGATTGGAGCCCTCAAGCTTGGATGGGTTGATTTTGAAAATGTTTTGGGAGTCACCACGTAATTTATTTTAAGTGGGAAAATTATAGAAAAATCAATTCATGACTCCAATGTACTAATTTTTCAATTAATTTACCCAAGGATAAAAATCACTAGTCTTTGAAATCAAATAGGTTTTGAAGACTAGGTTTTTGGTTTTAAATAATCTAGATTTGGCTCTTAAATTTAAGTTGGCTTAAAATTAATTTCATGAATGACAATTATAAGATAGTAATTAAAATGCATGAGCATTGAATGTTATGGATGCATGAGGAAATTAAGAAACAAAGCAAGTAAAGTAAGACATCCACAAGTTAAGAAGAGTGTTCTCTCTTGTCCTTATGGATACTAGGAGAATCACATAATAGCTCCTTAACTCCAAAATGATTAACTAATTATATAAATCAATAAATGGGATTCCTTCTCTAGCCTTTATGGTTTCAGGAAGGCCATAAATTCTCTTACAAAGTGACACGTGCATGAATATAAATAATTACTTTTGAAAGAAAAAAAGGGAAAAGGAATTAATTTGGAAATGGATTTGAGGTTTGAATTTAAATTAAGTGGGATTGTATCCCATTGAATGGGATCGTAGTTCATTTTACGATTAAGTGGAGGATTTAATGATTAATTGATTTTATTTAGGATTTGTGTGGGTGAGAAAAAGATGCTATAACTTATTTTTGACAGGCGAAGAATTTTACTGTACCAAAGTTTCATTTTATTAGAGTCGGAGAGTGGTAATCATACTCAAAGGCAGTGGATTAAAGTGGAGGGTCAAATTGATTGATTAATTTAAAAAATGATTAATTGAGTGCATTAATTAATTAAAAAGATTGATTAATTAATTAATTAGACATTTTTAAAAAGTGATTAATTAATTAAAAAGATTAATTAATTATTGATGTGATTAAAAAAGATTAGTTAATTAAATCCTTTTAATTAACTTAGTTATGGGATGGAATCAATTAATTAAAATGATTAATTAATTAATAATGAGATTGATTGGAGGGAGAGAGAGAAAGGAACAAGTGGATAACAATTAATACAACTTCAATGGTTTAGATGTAATGGAAATGGATGGGAGTTTTTATAGGCAAAGAAGGTGAGGACATTTTAGACAATGGAAAAGTGAAAAGACCAAAAAGAGGCTGAAAGGAGGGGTAGAATTATAAATTCCAAGGCTAGAGAAGGGTGACCAACTACATATTTTTGCATAGGGACCATGTGGATTCCCAGAGGCAATCGGCAAAATTTATAGGACTAGGGCATGGATTTGCCTAGACAGCCTATCAATTCACCTAGAAGCCATGTGGATCCACTGGCAGGGATAACTAGTAGCATGCTTTTTTTTTTTTTTTTGAGGTTTTTAGGACATCCATATAAGTTTTTTGGAGTTAAAAATTCAAAAAATTTATCGATCAACATTTGAAATAATCATTGACAATTTGGTAGTTAATATGAGGAGAAATCGTTCAATTCTAAAAAATATTGTCTAATATAAAAGGTCCGATTAGGGTTAGAGAAGTGTCATTGTCTAAAAATTAAGTATCCTTATACTAATATGCCTAAAAGCCCATTTTTTGCTCTGAGGGTACTATCCCATGATCCCTGCTTGCTAATTGGCTAGTAGGACTACCATACTAACTCTGCATAGTGCACTAATTTAGTAGGTGTTAAATTGTGGTCAGATCATAAGTGTGCAAAATGGATGATTCACAGTGATATTCATAGTGGGTTGCGATCCACTTTTTTGGTAGTAGGAGAATAAAATAAATTAAGTGGGTCCCTTTATTTTATAAAGTGTATACACTGTATATATAATAGGATAGTAGATATGTACAACAATAAGGGTAAGAAAAACATTTGACTAAACTTCTAAGAAAAACATTTTGCTTCCTCCTCCTTTCATGCTCTAATTTGCCATTTATTAGGATTCAAGATTACAATCTTGTCTTTTTTCAATAATTGAAAAAAAGAGGAAAAATATATGCTTCCTCCTTCAATTTATTGGCATATTGAGATGGCCAATCTTCTCCTTTTTCTACAATTACAAGTAGGGTTTTAGCTTTCCTGTCAAATTGCACGACTAAGTTCGTGGCCATTGAGGCTTTCAATCATCTCCTTTTTCTACAATTGCAAGTAAAGTCTCAATTTAGTTGTTAACTTATGCAACAAATATTGGCTTCCATTCTATTATTATTATAGCATTTGCCACTTCCCAAAGTTCAGTTTGGTATTCTAAAACATAAAGTAGAATATCAATACTTAAGATGGCTAGAAATCTTTCAACTTTAGTTTTTCATATGTATACAATTTCAATTTAATATTAAATTATTAAGGGTGCTTTTATATTGTTAGGAAAAAAAAAGATATGAATTTATGTATATGAATTATTAACCTGGTGATTATTTACTGTCAATATGTAGAAGTTTGGATAATATAAGTAATTTAATAATTAGATTGAGAGTTTGGTGCTATGGTACATTTTTATTACGTCAAAGTTTTTACTTTTAAATTTATTTGTTTAAATTATGATTAGCATTGATAAGCATATGTTTATTATTTTATTTGAATTTAATAAAAATGATTAGCATATGTGAGCTGACAAAAGTATATATTTGCGTGGTGGAAAGATATGAATTGAGGAAAAAATATCTTAAAATTTAGTGAAATCACTACTTTTAAATGTAGATTAGTTAGGCTTTGGAAACTCTCACATGATTAAAAAAATTTTGTGGCTTATGTAGATATTCAATTGCCAAAATTAAAAGTTTCTTATTAAATTGCAAAAAAAAAAATGATGAATGTAAGCACAAAGAATATAATCAAAGACACCATATAATCGAATACATCTTTTGAAAGTAGTACAATTTAAACAAAAAGCAAACAAATTTTAAATAGAAAAGAAAGTGGACAAACTAAAAATAAAAAATAAAAAATTTTCTCAAAATAATTGAAATGATTGATGTAATGCAGTGAATCCAGCATGTAAGATGATAATTGTGTGGAAATTGAAATGGAATAGTGGTATCCCATGATTAATTGGTTCAATTGTATTATTTGCCTATGAAGACAAATTTCCCACTTTTATGTTCTCTTTCATTTTTCCTTTTTGCCAAATTTAAATGAATCATAGGAAAAATCTCCAAAAGAGGATCACATTATAAAAATTTAGGTTCTTTTTAGAAACATTACTCACTTTAGATAGTAGACAAATTTGAGTTGTTTTGGAGTATTAAATAATTACATTTATCTAGATTTTATCATTAATCCAAGTTTAACAAAAAGGCAAGGGCTTCATTTTTTTTTTTTTTTTAACAATTTTAAGCTTATAACAATATTGGGTTACTTAAGTTGACTAATATATCTCTACTTACTTATCAATAAGGTTTTACTAATTGATGGCATATAAGCATGTTCAGATTTCCAAGAGTACCTAAAACAAGTTTCTACATATCATGCTTTTACCTTTTAAAAACATGTTTGTCTACTTTATCTCTTGTTTCTATCATGCATTAGCAATGGTTGTCTTTATTCTTTTACATATTATGAGTTTTATGAATTAGGAAAAACAAAATTATTCAGTTAAAGGAAAGCAATAATAAGGTAGAAATTACAAAGAAAGTTTTTTTTCCTCTTAAATCATAATTTAGAAGGCTTTTTGTGGTTATATTTAATGAAACATGAGTTAGTCAAGGAATGCAAGTGTAATACCCCAAGTTCTTATTGGTTTTATTGCCATAAGATAAAATATAAGGATGAGTAGTGGAGTGTAATTCCTTAATGAGTTTTATGATTAATTTGCATAAGTTTCATAGAGGATATGGTTGAACAATGTCTTAGATGATATGTTCTTATTATGGATGAATGAAATGTATTGATTTGCTTGGCTAGAGTATAGCATTATATGATTTGATGAATGTTGAAGGTTAAGGTCAGTTACCTAGTTTAGTGAGTATACTACGAATAAGTAATTTTTTTGTGGATGGTGATTCCTTAGTGTTTCATGATGATTAAGTTATGTTTGTGATGGCTTTAGATTGATGAATGCAAGTATTAAGAGATAAATGGACTTTGACTTCCAAGGTTGGTTTTTCTTGAGTATGATTAATGTTGATTCTATATATAGTATGATTTTGGATTTATAGATGTTAATGATAAAGGTATAGGAAGATTATATTAAATGTTTTAAGCTTTATACTTGATTGATTTTGAGTCATGGATACGATATTTGTGGGATAAATTTTACATTAGTATGTCATAGTTTGACAAGTGTTGGAAGCATTTGGAGTGAGTTTGATGAGTTGGAGATAAGGAAAAATGAGGTTTTAAGAAGAATAGAAACTCAGGGTAGTGATAAAATCATTAACCCAGTGAAAATAGCTACTGTGTGAATAGTAATATTAGGGACTGAAGATACTTAAGGTAGTGATAGAATCATCACCCCTAAGTATTGAAACTTAGGGGCAGTGATAAAAAAAAAGTCACTCCCCTAAGTAATTTTGGAGCTATAAATAAGATTCTAAAGAGAAATTCTTAATCTCTCTCTTCTTTATTTCAATTCTAACATTTTTAAACCCTACTAGAACTCTATAAATGCTCCTTCAAGACAACGATTGGTCATTTTATCTCAAGGAATCAAAGAAATACTCAAGGAAATCAAAGAATACTCAAGATCTAAGTAGATTTCTTCATGGATTCTTAAAGATTTAAATTTGAAATTTAAGAAGACTTTTAAGGTAGGTTAATAATCCTTTAATTTTCTTTATGGGCTTTGTCAATAGAATGTTTTAGCATCTTCTATGAGCTAAATAGAAGTTATTAAGATTGATTATGCAAATGATTAATTGATAGGAAGATTTTGTTATGAACCCTAGAAATCATTTTGGGTATGTTGTTAATGGCCAAGAGTTTTCATCGTTAATGAGGTTTTAAAATGATAGATTTATAGTTAGAATTGTGATAGCATAAGATATGATTATGGTTTTATATAATATGTTCAATGTTTGATTTAGGGATTTTATGAGTAGGCTAAAGTGATCTAAGAATTGGATGAACTACAATGCAATTAAGTTGATTACAATTTGATTGTTGGATTATGGCTAATGAGGTAAGTTATGAAATATTTTGTTCAAATGCTTTCATTGTGTATTTCATCTCAGTGTACCCATATTATTGAGATATTTGATATTCTCATTTATTAAAAATTAAGTGCTTGTTGAAACTATGTCCCATATCGTCAATTGATCGTTATCATTATTGAATTCATTGTTGTTGTCATTAAATCCATTATTTTGTTATTGAACTTATAATTATCACATCAAATTCATTTGTTTTTGTTATCATTATAGATTGTTATCTTCATTAGAATGAATGTTGATGTTATTGAATTCATTAATATCATTTTTTAATCCATAGTATGAATTGATTATTGTTATCATTATTACTTGACATCATTATTGATTCCATTATAATTGTTATTAAATTCATAATCATCATTACTGAACTCATTGGTACTATTATTGAGAGTTATCATCATTAAATTCCTTGAGATCAAATAAATCTTTTATCATTTAATTAATCCTTTGCTTTAACTTAACTCCTTTGTTATCAGTTGAATCATTGTGATTAATTGACTCCTTTGCTAACAATTGAATCCTTCATTATCATCATTGAATTCTTTGTCATTTATATCGAATTCATTATTATTGTTATTGCATTTGTTGTTATTATGTAATGAAGCTTTTCATATTGTAAAGTCTTAATATCCTATTATCGATAAGTCTTCTTGTTGGATCCATGATTACCATTATTGAAATTTTTGTCCTTTTTATTTAATTAGTTATCCTCAAATGAATCCAAGGTTATCGTCTTTGAATCTATTATTATTGATAATGTAAGTCTTTCATAATGTAGAGTTTCATTGCTTCATGGTTGTTAAGCCCTTTTTATTGAATTCATTATTATTATTGATTGTTAAAAATCAACCTTGAAACTTTTGTATTGTATAGCCTCATTGCTTTATTATTGAAAAGTCTTTCCATAAATCCATCATTATTACTTATTGAAATCATTTACATTTGTTAAACTTCAATTCATCATAATTGACTAATGTATTCATCAAATCTATTGTTTCATTGAGCCTTTGTATTATAAAATTTTAGTGCTCCATCCTTGATAAGCTTTTCTATTGAATATCATGTGCTAAAGATTTAAAGAAAATCCTTTTGTTGTTAATTGTCACTGAAAGACAAATTGAATTGACTAATTATTATTGATATTGCTATCATCTATTGTTAACTAATTGCTATATTGGACATTGGAAACCCTTTATTAAAATGATAGCCATTTAGGCTAATTGGTTACTGACATTAATCATATCGAACTTCAACCCAGCTAATCCATTTAGAATAGAATACCCATACTAATTGGGGAAGAACCATTAGACCGTATGCATTGATGACTCAACTGATAGAGTTGAAATTATATCAGTATCCTACCTAGAAAGGACCATATACTCTAGGCGTGTCCTTGGCCAAGATGCATTAAAAAGTGAGAAGTTACTGCCCTATTTGATTTGATTTGATAATCTGATTGTTTTGTTATTATTTTATCCATTTGATCTGATTGGTGCCACTTCTTCTAGGCACATTATTATTATTGATATAACCCTTATTGGTCACCGTTATTGTTTAAACCAAAACCATTGTAAAGTTTTATTGTTCCATTGATAAAGAATTGGTTATTGAAACTTAAGTTATTGATTTTTGCCCTATCATTTTGAGAAGTCTTTGAACCATTGAAATATCATTGCATTAATCAAGTCAATATCGACCTATTAAAAGTATATCATTAGTGCCCATTGAAAATGTATACAATGATTTGTTCTTATAGATTTATTGATTTTGCATAAAATCTTGTATTGCATGCATTTCATAATTTACCGAGTTGATGGCTCACAACATCATTTGTGGATTCAAGTTATTGTATGGAAGTGAGTAGAAGCTAGATAGGCTAAACATCTTCATTTCTTTCCTCCATTAAAAAGCTATAGTGTATATGCTTATGTTTATGTTTATAATATTGCCTAAGAATTGTATGTGTTATTGATGAATTGTAGAAATTCTATCTATAATTGCTTCGTAATAATTGAATTATCATAATAATATCAATGGTAGGGCATATATGTTGTGATGTTGTTCATAAGACCTATTGACATGGATATTTTAATGATATTTGAAAAATAATATTGTTAGAGAATTGATATTGAAAGGCTACTCAGATACATGTTAAGATCGTTAATTGATGATCTAGGTTGATTGTTGTTCGGGTTCTATAGGTTTTTAATAGCTTTAGCCTTCCTATGCTCTAAGACCATCATACCATCGAACTCAGTGTGTGACAGCAGGGTCTAATGCCTAGCTTACATACTTGTCTCTATGTATGACATTAAATCTAGATATGTCCTTATCTATTGTACATATGCAAATAATCTTACTACTAAATTTATACTACTATGGATGTGTAGAAGTATATATCCTATTGAGTTTATTGTCTTTATGTATGCATCTAATGATCCTATGCTTTTTGGTTGTCTCTTGTAGTTTTTTTCTATCATCATTTGACCTTGCTTCATGAATATGTCACCAACCTTTTAATTATTGTATTCCCTAGGCTTGATCGACTTTAGGTTATTGATGAAAACAAGCCTTATCCTAAAATGGAATAGTTTAATTTTACTCAATGAGATAAACTACTAATGATATTAGGCTTGTGATTATTTTATAATTCCTCATTTTTGAAATAATGATCAGGAGGGGTGCTAATAGGTAAGAAATGGGCTAGATGCTTTTGATTATAGAATAGTAAAAGATTTCTTGAAAACAATGAGATGTTTACGTGATGCAAAAACTTCTGAGAGCTGCTGTGGATATTTTTGCATTACTTAAATAGAACACAACTAAGAACCTATTTTTTGGGAACTAATTATTTTAATATCATGTATTGCTTATCCATTTATTTTCCTTTAAAATTTAAAATGTGCCACTGTATTAATGCCCACTATAGGTGGTCTTAGACATCAAATTCTTATTTGAGATCATTAATTATGTTTTGACATATATTTATTTCTTTTGCATTGTATAGGTTACTAAAAATGCATAGGTTGGTTGACAAGTTAAATGATTAAAGAAATTCTATCAAGGTATTGTATTAGCAAATATGATTTAACTTAGAGATTTTGTCTCAATGTGAAGAAATGGTAAGTGGGTAAAAAAATAAGGAAAAAGATTAATCTTGAGGACATGAAAAGATGGTTTATTGTTAATTTTTATAATAAAATATGTGAAAAGATGGTTTATTTAGTGTACACAAGTATATATATAGAGCCAAATATTGCGTAAAATCTAAAATATAGTAACATTATATTCATTTATAGCAATAGCAGATGATACATCCTTGTAGTTGAGAAATCCATATACCTTAGACACCCTAAAAAGAAAGATAAGATAAATATGAAAATAAAAGTAAAAGTAACCATGGTAATTGCTAGAGATGAGAATGTGGAGGGTACTAGTAAGTGGCACAAAAGACGCCAAGTTTCTACATCTTCTCCTACTACCGATCCTACTCTAGCTGCATTAGATTCTACCACTTTGGAATTATGCTATATAAATTTTTTATAACCTCACTATTTAAAAAGGCAAGGTTGATTCAAATTTCGACTCCTTGTGAAGGAGATTGGATGTCATGGATAATGGTCAATGGGATATTCAAGACTTCATTTGATCTATAAGTAAATAGCTCTCTCTCACTACTATTTCAATCGATGATCTTATTGGTTCATCTTCTCAACCTATCGATCATCCTTCTATTTTTCCACCTTCTCCTACTGAGCATAGTAAATTTTCATATCTTTATAATGATATATGGATTGTATTTTGGGTCTCTATTTGCCACATTTGACATATTTAGTACCTTTGTATATTGTGTGCGGAAACTCTTTATTATGTAGTACTTTTATATTTAGTTTGTAGCACGATAGGTACATATATTTTGGAACCTTTAATTATTAAAAATGTGATTATGTTGTTTATATTTTTTAGTTGATATATAAATTAGAAATATGTTCAATATTTGGGTTATATTTATTTGTTATTTATTTTCTTGCTAGTTACATTATGATATAAGAATAGTATAATGGTTCCTTAAAATCATACAATTTATGTACTTTGTTTTAATACATAATCGTAACAATTTTTTTAGTTGGTTCATAATTATAGTAGTTCATATTATTTTAGAATGTAATAAATATTAACTATAGTTGGTATGTAGTTTCTAGAAATAATGGAGTAGGAATATTCACAAATTATTTTAGGTATTTAAACATGTCTTGTGTGTTAACGTATTTTTGTAAAATTAAAGTATTGGATTAGAAGTACAATAATGTGTTTGACATGAAAGAAAAATATTAAGCTTTCTTATTTCCATTTCAACACTTATTATCCCTGACTACATTGAAACTAGTATATATTACTTAATTTTATAAAATGGTATGGTATTAAAAATCAATCTATCCTACAATACATTTTGTGCTTCCATACTACATTATGATATAGGAATATTATAATGCTTCATTGAAATCATACATTTTAATACTTTAATTCAAAACATATATCATAAAAGTTATTAAGTTGGTCCATAATGATAGAAGTTCATATGATTTTGTACTTTAACAAACAAATATTTGTTATCGATAGCTAATTAAAACTAATATATATTACATAATTTTATAAAATGGTATAGCATAAAAATTCAATTTATCCCGTAGTATATTTTGTTGCTTCTATACAACATTATGATATAATAATAGTATAATGCTTGCTTAAAACTATACATTTTACTACTTTAATTCAAAACATAAATTATAAAAGCTATGAAACTAGTTCATTATTATAGGAGTTCATATGATTTTATACTTTAACAAGCAAATATTTGTTATAACTAGCTACATTGAAACTAGTATATATTACTTAATTTTATGAAATGGTATAACATAAAAATTGAATATGTACTACATTGTAATAAAGAATAATATAATGCTTCATTAAAATCATACATTTTACTATTATAATTGGAAACATATAATGTAAAAGTTATTGAGTTGGTTCACAATGATAAGAGTTCTTATGATTTTATACTTTAACAAACAAATATTCATTCTTGCTAGCTACATTGAAACTAGTATATAGTACTTAATTATATGAAATGGTGTGCATAAAAATTCAATCTATCTTGTAGTACATTCTTTTCTTAGTGAGCTACATTGTGATATAAAATTAGTATCATAGTTCCTTAGTATATTACAATTTACTTACTTTACTTTAATACATATTTCTAATTTTTTTTTTGTTGGTTCATAATGTTAGGAGTCCATATGACCTTTTTTTTTTTTTTTTTTTACTTTAACTTACATATATTGTAATTTTTTAAGATATGATAATCATGTCTTTCTATTTTATCTAAAAAAAATATTTTTTTCTTATTATTTTCTTTGTTATGCTAAATTTTCATAAACTAATTTTTAATTTCATTAAAATGCATTTGCTTAAATCTTTTTGTTGAGACATTTTTATTAGATAAGGAGTTAAACAAGATGAACATAATTTATTGTTTCATATAGGTTGTAAATATTTATAAATATATTTGAACTAGATATAAAATTTAAAATAATAATTTATCTTGAGTATCAATATAATATAATTAATTTAAAGATAAAAATTATTTTGTAAGCATATAATTTTAAGACTATTTTACTATACTAATAAAAGAAAGTAATGAATTGGTGTAAAAAACATAGATTGATTTTGGACAAAATGCCCTATAGCGAGAGTGAGTTCACAATGGGAGAAATACCTATAAAATAAGAAAGTTATGAAATTGGAACATTATATGTTAAATAAAAAAACAATTTGAGTGGGGTCAAGCAAGCTAATTAAGATGTGGAAAAGTAAAAATAGTGAACAATAAAAGAAAGAGCATATGAGGAAATATCATAACATATGAAAAATAGAATTAAAACAAACCAAAGGAAACAAAAGTATGATATAAAAGGAGCTTATGAAGTCAATAAATTATACAAATCCCATCCAAGATGAGCATTTTATGATGAAATGGAATTAATGATGAGATAGAATTGAATAAGTTAATATAAATACCATAAGAAATGGTAAGCTATGAAAGTAATTAAATGAAGCAAAAGTGAGATGGATTGAGTTTTAAGACAGAAAATTATGTAGTAAAGGAAATTATAAGTGTCAAAGAGAATGTAATACAAAGAATAAGATAAAATGGATAAAGGACTTTATTGATAGGGATAAGATTATAGAAGGGTAAGTACAGAAAAGTTATAGAGACAAGTGAATGATAGAAAAGTACAATTCAAATAGGATGAATACTTGAATATGGAAAGAAAGATTAGTGAATAAGGTGCTAAAATTGGGAATAGTCCTAATGAATTATTATTCGATGCAATATAGTTGATTGGATACAATGATGTTCTTAATGTTGAATAAAAATAAGAAGTGTAAATGTTTACGAGTGATACAAAATTTAAATATTATTAGAAATTTATGAGTATGAGAGAATAGTATTGATGAAATTTTATCGAGAATAGTGTATGTACTGAATGAATTAGACCTAGAAATAAGAAGAATATGAAATTGTTAAGAAATGGGTGATTTAATGCAAAGTGTATAAGGAAACATGTAATATGCCATGTGAAGCTCATAATAAGAATACGACTTGTAGAAATATGAATGCTATTTTTAAAGCAATAATTATCACCCTAGTGAGGAACACTAGGAAGTGAAAAGATTTCCTATATAGTAAGAGGATGACTTAGAATGTTAATGTGAATTGCTAAGTTCTACTATAATAAATAAATAGTATCCACCCAATGGAGATGAGGCCCCTTAGTAAGGAAGTAAAAGAGATCCGCCTTTAGATATAGAAATCTATACATAAGAAGAATCTGCTAGACAAGAGATAATGTGATGAAATAAGATGATCAAGGAAACATATGCCCTTTCTATAATGATATAGTGGTAATTTTAATGTCCAAAAAGGAGAAGAAGTTCAGTTAGTCCGTGTACTTATTGACATATTGGGATATAAGAATTATGTGATAAAAAGCTCAATATCCAAGGGAAGTACTAGTGGAATATGGTTTTTTTTAAAGATTTATAAAGGCAATAATATAGTTCTATCATGGATACCTCAACAAATACCCTTTAATGTAACTTGACTATTGACAAAATTGATGGTACTAGTTTTCTAAGGCTTATTCTTAGATGGTATTAGTTTTCTAAGGCTTATTCTTAAAAATAAAGAGAAGGATGCACTCTAATGCAAAACACGATAAGTACTTAAAGGTAATTGTAGACACTGTATTTTGACTAGTAGATTTTTAAATTTTTAAAATTTTAGTGAAATTAAAGAAATATTTTAATTTTGGGTATTTCTTATGATTTTTCAAGTTTTACCTTAAATTTCATGTTAAAATAGAATTATTCACTTTTTTTTAATTTTAGAAAAATGAACCACATTTTTTTTTATAAAAAAGAAAAGTTAAAATTTAATTTTTGAAACTATATAGTAAAATTTTCATTTATTAAGAAGTCTTTATTTGCTCATTTTATTTTCTTAATACATTAAATATATAAAAGAATGATGAAAATATAAAAAATGAAAATGAAAAAAAATGAATTAAAAAAAAAAAAGAGGAGAAACAACCAAAACCCAGCTCAGCATAACAAATAGGCCTCGCCCCCTCTCACGCATAGCTGAACACACACGCAGACAAAGCACACCCTTCATCATCTCTCTTACACAGCATGCCTCACCTCCCTCTCTCTCTAAAAACTAGACACCTCTCACCCTCTCGATATAGCACACTGACACGACCTCACACCGGAGGACTCACTCCTCTCAATCCTCTTTCTCAAGCAGACATAAACCTTCACCTGACCCTCACTCTCTGATTCTCACAACACCGCCTTCTCTTGTCACATCTCAACTTTATAGATATGACAGTCCTAGAACATAGGGAGGCATAAAGTTACCCATGCTCATAGAATCCACTTACACATATATAAATCATACCTAGGATTGTACCAAACCTCATACAATAACTCATTTGAAACATTTATTTGAGAACCTTTAATTGTGGAAGACGATAATTAAACACGTCACATATAATCCGTAAGGAAAAAAATAATCATAATTCACTTATAAACCTTAATAAATAATGTTTCAAAATAACATCAAAAGTAAATATTCCCGGAGCATCTAATGACAACACTTTATAGCATGGTGTTATTAATGACTTTGACAAGAAGTCCCCAAGCGAAGTAGAATGCTTGAGCCATCACCTTGCCTCCTCACATTTGTTCAGCTGGAACCACACAAGGAAAAAGGGGTGAGATAGATGATCTTAATGACTAAATGATAAAGCACATACATTAACAATATTCCTTTAAAAAGGAAACTCATATCTTATACACATAGTTCATGATTTTCAATTCATGAATCAAGTTGCAATTTAACAAGGGTTCAATTTGGCAAGTTTGCAGAAATCACACATATAACACATAAAGAACGAAGGTTATTGCTCTATCACTCGAACATATTGAGGAGCCTTATACCAAATTCTAACTCCTATTACATAGAAGGCTATGAACCCTTAATTTTGCACCTTCCAGTATGCATTTGAACCTTAAAAGCACTTGGGCTCAGTAAACAAACCTTCAGAAGCCGAAAACTCTCAAAATAGAAAAAATAAAATATTTATTTTTGGCATTTAAATCCTTTCAAGTCATTCAAGACTGAGTAATGAATACAATGCAATTGGAGTCATGAAAAACAGACGAGAAATGAGCAAGAACAGGCGAAAATGGGCAAAACAGGCAAAAGCGGGACCTGTTACCATAAAGCTCTACGGCACTGTCGCAAAGCCCTCTGCAGAAACTGCAGAGGGCTATGTGGCACTGCCGCAAAGGCCTCTACAACAACTCTGACAAAAATTCAATTTTTGCAATCCCACATTGGAATTTTGTGTTTTCTATGCTTTAAACCTCCTCCTATATATAGAGGGCCTCCCCACACTTCAAAACACCAACTTCTAGAGCTTGAAAAGCATCACTTCAAGTAAAAAATGCTTTGCATTTGCTCCTTACTTCGCAAAGTGAGTTGGGGGTTTCTCCTTGATTCCTACCTGACTAGTTTAAGGCTTTCTGCTGCTCGCCTTTTCGAGACAAGTCTCTTGCCCAAGGCTGGAGTCTCCCGCCCAAGGCTAGCCACTGCTTGCCGTCCGAGGCCAGCCGCCGCCTGCCATCTAATGCTAGCTGCTGCCTGCCGTTCACCATCCTAAGCTAGCCGCCGCCTGCCATCCAAAGCCAGCCACTACCCGCCATCCGAGGTAAGCTTCTTTTCCCTTAATTTCATTGCTTCTTTTAGTTAGTTAATTAAATTGATTCATCTAGGTTGCTAGCTAATCAACTCAGTAATCAATCAAATTAATTAATTAAATCAACCCTCTTTCAATCAATTAATCAATCAAAACATGATAAAGTGGCTAGGCTAAAATAACCTCTTCGAGAGAAGGGAGAACTGTGTGTGTTCTGATTCCCATTCAAAGAGATACATAGGCATGCTTGGTTCAGGCATCGAATCCAATTGAAATTAACCAACTTTCCCCCCTATCACCTTCTTCACTTACTTTTGTGTTTGTTTTTTTACTTTATTATTAGGATTAGTTTGGGGAATGTGTGACTTCCCTAGAACCCATAAGGGCTAGAGGAGGTATCTCCTAAGTTTGGATTTCATTGTAATATTAACTCTTTTTTATTTTGAATTCTAATTGTGCACAAACTTTGTGGATTGAATAATCATGCATATTATAAACTATTCATGCATTTTAATTTGTTCATGAAAAATATTTTAAGTCACTTTTATATTAATTGGCCAAACTCATTTTGTTAAAATAAACCGAAAACCTAGTCCCTGAATCCTCTTTGGTTTTGAGGCTAGTGATCCTTTTTCTTTTGGGTTATAATTGGAGTCAAATGGGTTTTTTCCTTATATTTTCCCAAATAAAAACAAATTAAGGTGGCGACTCCTAAAAACAATTTTCAAATATATCAAAGATAAGCCCGAGGGCTTCCTCGTGAGTTTTTTCCCAAATGAGCATTTCGATTCCCTTTAGCGGATCGAACCAGTGCTCCAGCGAGGCCTCACAGTTGGCGACTCCACTGGAGAATAACTTTCTTTAAATAAAAGAAAAAAATAAGTGGACCACTAATTGGTTTAAAAAAAGAGTTTGGTGTAACAACCCACACCCACCCTAAGAATTTTCGTGATAAATTGCTTGATTTAGAACTACTAAGGTTAAGTTTGTGCTTGTGTGGAAATTTGTGTTTAAATGATTGATGAGTATGTGGCATATTAAATTAATTTTAATATGCATAATATGTGTTGCTATTGTGAAAATAAATGATTTACATGAAGTGCATTTGCATAAAAGAATTTATTTTAAATAAAATGAATTTTCATGCATAAGATAATTTTTAAGCATAAAATAATTTTATGGGTATTTTTAAAATATTTTTAAATAAAAAATTTTGAGGGAAATGTTCCAGAATTAATAAGAAAAATATTCTTTTTATTTTAATTCTTATTCAACCAAAAATTTAAAGGAAAAGCCCAAATACCCAAAAGCCCACTACACAAAAATCCTCCTAACCTAATTCATTAAGGGTATTAGTGGAAATTTCACCCAAACCCTAATATATATTCTAAATTTCAGCCAAACCAGGTTTTCCAATAGCCATTCTCTTATTCTTTCTATATCTTGGCAGAAAATTCTCTCAAAATATTTCTCTCTACCGAAATATTGAAAACACTTTTCCGTTTCGCGATTTCTTGACCGTAATCGTAAGTTTTTATTCTCTTTCGATTTCTAAACTGATTTCTATGAAATAAATTATGGAAAAGTTATTTTGAACTATTTGATTACTAATTTTTATAGATTTAATTCTGTTTGGGTGCCAATTTTTGATTTGTTTTGATGGAAAATATTGGATTAAATAATATTTTTGCATATTTCTATGATGACCAGAAAGTTTTGAAAAACGAAGGAGTTCAAGGTTTTCGTGTTAGAACTTGGAAGTTCGAAAATTTTATTCTTGCATGGACATATGGCTGCCATTTGTATGAAGAAGTGTTCTAATATGATATTTGTTTTTTTTAGATGAAAAATAATGATTTGGATCATGTGTCTGTTTAGCGCTGAAATGAACGAAATGCGCGGAAAGCGCAAAAACTCTTGATTTTTCACCTAAGCCTTTAAACTTGGAATTTTTTTGTATAAACCCTATCTATGGCTGCCCAATCATATAGGGATGTGTTTTAAACTGATATTTTCTATGATTGAATAAAAAATAATAGTTTAAACAACCTGTTTACATATTTCTGAAATGACCGAAAAATACCAAAAATAAGAAAACTTATGGTTTTGAGCTCTATGATTCAAAAGTTGAATTTTTATGTATAAATAACACCAATAGTGGTAGATTCCTATGAATTTAAATTCTAAAATGATTTTTGTTATGTTTACATGAAAAATCTTGATTCAAACTACGTTTTTACATATTTCTAAAATAGACGGAAAGTGCGAAAAGAAGAAGAATTTGGTTTTTACCTTGATGATGCATTCGGCCTATATAAACATTTTTGTCTCAATGTTTATAAATTTTATGTGATGTGTTTTGATGATTATTGACTTTTATGTATGTATAATAAATGATAAAGTTGCATGTTAGTGGAAGGTATGATCCTAGATGAGCTTAAATGCATTATGGTATGCTTAAGGTATACTTAAGGTATCTTAACATTATATTGTGATTAGAATGCAAATGTGATTAGGGAATTTGGAACTAGAAGTTATGATGACTTGATGATGAACATATGGTTATGAGTTAATGAAGTGAAAGGGATCATAAGAGTTAAGCATGACACTTGAAAGGTTAATTGTTAAGTGGACATGTATGGAAGTGTAAAGTGAATTAAGATAATTGTTAAAGTGAATTGATATTGAGGTAATAATATTGTAATGACCTTAAAAAGGTATTGATATGATTATAATGAGTTGTCATGAGAGTCTATAAGGCCTAAGTATGCAAGACTTTTTAAGTCAACGTGCTATATGCAATGATGAGTGCACCTATATGTGAACTCTAATGTGTATGCTATATGTGCATGGGTAGTTATGGGATAGGAGTATCATGAGTAAATAAATACTAAGTGTTAAATCAAATATTATGTTAGACTTTCAGGAGCTTTAGAAGTGCAAAAGGGACTACGTGTACTAGGAGCAAAGGAACCCTAAGGTGAGTAAACATCGTATTCATTCTCCAAATGTGGGCAAACGCCATATTCTTGTTATAAGCGTGAACAACATCATGTTGTGTTATAAGCATGTGATATATTGTTATGTGAACCTTTGTGATCTTTGAAACCCAAGTTCTTTCTATTTTAAATACTATTATATGATTTCTTTGTCAAGCTTGGGTTGCCAAGGGACATTTGATCCAAAACTATTTTGTTATCCAATGAGAAATTCTTGTGATTAACACCCTAACTTGTATTCTTTCTCGATCTACACTATCATTGTATCATTGTTGAAAGCTAAGCCACTATTGTTATTGAAATACATGTTATTATTGCCTTATGTGATATTGTAAATTATGTTTACCAATAGCTTTAGCTATGGTACCTATTACCCTTTATGTAGAATCCTCGTGCCGATACGAGTAATCATCGGAACCTGTGCACATGGTCTTAACCGATGGATAGGGGTAGTGTATCCACCTCAGCTAGAAGGGGCGGCTCTAGTCGTGAAGCCTAATCAGCTTCATACCTTATATGTGATAGGAGTTGGAATTTGGTATAAGGCCATCTCTCCTCAATGTGTTTAAGTGATAGAGTAATAGCCTTCACTCTTTATAAGTGATAAGTGTGATTTCTGCAAACTTGCCAAATTGAACCCTTGCTAAATTGCAACCTGATTCATGAATTATAAATCATGAACTATGTGTATAAGCTATGTGTTTCCTTTTCAAAGGAATATATGATAATGTATGTGCCTTTTTGTTTACTCATTGAGATCATCTATCTCACCCCTTTTTCCTTGTGTGGTTCCAGGTGAGCAAGTGTGAGGAGGCAAGGTGATGGCTTAAGCATTCTACTTCGCTTAGGGAATTCCTTGTCCAAGTTATCAATAATACTATTTTTATGAAATCTTGTCATTAGATGCTCCGAGATGTTGATTGATACTTATTGAGATATATTATTTTCCTTATGGATTTTATATGTAATGATTTATTTTAAGTCTTCCGCAATTTATGGTATTCATCTAAATGTTTTAAATGAGTTAATGAAGGAGGTTTGGTAAGATCCTAGGCATGAATTGTTTATATGTAAGTGGGTTCTATGGGCATGGGTGACCTTATGTCTCCCCATGTTCTAGGACCATCATATCTCTAAGGTTAGGATGTGACAAAGGTGGTATCAGAGCCGTAGTTTTTAAAAGTCTAGTTTAGGCTTATTTTATATGAGTTGCTTAAGTAAAATCCTAGAGCATAGGAATTTTCCTGTCATGTCACTTGCAGTTTATCGCTAGCATAGTTCCGCGAAATCTTAGTAGATTTTAGTAATCCTTGTTATTGTTTGCTTGCCTTATGATTCTTCTAACAGATGAACAAGAAGATTATGCCTGCTTGAGGATCGCGACCCAAAGCACCCTGTGTGACCTGTAAGAGGACTTGGCTGGAGATGTTTAAGAAAGTCATAACTGTGATTGGCCCCATGAAAGAGAAGACCCCTAATGAAGAGGAGGACCCCGAGGAGCGCTTAGATCCTGATTGGGTATATAGTAAGGTTCAGAAACTGGAGGATAACTATTCATACTTGAAGGAGGAAAATGACGTCTTAAGGTCATGATTCATGCACTAAGAGAGGATATGGAGCAACTTAGGTCAGGGATTGTTGAGCATAGAGGAGATTACTCGCCAGTGAGGTCTGCATCTTTAACTAATCGCCATCAAGATAGAGATCTTCTTTGCTACCGATGTGGCAGCAGTGGCCATGTCGCTCTTAATTGCTGTAGAGGTGGACACGATAACTAAGTCAAGTAGATATGATGATCGACATAACGGCATAGCACTTTATATGATATGAATGATTTTCCTTAATTACTTAGTTACCTAGGATGAGATGATTTCCTTCTTTATTATGCTATAGTGTGATATTATGAGATATATGCTACTTGATTATGATATGTGATATGTGCAAAACTATGTGATATGCAATTCATACATTACATGTGCCTAGTGATGTGACATGGTAAATGCATGATAATGTGTGCTAGGATAAAGGGGAGATTAAATGGGTTAGGATAGGGGATTAGTACTAAATTCCCTTATTATGATAGACAGAATGCCTCCCAAGAAGAAGGTTCGCACAGTTGCCCAATCCGTTAGGGCTAATGACGATATTATATCGGACACCACATCGAATGTTGCATTTGCACCTATATGATCAAGAGAAAGATCCAACTCGAGGGCACCGACTATGTGCTCTAGTGAGCAAGCATCTTTGCAAGAAGTGCACGCCATATGTGAAGAAATGAGAGATTTGCACAAAGAACTAGATGAGCTTTGAGCTTAAAGACGAGAAGCACTGCCAACTCAAGAAAGGAATGGAGTTACACCACCTGTGGTAGTGACACCTACTCAGAGAGAGAGGAAACGGCTACCTGATGAGGGAATGACTGTGGCGGAGTTTAAGAAGCTGCAACCGCCTACCTTTGGGGGTGAGGAAGGGTATGACCCTCACGAATTTATGGATGAGATGGATAAGCTAGTCCATCATTTATCTTGCTCAGATGCTCAAGTGATTGAGTTGGTAGGACTCCAACTCAAGAAAGAAGCTTGGTATTGGTATGAGAGGAGTATTGAAGAACGACGTTACAGGCTGACCCACCTACGTGGGCAGAGTTTAAGCAAGAAGTAATGGATTAGTTCTTGCCAGAAGGAGAAAGGCAAGATAGGGCATTGCAGTTCGAGCAACTGAAGCAAAGGCCAAGAATGTCCGTGTCGAATTATGCTAAAGAGTTTAACCAATTAGGTCGATTCGCTGTCAACATCGTTCCTACCAAAGCAAGTCACGTCAATCGTTTCCTTAGAGGACTGATCACACCTCTATTCAATTCATTAGCAGTAATAGAGTTTCCAACCTTAGCCAAGCTCGTAGACAAGGCCAAGGTCATGGAGAAAAGATATAAGGCAGAGAGAGTCGAACGAGCTGAACGAGACCAAAAAGGAAGGCATAAGAACAAAGGTCATAAGGGACAGCATAGAAATGGAGGAGAACAAAAGAAGGAGTTTTCCTCATCTGGACCATAAAATGATCAAACTAAGCAAGAGATCCCCACTTGTGGCAAATGTGGAAAGAAACATCCCGGAATCTACCGGAAGGATACTGGCACTTGCCTTCGGTGTGGGCAAATAGGGCACTTCATACTGCCCTCAGATGAGGAGTCAAGGGAATGGGACCATGATACGACCACAATCTAAGCCATTCCAAATGCAAGGACAAGGAGTCAAGGACAAGGGGCCAATGGTTGGGAATGCACCGATGACAGAGAATAAGGGCAAGGGTCAAGTCTTCGCGTTAAATCCGCAAGAGGCTCACAATTTGCACACCGCCATCACAGGTGTCATCCCCATTCAAAGTTCTAGTACAAAATGTTTAATTGATTCTGGTGCTACCCATTCTTTTGTGTTGCCTTATTTTGCTAGGTACTTGGGTATAGATAAGGAATTGATGAGTGAACCGTTAGTAATAGCAACTCCTTTAGGGGAAATGATGGAAGTAAAGTATGAGTATAAGGGGTGTGATGTAGACATTAATGGACAAACACTTCCAGTAGTGTTGCTAGAATTGGACATACTAGAATTCGATGTGATATTAGGGATGGACTGGTTATATGAGCATGGAGCTCGTATTGATTGTAGAAAGAAACTTGTCGAGTTTTGAACTAGAGATGGGAAGGAGTTTGTGTACCAAGGAGATAGGAATAATAATCCTCTGAACTTGATATCGGCCTTAGGAGTGAGGTGGATGTTAAGGAAAGGATGCCAAGCGTATCCAGCCCACGTAATCGACACTGGCAAAGAAGCTGCCATTCGAGACGAGAGCATTCCAATAGTGGACAAGTTCATGGATGTCTTTCCAAAAGATTTTCCCGGATTATCCCCTGATCGTGAGATCGAGTTCAACATCGAACTGCTACCCGGTACGCAACCGATATCGATACTGCCATATCATATGGCATCAATGGAGCTGAAGGAGTTAAAGACACAATTGCATGATCTACTTGATAAGGGCTTCATTCGACCAAGCAGTTTGCCTTGGGGCACTCCAGTGTTGTTCATAGAGAAGAAAGATGGCTCGTTCTGAATGTGCATTGACTATCATCAACTTAACAAAGTCACTGTGAAGAATAGATACCCATTGCCGAGGATCAATGATCTTTTTGATCAACTGCAAGGAGCTGGTCACTTCTCAAGATTGACTTAAGGTCTGGCTATCATCAACTAAAGATCTGAGGAGAAGATATTTGCAAGATTGCCTTCCGTGCTAGATATGGACACTACGCGTTCACGGTTTTGCCATTCGGTTTGACGAATGCTCCTGCTGCTTTCATAGACTTGATGAACCGAGTATTCAAGCCATTCCTTGACAAGTTCATAATCGTATTCATCGATGACATCCTGATTTACTCAAAGAATAAAGAGGAACATGAAGAACATCTGAGGATCCTGCTTCAAACGTTACGTGATCACCAACTTTACGCTAAGTTATCTAAGTGTGAGTTTTCGATGGAGTCGGTCAACTTTCTTAGACATGTAGTAAGTAAGGAAGGAATTCAAGTTGATCCTAAGAAAGTTGAAGCAGTAGTAAATTGGCCAAGGCCCATAACAGTTTCAGAAGTACGAAGTTTCTTGGGCATGGCGAGATATTAATGTAGATTCGTACAGGACTTTTCTAAGATAGCAGCCCCATTGACCAAGTTGACAAGAAAGCAAGTTAAGTTCAATTGGGAAGAGTCCTATGAGAAGAGTTTTAAGAAGCTCAAGGAGTGTTTGGTATCGGCTCCAATTTTGACATTACCAGAAGGAGAAGAAGGGTTCACTATCTATTACGATGCTTCGAGAGTAGGACTTGGGTGTTTTTTGATGCAAAATGGTAAAGTCATCACCTATGCATCACAACAACTAAAGAGACATGAAGTGAATTACCCTACTCATGATTTAGAATTAGCTGCAATAGTGTTCACTCTAAAGATCTGGAGACATTACGTGTATGGGACAAAGTGTGAGACCTACGCGGATCATAAAAGTCTTCAGTACATCTTGAGCCAAAGAGACCTCAATCTAAGACAAATGAGATGGATTGAATTATTGAAGAATTATGACTGTCAGATTCTCTATCATCCCGGGAAGGCGAATGTAGTGGCAAATGCCTTGAGTCAAAAGTCAATGGGAAGCCTAGCCCATGTGGATGTGAGAAAGAGGCCGATCATGAAGGAACTAATGGAATTGTTTAATCAAGGACTGAAAATAGATATTAGAGGATCAAGAGTTTTATTGGCTAATTTTCAAGTAAGATCTAAGTTAATGGAAGAAATAAGGGATTCACAAGATAGGGACCCATACTTGGTGAAGTTGAAGGATGAGACGAGAGAAGGAAAGAACTCTGAGTTTGAGGTAGTCAATGGAATTTTAAAGTGCAAGAATAGAGTATGTGTGCCTGATGTGGATGGACTAAAGGAAAGGATATTAAAGGAGGCAGACATCTTACTGTGCTCATCCTAGAACTACCAAGATGTACCATGATGTGAAAGCTAATTATTGGTGGCCTAGATTTAAGAAGGATGTGGCTAAGTTTGTAGCATCCTGCCTAACTTGCCAATAAGTCAAGTATGAACATCAGCGACCCTCAGGATTACTACAAGAGATTTGACTACCTAAATGGAAGTGGGAATGCATCACTATGGACTTCGTTGTTGGTTTACCTAGAACCTCCAAAGGATATGACTCTATATGGGTCATAGTGGATAGATTGACAAAGTATGCCCATTTCCTAAGAGTTAAGACCACATATTCTGTAGCTCAGTATGCGCAGTTATATATAGACGAGATCGTGAAACTATATGGAGTGCCATTTTCTATCATCTCATATTGAGGAACTGAATTCACCTCAAGGTTCTGGCAGAAGTTGCAAGAAGCGTTAGGAACACAACTAGATTTTAGTACGGTGTTTTACCCTCAAATGAATGGCCAGTCTGAAAGAACAATTCAGACACTTGAAGATATGCTAAGGATGTGTGTCTTGTACTTTGGCGATAGCTAGGATAAGTATTTACCCTTGATTGAATTCGCCTACAATAATAGTTATCATTCGTCCATTAGCATGGTGCCATATGAAGCGTTGTATGGGAGAAGATGTCGTTCTCCAATTTGTTGGATTGAGCCTGGAGATAAGCATATAGAAATGCCTGAATTGCTTAAGGAGACTACCAAGAAAGTACCAATAATTCAAGATTGATTGAAGACGGCATTCAGTCAATAAAAGAGTTACGCGGACCCTAAGCAAAAGGAAGTCCAATTCACCGTGGGAGATCACATATTCTTAAAGGTCTCACAAATGAAAGGAGTTATGAGATTTGGCAAAAAGGGAAATTATCACCTCATTTCATTGGTCCTTTTGAAATCTTAGATAAAGTTGGAAAAGTATCTTATAGACTTGCCCTGCCACCAACTTTGGCGCATGTGCACCCAGTGTTCCACATCTCAATGCTAAGGAAGTATGTATTAGATCCATCACACATTCTTTTACCTCCAGACATTATGTTAGATGAGCAACTATCCTATGAGGAGTCACCGATAGTTATAGTGGATTAACAAGTAAAGAAGTTAAGAAATAAAGAGATACCCATTATTAAGGTTCAGTGGCGAAATCGTGAGATAGATGAGTGCACTTGGGAAATGGAGAAGGAGATGCGACAGAAGCATCCTCAGCTTTTCAAAATAAACTAGGTAAGGGTTTAAATTTGAGGACAAATTTCTTTAAGGGGGGGAGAATGTAACAACCCATACCCACCCTGGGAATTTTCGTGATAAATTGCTTGATTTAGAACTATTAAGGTTAAGTGTGTGCTTGTGTGGAAATTTGTGTTTAAATGATTGATGAGTATGTGGCATATTAAATTAATTTTAATATGCATAATATGTGTTGCTATTGTGAAAATAAATGATTTACATGAAGTGCATTGATATAAAAGAACATATTTTAAATAAAATGAATTTTCATGCATAAGACAATTTTTAAGCATAAAATAATTTTATGGGTATTTTTAAAATATTTTTAAATAAAAATTTTGAGGAAAATGTTCTAGAATTAATAAGAAAAATATTCTTTTTATTTTAATTCTTATTCAGCCAAAAATTTAAAGGAAAAGCCCAAATACCCAAAAGCCCACTACACAAAAATCCTCCTAACCTAATTCATTAAGGGTATAAGTGGAAATTTCACCCAAACCCTAATATATATTCTAAATTTTGGCCAAACTAGGTTTTCCAGCAGCCATTCTCTTATTCTTTCTATATCTTGGCAGAAAATTCTCTCAAAATATTTCTCTCTACCGAAATATTGAAAACACCTTTCCATTTCACGATTTCTTGACCGTAATCATAAGTTTTTATTCTCTTTCAATTTCTAAACTGATTTCTATGAAATAAATTATGGAAAAATTATTTTGAATTGTTTGATTACTGATTTTTACAGATTTAATTCTATTTGGGTGAGTGTTTGGGAGAGAAAATTTATTTTCTACCGAAAACACGATTCTTTTCACAAGATTCCTCCAAAGGTGAATTCTATACCGTAAAATCACAATTTTTATGCTTAAACATCATAAGGGGGGCAATTTGTCCATGATTGTGTTCTAAACTGATTTTTGATTTTTTTTTGATAGAAAATATTGGGTTAAATAATATTTCTGTATATTTCTATGATGACCGAAAAGTTTCAAAAAATAAAGGAGTTCAAGGTTTTCATGTTAGAACTTGGAAGTTGGAAAATTTTATTCTTGCATGGACATATGGCTGTCAATTTGTATGAAGAAGTGTTCTAATATGATATTTGTTTTGTTTAGATGAAAAATAATGATTTGAATCATATGTTTGTTTATCGCTGAAATAAACGAAATGCGCGAAAAGTGCGAAAACTCATGATTTTTCATCTAAGCCTTTAAACTTGGAATTTTTTTGTATAAACCCTATCTATGGCTGCCGAATCATATAGGGATGTGTTCTAAACTAATATTTTCTATGATTGAATGAAAAATGATAGTTTAAACAACCTATTTATATATTTCTGAAATAACTGGAAAATACCGAAAGTAAGAAAACTTATGGTTTTGAGCTCTATGATTCAAAAGTTGAATTTTTGTGTATAAATAACACCAATAGTGGCCGATTCCTAAGAATTTAAATTCTAAAATGATTTTTGTTATGTTTACATGAAAAATCTTCATTCAAACCATGTTTTTACATATTTTTTAAATAGACAGAAAGTGCGAAAAGAAGAAGAATTTGGTTTTTACCATGATGATGCATTCAGCCTATATAAACATTTTTGTCTCAATTTTTATAAATTTTATGTGATGTGTTTTGATGATTATTGACTTTTATGTATGTATAATAAATGATAAAATTGCATGTTAGTGGAAGGTATGATCCTATATGAGCTTAAATGCATTATGGTATACTTAAAATATACTTAAGGTATTTTAACATTATATTGTGATTAGAATGCAAATGTGATTGGGGAATTTGGAACTAGATGTTATGACTACATGATGATGAACATATAGTTATGAGTTAGTGAAGTGAAAGGGATCATAAAAGTTAAGCATGACGCTTGAAAGGTTAATTGTTAAGTTGACATGTATGGAAGTGTAAAGTGAATTAAGATAACTATTAAAGTGAATTGATATTGAGGTAATAATATTGTAATGATCTTAAAAAGTTATTGATATGATTATAATGAGTTGTCATGAGAGCCTATAAGGCCTAAGTATGCAAGACTTTTTAAGTCAACGTGCTATGTGCAAGTGATGAGTACACCTATATGTGAACTCTAATGTGTATGCTATATATGTATGGGTAGTTATGGGATAGGAGCATCATGAGTAAATAAATACTAGGTATTAAATAAAATATTATGTTAGAGTTTGAGGAGCTTTAGAAGTGCAAAAGGAACTACGTGTACTAGGAGCAAAGGAACCCCAAGGTGAGTAAACATTGTATTCACTCTTCAAATGTGGGCAAACACCATATTCATGTTATAAGCGTGAACAACATGATGTTGTGTTATAAGCGTGTGATATATTGTTATATGAACCTTTGTGATCTTTGAAACCCAAGTTCTTTCCATTTTAAATACTATTATATGATTTCTTTGTCAAGCTTGGGTTGCCAAGAGACATTTGGTCCAAAACTATTTTGTTATCCAATGAGAAATTCTTGTGATTAACACCCTAACTTGTATTCTTTCTTCAACTACACTATCATTGTATCATTGTTGAAAGATAAACCACTATTATTATTGGAATAAATGTTATTATTGTCTTATGTGATATTGTAAGTTGTGTTTACCAATAGCTCTAGCTATGGTATCTATTACCCTTTATGCAAAATCCTCGTGTTAATCCAGGTAATCATCGAAACCTGTGCACATGGTCTTAACTCGATGGATAGGGGTAGTGTATCCACCTTAGCTAGAAGGGGCAGTTCTAGCCGTGGAGCCTGATCAACTTCATGCCTTATATGTGATAGGAGTTGGAATTTGGTATAAGGCCACCTCTCCTCAATGTGTTCGAGTGATAGAGCAATAGCCTTCACTCTTTATAAGTGATAAGTGTGATTTCTGCAAACTTGCCAAATTGAACCCTTGCTAAATTGCAACCTGATTCATGAATTATAAATCATGAACTATGTGTATAAGCTATGTGTTTCCTTTTCAAAGGAATATGTGATAATGTATGTGCCTTTTCGTTTACTCATTGAGATCATCTATCTCACCCCTTTTTCCTTGTGTGGTTCCAGGTGAGCAAGTGTGAGGAGGCAAGGTGATGGCTCAAGCATTCTACTTCCTTAGGGAATTCCTTGTCCAAGTTATCAATAATACTATTTTTTTGAAGTCTTGTCATTAGATGCTCTGGGAATGTTGATTGATACTTATTGAGATATATTATTTTCCTTATGGATTTTATATGTAATGATTTATTTTAAGTCTTCCACAATTTATGGTATTCACCTAAATGTTTTAAATGAGTTAATGAAAGAGGTTTGGTAAGATCTTAGGCATGAATTGTTTATATGTAAGTAGGTTCTACAGGCATGGGTGACCTTATGTCACCCCATGTTCTAAAACCGTCATATCTCTAAGGTTGAGATGTGACATTTGGCCTTTTAATATGATTGTGCCTTTACATGAATCACTTGCATTGGCTCTTTGCCATCCAACCTAGTTCTAGGAAAACAATGGATAGTGAGTAGCATCGAGTAGGTAACCCTCCTTGGGTCTATTCATCAATAGTGAAATCATCCACCCTGCGATGAATCTATTGATCCTTTCAAAGGTGTAATGAGTATTTACATACTGTTGGACCCACGTGAGGCTCTTTGACTCACATGTGGTTAGGTATATCGCTGCTCTAGTGTGATGGGTACCCAATTCAAGCCTCCCTTACCTTTTCATGTAATGAACTTAGATCCCAGCCTTAGGTTGTATGTACCATAATTAAAACCTTGCATCTTTGTATTTTCATGGAATCTTTTCCTCATGCATCCATATTGTATAACAAAACATGCATTCATCTTAAATCTAGGTTATACCTTGAATCGAAAAAGGGTCATATACTCACTTTTATCCCAACACCTTCACTTTTAAACTTTAAACACTCTCACCTCTATCCCATTCGCCTTTGCCCGTACAAACCTTAAGCCATCACCGTAAACCTTACCCCTTTACCTTAACCTTTAACCTAAACACCAATACCCTAACCCTAAACCTTACCCTTTTACCTTAGCCTTTAACCTAAACACTAATATCCTAACTCTAAACCTTACCCCTTTGCCTTAGCCTTTAACCTAAACACAAATACCCTAACCCTAAACCTTACCCTTTTGCTTTAACCTTTAACCTAAACACCAATACCCTAACCCTAAACCTTACCCCTTTACCTTAGCCTTTAACCTAAACACCAATACCCTAACCCTAAAACCTTAAGCCATTTATCTTAGCCTTTAACCTAAACACCAATACCCTAACCCTAAAACCTTAATCCGTTACCTTAGCCTTTAACCTAAACACCAATACCTTAGTCCTAAACCTAAAACCTCATTTCCCTAGCCTTGACCTCAAACACCTCTAACCTTAAACAATGTTACCTTAACCTTAACTAAAATGTCTTCGCCCTAAATTGTAACCTAAAGACATCTCTACCCTCCTCTTACCCATACCTTGCCATGAGACACCGTCGCCCAACATCCTTGACCCATTACCTTTAAAACCAATCCATTAACCCCCAGATTGACAGATGCCTATAGCCTATACCCCAAATCATCAAGACATTACCTTAAGCCTAATACCTTTAGCCCAACACACTACCCTAAGCTCAATACCTTTAACCCAACATAATATCCTTAAGCCTAACACCCATGACCTATCACCATTTAAAACCAGTCTGTTACCCTTAAGCCCAATAACTTTAGCCCAACACACTACCTTAAACCCAATACCCTTAGTTTAGTCTACTACCCTAAGCCCAAAACATCTAGCCCATCATGCCTTAAGCCCAAAAAACGGTTGGCCCATTACACAATAGGAAGCCTTTTTCTCTTAAGATCTACATGCCTATACCTTCATCACCTCTTTTGTTCTATACCCGTCACTTACCTTGTTGCTTTGGTTTGGAGGTACTGATGGCCCACCAACTTGATATGGCTTCCTTGACCACACTTGTGACCAGAGTCCTTAAGAAGTAAGAAGAACATTTCTAAGCTATCCTAGCTACTCAGCAAGCCCAATTCAAGGAACAAAGGTAATTCATCATTGAGGAAGTTTGAGCTATGATTAACCAGGCCACCCTTAGCCATCCTAACCCAAACCTTATTTCAAAGTCAACTAATCCTAGCCCAAATTTGAGCCAAACCAACCTAGATCGAAACCAAGGAGAGGAAGTTTTCTCTTATCCAGACACTAGATTGCTCATGGGAAAACTTGAAGCCATAGAAAGAACCATCAAATCCCTAAAGCACGGCAATGATCTAATTGATGTGGACAATTTAACCTTATTCCCTAATGCCAAGCTTCCTCCTAAATTCAAAATGCCTAAAGTGGAGAGATTTGATGGAACCACTTACCCCAAGACCCATCTGAAGATATATATGGGGACAATGAAACCTTTAAGAGTTAGTGATAAGCTTCTTGCTCAACTATTCCAACAATCACTAAATAGTGTTACCAGGAAATGGTTCTTTTCACTAGACAAGAGCAAGAAAAGGACATGGTATGATATATGTTGTGCCTTTGTGAACAATATAATTATAATAGTGAAGTGGATGTCACTAGGCGTGATTTGGAAACTACCAAGCAACTTCTAAAGGAGTCTTTCTCCATGGTCCTTACAAGGTGGAGGGCTAAAGCTACCCAAATGGTAAGTAGACTAACTGAGCAAGAACAAGTAGACATCCTTGTCAAGAATCTACTTCCAGCCTACCGAGCCCACTTGTTAACCCAATACCTACCCACTTTTAAGGCTTTGATTACAACTACATCAAAGGTTGAAGATTGCATCCAAGGTGCATCATTTCAACCTAAATTCCTCACCACCGACCTGAACAGTGATGAAGAACCCAAACCTAATTCAACCCCACCTTACCTTAGCCCCAAGTGGCATGACATAGAAGAGTTCAAGTTTAGCTGATCTGACCTATCTGAGAATGAATTCTAAGTCTGAGTCTAAATCTTTCAGTTTGAGTTTCAATCTGAGTCTAAATCCCAAAGTCTAAGTCTAAATTCAAGTCTGAGTCTATCATCTTATTTTCTTTTATTTTTTGTCGATCATGTCGATTCCTTTTTTGTTATTTTGTAATAAAATTTTCCATTGTAATAAAACATTCACATCCTTTTATGCACTTGACTAAACATGGATGAGCTTTAAAAAAAAGAGAGAGAGAGAGAGAGAGCGAGAGAGAAAAGGGAGAAAAAGAGAAATGAACATCAAATTAAATCCACCATAATTGAGATGCCATCAATAATTGCTTTGCTAGCTCCTAATCAAAGACGGTCTAGAAATAGACCTCTCATCAAATAATTGAAGCACAAAATCAAACTATATACCTCAACAAGGGGGCAACAAGATTTGTCAAATCCAAAATTTAAAGGTTAAAGCCCCTCAAAGTGAAGGAAAACAGCAAATCATGATGGAATATTTTCTCCCAAACTTCATTAATCCAAGCTTGTTAAGTTGAAAATCTGAAAAGGGCAGTTAGGCAAAAATTAGAGTTAAAAAAAAGAGAGAAAGAGAGAGAGAGAGAGAGAAAGCTCATCATAGTCATCTTCCTTCGTATCATTCAAAGTTTGTCAAATCATCTTCAATCAATCCGTCTCGTCTCATGTCTTCAAAGTCATCCATCCTTACTAGCTTGCTTATTCTCTAAAATGATATTGTCTTCTATGCACTTATCTCACAGTGGGGGCATATCTTTCTAGGTCGTAATCATCTGTTGTTAATCTGTCTTATCGGTTAGCTCAAAGAGCTTAGGCACAATCTCTCACATTGCTAGTCTGTCATGTTTTTATCTCTCATTGGGAGCATGATCCCTAAGTTGTCTCTTTTCATTAGTCCTTCAGTCGCTCCTTAGGACACTTCCTTTCATCCAGTCTGTCATCTACATTCTAGCTAACAAAGTGTCACTCTAAATGTCTCTTCAATCTCAAAATGACAAGATTAGCTTGGCTTGTTCTTTTCTGTGAATCATGCTACAAATAGCAAAATCATACAACCTCCCTAATCCTTTTCAAAATTTCCAACCTACCTTTAAACCATTCCCCAACTTCAAAATGTACCATTCCACATTTTCAAACTCAAGCCTCATACCACCCTTTCGTTGGCAAAATCTCATCATCTTCTAAGGGCTAAGCCCATGGGTAAAACCAAAGATCCTATGTCTTTCCGGACTCATCATCCTTAAAGCCAGCTTTCTCTAGCATAACCAAAATTAAGTCATATCTTGCAAAGCTTAAGAAGGGCTCAAACCACTCAAGTCATCCTATGACTTATTAGAAAAACCTCATCATCCTTGAAAGGACCAAGTCTCCTTAGCAAATTACATCACCTATAAAGTCCAATTGAGTCAAAGCCTACCAACCATCTAATATGCATTGAAAATCTGATATAACCATGACAAAAGGGCAAACCCTTATCCATGAGCCTGCAACCAAAACCCTTACCACCATACCTAAGCCAAAGCCGACCACCCAAAGCACCCTTATGGAAAAAAGCCCAAAGATGACAAAGCCTTTTGACCAAAAGCCTTCAAATCTTCAAGCCTTCACCATGAAGCCCAAGCCCAAAAGCCTTAACTATGAAGCCCAAGCCTAGCCTTCACCATGAAGCCCAAACTAAGAAAGCCTAAGCCTACCTTTCACCATTCACAAAAGACCATAATCTCCTCCAAAGCTAAATCTGACTAAACCTTCCCCAACTAATTTCCTAGCCTGACCTGTCCTCTAAACCATACCTAATCGAGCCTAAAGCAGAACCTGACTAATCCTTCCAAATGAACTTGACTAAGCCAAAGTCCTAGACCTGACTAGGCCTTCCACATGAACTTCTCCAAGGACAAGCCTTGTAAGTTGACCTTCCCCAAACCTTCCAATCTAATCATCTCTATAAACCTAACCTTCCTGATCCAGCGCTGCAATTCAGCCTCAAACCAAAGTCAGACCTATCTAAACTGACCAGCTCAATCTTTTCCAAGACCACACCTTACTTCATCCTAGGCCAAACTAATAGCCATTAACCAACCAATCTCATACCTAACAAGCCCATTTCCACCTCTAAGCTAGCTAATCAACCAAAAAACCAAATGACCAAACCACTTTCCTCTATCATTCTAAAGTGGGGCCACATCTCTTCTAAATATTCACCTTTCTAAAATGGGGGCATCTTTCTCCCAAAGATCAGTACTTTTATATCAGGCTAACTTTTCACAGGTTTAAGGTATTAGATCATTGCATAATCATCTAGCATTTTTGTGTTGGATAGGATCATTACTTTTCATTCCTACTAGAAAGGACCACTACTGTTCCTATCATATAAGACAGTTATCTTTACCATTCCTACCAGACAGGATGATCATCTCTTCTTAATCCTACTAGATAGGATCATCACTTTCATTCCTACCAGAAAGGACCACTACTGTTCCTACCAAACATGACAGTTATCTTTACCATTCCTACCAAATAGGATGGTCATCTCTTTTTTATCCTACCGGATAGGATCATCACTTTCATTCCTACCAGAAAGGACCATTAATATTCCTACCAGACAGGACAGTTATCTTTACCACTCTTACCATACAGGATGGTCATCTCTTCTTGATCCTACCAAACAAGATCATCACTTTTCTTTCCTACCAGACAGGAACTACTGTTTTCTTCTTAAAGCTCCCAAATATACCAGGAGTATCCTTTTCATTTCATGCTCATCAAAACTTCTAGCCGCTTCCAAATATACCAGGGGCATCCTTTTCATTTCACACTTATCAGAATTTTCTGCTGCTTCCAAATATACCGGGGGCATCCTTGTCACTTCCAAATATACTAGGGGCATCCACTTTGCTTCTAAATATACCAGGGGTATCCACTTCACTTCCAAATATACCAGGGGCATCCTATTCATTTCACACTTATTAGAATTTTCTGTTGCTTCCAAATATACCGAAGGCATCCACTTCACTTCCAAATATACCAAGGGCATCCTATTCATTTCACACTTATCAGAATTTTCTACTGCTTCCAAATATACCAGGGGCATCCTCTTCATTCCAACCACTCCTAAATATATCAGGAGCATCCTATTCATTCCAAACACTCCCAAATATACGGGAGGCATCCTCTTTATTCCAAACACTCATAAATATACCGGGGGCATCCTTTTTATTCCACACTTATCAGAACCTCCTGCCACTCCCAAATATACAGGGGGCATCCTCTTCATCCTCAAATTCACTGCCATCAAAATCACCTTTCAGACAAAGAAAATTCTAATAAGGGGGCAGCTGTAAACCCTTAATTTTGCACCTTCCAATATGATTTGAACCTTGAAAGCACTTGGGCTTGGTAAACAAACCTTCAGAAGCCGAAAACTCTCAAAATGGAAAAAATAAAATATTTCTTTTTGGCATTTATATCCTTTCAAATCATTTGGGACTGAGTAACGAATAAACGCAACTAGAATCATAAAAATTGGATAAAAAACAAGCAAGAACAAGCAAAAAAGGATGAAATAGGCGAAAGCAGGGCCCATTGCTGTAGAGATCTGCGGCACTGCCTCAAAACCCTCTACAAAACCACAGAGGGCTGTGGCACTGCCGCAAAGGCCTCTGTGGCACTATAAAGGCCTCTACAGCAACTTCGACGAAAATTCAATTTTTGCAATCCCACATTGGAATTTCGTGTTTTCTATGCTGCAAACCTCCTCTTATATATAGAGGGCCTCCCCACACTTTAAAACACCAACTTTTAGAGCTTGAAAAGCATCACTTCAAGCAAAAAATACTTTGCATTTACTTCTTGCTTTACAAAGTGAGTTGGGGGTTTCTCCTTAATTCCTACCCAACTAATTTAAGGCTTTTCGTCACTCGCCTGTTCGAGGCAAGTCTCTTGCCCAAGGCTCGTGTCTGCCACCCAAGGCTAGCCGCTACCTGCCATCTGAGGCCAGCCACTACCTGCTATCCAACGCTAGCCGCTACCTGCCATCCGCCATCTTAAGCTAGCCACCATCTGCCATCAAAAGCCAGCCGTCGCCCGCCATCTGAGGTAAGCTTCTCTCCCCTTAATTTCATTGCTTCTTTTAGTTAGTTAATTAAATTGATTCATCTAGGTTGCTAGCTAATCAACTTAGTAATCAATTAAATTAATTAATTAACTCAACCCTCTTTCAATCAATCAATCAAAACATGATAAAGTGGCTAGGCTAAACTAACCTCTTCGCAAGAAGGGAGAACTGCATGGGTTCTGATTCCCATTCAAAGGGATACATAGGCATGCTTGGTTCAGGCATCGAATCTAATTAAAATTAACCAACTTTCCCCCCTATCACCTTCTTTACTTACTTTTGTGTTTGTTTCTTTGCTTTATTATTAGGATTATTTTGCAGAATGTGTGACTTCGCTAGAACCCATAAGGGCTAGAGGAGGTATCCCCTAAGTTTGGATTTCATTATAATATTAACTCTCTTTTATTTTGAATTCTAATTGTGTATAAACTTTGTGGATTGAATGATCATGCATATTATAAACTGTTCATGCATTTTAATTTATTCATGAAATATATTTTAAGTCACTTTTATATTAATTGGCTGAACTCATTTTGTTAAAATAAACTGAAAACCTAGTCTCGAATCCTCCTTAGTTTCGAGGCTAATGATCCTTTTTCTTTTGGGTTATAATTGGAGTCAAATGGGTTTTTTCCTTATATTTTTCCAAATAAAAATAAATTAAGATGGCGACTCCTAAAAACAATTTTCAAATATATCAAAGATAAGCCCAAGGGCTTCCTCGTGAGTTCTTTCCCAAATGAGCATTTCAATTCCCTTTAGCGGATCAGACTAGTACTCGGGCGAGGCCTCACAAAGGTGTGAAGCTGATCAGGCCCACAACTAGAACCGCTCCTTTCTAGCTAAGGTGGATATACTACCCCTATCCATCAGGTTAAGACCATAAAGGGTTAAAGGTACTATAGCTAGAGCTATTAGTATTCACATATAACAATAACATTTAAGGCAACAATAACTTGTATCATAATAATAATGGCAATTTAACTTTTGAAAAAAAGATACAAAAATAGTGTAGTTCCATAAATAATATGAGTTAAGGCAATAATCACAAAGAATTATCATTGGATAAACAAAAATGGTTTTTGGACCAATTATCCTTTGGCAACCCAAGCTTTACAAAGAAATCACTTAATCATATTTTAGGATAGAAAGAACTTGGGTTTCAAAGATCACAAAAGCTCACATAACATGATATCACTTTCTTGTAACATAACATAATATTACTCACACTTATAGAATGAATACAATGTTTACTCACACTTGTAGCATGAATACAGCACTCACTCACCTTGTGGTACCTTTGCTCCTAGTATATGTAGCCCTTTTGAAACTCTAAAGCTCTCCAAACTCTATCATGGTATTTAATTCAATAATTAGTATTTATTCAATCATGATGCTATCCTATCCCATAACTACCCCATGCACATATAATATTCATATACACTTAGAGTTGCACATAAAAGTGCACTCATGATTTGTACATCACATGTTGACTTTAAAAGTCTTACACACTTAACCCTTATAGGCCCATATGAAAACACATTACAATTATGTCAATACCTTTCTAAGGTCATCATATGTCATTATCTTAATATTAATTCACTTTAACAATTATCTTAATATACTTAACACATCCATACATGTCAGCTTATCAATAACCTTTCAAGTATCATGCTTATATCTTATGACCCATTCATTCAATCAATCACTTCATCAACTAAAGACCATTATTCATTATCAAGTCATCATAACATTTAGTTCCATATTTCCCAATCACATTCACATTCTAATCACAATATAAGATTAAGATACCTTAAGTATACCAAAGTGCCTCTAGGCTTGTCTAGTGTCATACCTTCAACTAACATGCAATTTTATCATTTATCATACATACATACATGTCAATAATCATCAAAATATATCACATAAAAATTATAAACATTGGAATAAAAATTGCACAGTAGGTTAAATGCATTATTAAAGGGAAAACTGAATTTTTCTTACTTTTTGCACTTTCCATCTATTATAGTAATATGTAAAAACATGGTTTGAACCAAGAGTTTTCATGTAAACACAACCAAAATCTTTTTCAAATATTAATTCACATGAATCGACAGCATATGGTATTTCTCAAACATGAAAATTCAATTTTTGGGTTCTAAGGTACAAAACCATAAGTTTTCTTGTCTTCGGTTGTTACGACCCGCCTTTGAGCCGTGACAGTCCTAGGGCATAGGTGGCCATAAGGGCACCAAAAACCCATAGAACCCATTTAACATGTAATCTATTATCATTCATCACATTGAGCCATATCCCAAGACCGTAACTTAATCATATTTCCTTGTTACCAATAATATCATTTACACACAATACAACTTTCTTAACTTGAATCTCATATCATTAATCAAATATTCATTATATCATACATTATTACATTAACAATTACAATACCATTCATATTATATGTACATCTTATAACATATTTGTTCTAAACCCTCTAATAACCATTAATATTACATATAAACCCTATAACTTTCAATAACCATGGAGCTCTAACTTACAACACTAGGACTTAACAGAACAATTTCCAAGCGAAGGATGGACTTGGAACTTTTACCTTGCTAACTCATTGACTACCTGAAAAGTTTAAACCACTATAATATAAGACAGAGCTCAATGAGTATAAAATAATATAATACATAAGGTGATTTCAATGATTAATTTCAGGAAGGGCTTTTACATCAATGGAATGCTTTCAATCAATATCATCATATGGTTCAATTGTTCATTAAAAAGGGAAACAGTATCTTTAGCAGAAATATCATTTTTCTTAGGAGCAGAATGCTTCCCACACATATCAATTTAAGAGTGGCGGCCTAAGCCTTGCTCACTCATCCATATCACATTACGTAAGACTGATCAGGTCTTACGGTTAGGCATTCCCCCTAATAGAGGTTGGGTACTCTCGTCGTACCTGCAAGCATAATCAAGTGCACAAGGCCTGATGTATTACTCCACATCAGAAAGGGGATTTCTGCTTATCAATAGATAATCAATAAAAAGTTCATGTAAGGTTCATGCCAAGGAATTCAATGAACAAAGTATGAATACAATAACCAATGATTAATAATAAGTATCATGTCAAAGGGTTCAATGTTTAATAAATAATTCCAGCTTATCAAGAAATCAAGAAGCATTATAACAAATGGTTCAATATCCATGAGTAATTCAACTTATCAAGGTATTGGAATACCTTTAAAAATCACAGTTTGAACAATAAGGGTTCGAGCAAATAACACAAAGCATATTATATTATTAAGTACTCACCTTGGACTCCTTTGCTCCTAATTATGTTTGACTCTGATACAAGTAGTGCTCCTTGCACTCTTGGACACTATCCTCGTTCTTGTCTTTAGACTCTACACATTACATTTTAATCACATATGAATCACTTCCTCATTACCACATTACTTAATTTAGCTTAACTTACTAATACTTCTATTTTATTCATAATTTATTACTAAACTTAATATTTCTCTAGTTGTTTTCCAATAGCTCACTTAAGGAGAATAATACCCTTTCTTCCATTCAACTTTCAAATTGGTTAACTAGAACTAGTTAAGCAATTTCTAATATTCAAGAGAAACCAACAATTTCATAAATTCAATTTATCCACAAAATCACAATCAAATGGTCCAACCTGGACCTTCAATACACTAATCCCATCCACTAATTTCCTTCTTCATCATCAAACTAATATCCAATTAATTCAATTCAATTAATACCAATATCCATATCTCACTTCAATCTTTCAACTAATCATCAATAATACTCAATAATTACATAAATAACAATTAATTCAATTCAATTATCCATTTAACTACTTAATTCCACTAAACTATTTACCTAAATTCTTACAAATAAATTTATAATTCACTATCTATACACAATTAGAAGTTGAGATTTATACCATATGGCTCGATTTAATGAGCCGGAGTTGCTATCCAAAATCACCAACTTTAGCGGTCACTGGAATCCAGTAGCCAGAAAATCCCAACGACGACCAAATCAGGATCCAAAGGTATCAACAGTTAGCCTATGATGTGAGGAGTCCAAATATACCCTTCACTTTCTCTCACTCGTCGCCATTCTGCCGAAAAATGCTTTAAAAATTTTGGTGGCTCAATCTTCGATCTCCCTTTTTGGTCATCCTCAGCCAATGAGACAGGTATCAAATCGAAGCTTATGACGAGGCTATTTTATAGACACCAGAGTCACCCCCATTCGCCACCGGAATCGCCAAAAATTGAGCTTCAAACTTTCAACACCGGCGAAGCATGGTCTTGCTCGTATGCGGCCGTTCACCACCATTTCTCGTCGCAGTAGCTTCCCTTGTGGTCGCCGGTGGTGGAGGAGTGGCTAGGCGGTGGCGGTGTAGCCCACCACCTGCCGAAGCTCCTCCCACAACCCCTCTCTCTCTCTCTCTCAGTCACTCTGCCTCTCCCTTTCTCTCTCCCCAATCTACCGTCTTCTATTTCTTTCTTTTTTTTTTTTCATTTTTCTATTTTTACACTTATACATATATATTTTTCTATATATATAACTCTTAAAAAAAGTCTTCTCAAATATTATTATCATTATCATCATCATCATCATCATCATCATCATCATCATCATTATTATTATTATTATTATTATTATAAACCAACAAAATAACATTTTTATTTCATAATACTTTCAAAATTAAAAATAATAAATTTATATGAAAACATTTTCTTAAATTATATTTTATTTTATTTCTTAAAATATTTTTACTCCTTATCTTATTAAGAAATAATCATTTTTCTTATAAGAATGAAAATTCAAAAACTACGAAAAATCATATTATTACATTCTACCTCTCTTAAAGAAAATTCGTCCCCGAATGTTCAAAAACAAAAAGTCCACTTTAACAAACTTGAGTAACTATATTATTTACATTATGTTCTTAGCCAAAAGAATTCTAATCACTTTTATTTACTTCAATTCATTTCCTACTAACTTCATTTCTCATCATTAATTATCTATTATCCCTCTTCCATGTAACTTCTTTAAATTATATATCTTATTCCTCTAAGCCCCAGGATCAATCTTTAACTCTTATCCTATTCAACCATATATTTATGCATATCTCTCTTTTTTCCTTACCTAATCTCTTTTATTAATCATCAACCTTCACAATAACAATTAATCTATAACTTCAAAAATTACTAAGAAACATTTATACATCATTTATATCTCCTCAATCTCTGATTTCACCTCATTCAATTATAATCTTAAATATACCTCTTGTCATAGATTTATTAATATCTAACTCACAATTGAATCATAACTCTCATTTTGCTAATTATCATACTTTTAATATACATGTACACTAATGGCCTTTCCTAATTTTGAATAACTTTAAATTAATACTCCATAACCATAACCATAGTCTTTATATATATATATATATATATATATATATATATGACACTTCTTATATCTGCTCATCTCTAAACAACAATCTTATCTCAACTTATCTTAAACACATTATTAACAACTATTTTACACATTATATCATTAAAAGAATTATACTTTCACACTACTCCATAGTTCTCAATCAACTCCTTATAATCACATAAAATTTTAACCCAATATTCATATTATTCAATTTACTATCATATTAATCAACTTAATCACTCTAAAATACAATCTTCACATTACCTCCAAAATAACTCCTACCTTTCAACATCACATGCATCTCTTTATTAAGAGCGTATCAATTATCACAAGGATATTCAAATTATTAAATTATAGGAATCTATTAATACAATCTATCATTTATTCCTGAACACCATTCACTTACGCTCCACAGTTCATATGTAATATTATATTAACTATATCAACTTTAAACACATCAAGTAATATAATTGGTCTATTGAAATAAAGCAAATATATTTAAACATATAGCCATAATATGCACAAACATAATCACAATAAGAAAACATATCAAGCATATATTTGAATTCATTCGAGATAGAGTAACTCTTCTAGGACAATCTTGTTTGAGTCATAAATGAGGAGGCATCACTGCACAAGAGAAGAACGCATAAGGTTCAAATTAAAGCATGAGTTTCTAGCCAATGCTTAGAGTTCAGGGAATTTCTTTCAAAGCTTATCCTTTATCTCAACTTATTTAATTCTATTTTTGCATTAATTCTATCTCATCATAAAACACTTCTCTTAAATAAGATTTGCCTAATCAATTAACTTCATAAACTCTTTCTCTTATCTTACTTCATATATTCTAGTATTTCCTCATATACTCTTTCTCTTCTCATTTACTATTTTTACTTTTCCACATCTCCTTTACTTTGCTTGACTCCATTCAAATTGTATTTCTATTTAACACATAATCCTCTAGTTTCATAACTATCTAAATTAACAGATATTTCTTCCATAAAATCTACTATCATTCACTATTTGTCAAAACCAATCATATTCTTACACTAGTTTACTCTTAGTTCAAATTTGCTTTCAATTTCTTCTTAAAGACTATTTCATCACCATACATTTCTTCTTGTAATCATCAACTTTATACATTCCTCTTTTAAAACGATTCACCATCAAATCATGTTCCATTTTGATCCTCTATTTTCCTCATCACTGTATTCTCTTAATGCCTTAAAAGTTTTCTATTACACATACCTAATCATCTTTCTTACAAGTCACCTTAGTGCATATACAATTGATCACTTCTTTCTTTAGATACGGAATAATCTTCTTTTAAATCATATTATAATAATATTCTTCCTTAGGCTATACCCAATATTCTCATACATAACAAATCTCCAAATCTCTACTTTCTCATTACTTTAATTCATAGGATAGCATCTAAACCACAATTTTGATTTTAACTCATCTCACCTAAATCTCATTATGTAATATCCATGTAAATCATTTATAGTCCCATTTAACCATTGTTAAAGATCATCTTTCATTTCATAACCTTGATGGTTTGTAACTTCTAACAATTTACATCTCATTCATAACCTATAACAAGTTTACATCTCATTCACCAATATCGTATGTCATTTAACCCTTTACTTACACATATCATAAACTCATTCATTATGTACTAAACATTTTTCTATGACACAATCAAGAAAACACATACAATATTACTATTCAACTTATATTCCCAATGATTCTATTACAAGAACACAATGAGAAAATTCATGAAAGCACCAAGTGGAAGCCTACACGGCTGGATCCACGACTGGAATTCTAGTCGTGCCAACCTAGGGTCTAAACCTCACATCCACACGGGTGAGACCTCAACTGTGTCTCCACCCATTAGAGGCTACTGGATGAATTTTCCAATTTATCCTTATCACATGACTGGAATTCCACCCGTGTGTTCACCCGTGGCTTCCCCATTTCCTATAATATTTTGGCTTAAAACTTATCATGTTTAGCATTCCCACTCACTTATAACTTCTTTATTGGTTTAGAAACCAATTTCTAATTAGAAACCTCAAATCTTTGCCTAGAATAAGTCCCATATTCTCTCACTATCATTATGCAATTACATTTACTATTTACATATATCACTATTCATATCCCATAAAATCATATTTAAGTTTTTCACTTAATAGCATTTAGCTATATCTCATAAACGTAAAAGAATTTAGTATACCTTCATCATTCTTCATACTATATACATATTATTCAAATCATCAATTGCACTAAGTCATGTCAATGATCAACAGTTACTTATAGTAGGAAATTAATTCCCAGTAAAATATATACTTATTCATTTAAACACTTTCACATAAATAATCATTTTCTCATATACATAATTTGCCCTTATCATCCCATTTCCATATAATGCATAATTCAATCACATAGATCAATTATATTATGTATCACATTATCATTCCCTTTTCACAATCATCATACACATATTGTGAACCATCAAATTTGCACCCTTAGGATCTGACCGCAACTTGACACTTTCTAAGATTCGTACGCTACGCATACGGTAGTCCCGCTAGTTGGTTAACGGGCAAGGGTTAAGGGAGCAGCACCCCATTAGAAAAAATTTCTCAAAACTTGCACCTTCAGATGATTATCACTTGATTATAAATCCATAGAATCAAACTGGGCTCAAATAGGATAAAAAACGGATGAGAACAAGCTAAAAAATGAACTGCGGCAGCTTGCTAGCTCGCTGCGGTAACTCGTAGCCAACTGTGGTTACCATGGCTGCCTCTGTGGTTACCGCAGAGGTCCTTACGGTAGCTAATTGGCCACCATAGCTGGCCCTGTGGTAACTGCAAAGGGCTCTGTGGTTACCGCAGCCGACACCTCAATTAATGCATCGTCCCTCTTTCAAAATCCTATCCGAAAACTATGAATTTTTAGTCCTAAACTGCTCCTATAAATATCTCGCACCTCATAATAACTAAAACACACAATTATATGCTTTTATACTCTCTCTAAAGCTTTCTAAACTCTATTCCTAAGCATTTCAATCATCAAATCCCTCTTCCTAAACCTCCAAATCTCTAAAACCCCATTTCAAAACCTCCTCCATCACAGAAAACCTTATTCATTAAGCTTCCCAGTCATCTCTAAACCCCATTTATAAGCTTCCTAATCAGCCCAAACCTTATCTCTAAGCTTTTTAATCAAGAAAAGATGCAATTCAAGTTATTTCTTTCAAAAGGGAATTCATGGTATTCAAGGAAAGGTGATCCAAAGTCTTTCCTTCAAGAAAAGAGTTTTTGCTATTCAAGAGTCCTTCCAAAAGGAGTGCTCATGATATCCTTGGGCCAAGGTGAACTTAGATCCGATGCTAAGCTCGTTCCCTACATTCCTCATCAATGAAAGCCAAAGGTAAAAGTTCTTTCCTTTTCCTTTTTGATTTCAAGGTCTAAATCTGAAAAGATCTAATTTCTGCCAATTAAAATCTGACCTAATTAACAAATCCCTAAGCCCTTAAAATCAATCAAAATATGATAACAAATGCAATGACTTAAAAATCCCTTCTTTTTAAGAAGGAATAACTGTGCAGGGTTTGATTCCTATTCAAAAGGATACACAGGCTTGCCATCTCTAAGGCATTCAACTCCACTAAAATTAACAACTTCTTCTCTCTATCACCTTCTTCACATAGTTTAGGATTAAAATTACTTTTCTTAAATAAAAGTTGAAATTTTAATTCTTTTCATTATAATTATTTTAATACTCTCTTTCTTATTTTAGTTGTTTAGATTATATTTGAGGAATGTGTGCTTTTCCTGGAATCCATAAGGACTAGAGGAAAGATCCCCTGATTTTGACATTTTGATTTATAATAGTTTTAAGTAGTTTTCTTTTATTTTTCACAATTGTCATTATCTCATATTTGTCATGTATTTCGCAAGTAATATTTGTTTCATGCATCATATTATGTTTATTCATGCATACATAAAAACTTCTTTTTAAAAGCTATTTTGTATTTAAGCCAAACTAATTTTTTATATTGTTTTAACCAAAACCTAGTCCTCGAGCACTCCTTGGTCATTCGAGGACTAGTGCTTTTCCTTAGGATAAATGGTATAATATTAAAGTCAATCAAACTAGGTTTTTCCTTTAATTTTCCCAACTAAAATAAACAAAATTAAATTAACGACTCCTTTTGCAACTTACAACTTACAAAATATAATTTTCTGAACTCATAGCGGGTTCCAATAGTGATGTTTCTCCCAAATGGGCATTTTCGATTCCCTTTTAGCGGATCAGACTAGGTACTCGGTCGAGACCTCACACATATCATATATCATACTAGAAACTTAGACTCTTACGAGTAACACGGATCTAGATTTATCGATGCACTTCAATGATAAGAAGGAATTCCTATGCTCCATGGTTTAACCTATAACTAAAAGTACTTATAAAGTCTAAGCTAGACTTAAACTTTTGCTCTTATACCATCTCTGTCACAACCCGCCTTTGAGCTGTGACGGTCTTAGGGCATGGGTGGCTATAAGGGCACCGAAAACCCGTAGAACCCATTTAACATGTAATCTTTTATCATTCATCACATTAAACCATATCCTAAGACCGTAACCTAATCACATTTCCTTGTTACCAATAATATCATTTACACACAATACAACTAACTTCTTAACTTGAATCTCATATCATTAATCAAATATTCATTACATCATACATTATTACATTAACAATTACAATACCATTCATATTATATGTACATTCTATAACATATTAGTGCTAAACCCTTTAATAACCATTAATATTACATGTAAACCCTATAATTTTTAATAACCATGGAGCTCTAACTTACAACACTGAGACTTAATAGAATAGTTTTCAAGAGAAGGATGGGCTTAGAACTTTTACTTTGTTAACTCATTGACTGTACCTGAAAAGTTTAAACCACTACAATATGAGATAAAGCTCAGTGAGTATAAAATAATACAATACATAAGGTGATTTCAATGATTAATTTCAGGAAGGGCTTTTATATCAATGGAATGCTTTCAATCAATATCATCATATGGTTCAATTTTTTATTAAAAAGGGAAACAGTACCTTTAGAAGAAATATCATTTTTCTTAGGGGCGGAATGCTTTCCACACATATCAATTTAAGAGTGGCGGCCTAAGCCATGCTCACTCATCCATATCACATTACGTAAGACTGATCAGGTCTTACGGTTAGGCGTTCCCCCCTAATAAAGGTTGGGTACTCTCACCCTACTCGTAGGCATAACCAAGTGCACAAGGCCTGATGTATTACCCCACATCAAAAAGGGGATTTCTGCTTATCAATAGATAGTCAATAGAAAGTTCATGTAAGGTTCATGCCAAGGAATTCAATGAACATAGTATGAATTCAGTAACCAAGATTAATAAGAAGTATCATGTGAAAGGGTTCAATGTTCAATAAACAATTCGAGCTTATCAAGAAATCAAGAAGCATTATAACAAATGGTTCAATATCCATGAGTAATTCAAATTATCAAGGTATTGGAATACCTTTAAAAATCACAGTTTGAACAATAAGAGTTTGAGCAAATAACACAAAGCATATTATATTATTAAGTACTCACCTTGGACTCCTTTGCTCCTAATTATGTTTGACTCTGATACAAGTAGTGCTCCTTGCACTCTTGGATACTATCCTCGTTCTTGTCTTTAGACTCTACACATTACATTTCAATCACATATCAATCACTTCCTCATTACCACATTACTTAATTTAGCTTAACTTACTAATACTTCTATTTTATTCACAACTTATTACTAAACTTAATATTTCTCTAGTTGTTTTCCAATAGCTCACTTAAGGAGAATAATACCCTTTCTTCCATTCAACTTTCATATTGGTTAACTAGAACCAATTAAGCAATTTCTAATATTTAAGAGAACTAATTTCATTTCTACCAACAATTTCATAAATTCAATTTATCCACAATATCACAATCAAATGGTCCAACCCGAACCTTCAATACACTAATCCCATCTGCCAATTTTCTTCTTCATCATCAAACTAATATCCAATTAATTCAATTCAATCAATACCAATATCCACATCTCACTTCAATCTTTCAACTAATCATCAATAATACTCAATAATTATATAAATAACAATTAATTCAATTCAATTATCCCACTTAACTACTTAATTCCACTAAACTATTTACCTAAATTCTTACAAATAAATTCATAATTCACTATCTATACACAATTAGAAGTTGAGATTTATACCATATGGCTCGATTTAAGGAACCAGAGTTGCTGTCCAAAATCACCAACTTCAGGGGTCACCAGAATCTGATCGCTAGAAAATCCCAATGACAACCAAATCACGATCCGAAAGTATCAACAGTTAGCGTATGATGTAAGGAGTCCAAATATACCCTTCACTTTCTCTCACTCGCCGCCGCTCTGCCAGAAAATGCTTCAAAAATTTCAGTGGCTCAATCTCTAATCTCCCTCTCCGGTCATCCTCAGCCAATACGACAGGTATCAAATCAAAGCTTGTGAAGAGGCCGTTCCATAGCCACTAGAATTGCCCCCATCTGCCACTGGAATCGCTAGAGATCGAGCTTCAAACTTTCGATGCCGACGAAGCATGGTCTTCCCCATACGTTGTCGTTCACTGCCATTTCCCGTCACGGTTGCTTCCCCTGTGCTCGCCGGTGGTCAAGGAGTGGCTAGGCAGTGGCAGTGCAGCCCACTGCCGACCAGAGCTCCTCCCACAGCCCCTCTCTCTCTGTCTCTCTATCACTTTGCCTCTCCCTTTCTCTCTCCTCGATCTACTATCTTTTGTTTCTTTCTCTTTTTTTTTTCATTTTTATGTTTTTACACTTATACCTATATATTTTTCTTTATATATAACTCTTAAAAAAAATCTTCTCAAATATTATTATCATTAGCATTATTATTATTATTATTATTATTATTATTATTATTATTATTATCATTATTATTATTATTATTATTATTATTATTATTATTATTATTATTATAAACAAACAAAATAACATTTTTATTTGACAATACTTTCAAAATTAAAAATAATAAATTTATATGAAAACATTTTCTTAAATTACATTTTATTTTATTTCTTAAAATATCTTTACTCCTTAACTTATTGAAAAATAATCATTTTTCTTATAAGAATGAAAATTCAGAAATTACGAAAAATCGGATTATTACATCGGTATTTTCCGGTCATTCCAGTAATATGTAAGCAGGTGATTTAAACCATTATTTTTCATTCAATTACAGCAAATATCAGTTTAGAACATCTTCATGTGTAATTCGGTAACCATAGGTAAGATTTATACAAAAAAAAAAATTCCAACTTTTAAGACTTAGGTGAAAATCATGATTTCTTGTGCTTTCCGCGCTTTTCGTTCATTACATCAATATGTAAACACATGATTTAAATCATTATTTTTCATTCAAACAAAATAAATATCAGTCAGCAGCCACATGTTAAATTGATAGAATTTTCCAACTTCTAAGTTCTAGTACAAAAATCTTGAATTCTTTTGTTTTTTGAAACTTTTTGGTCATTATAGAAATATGTAGAAATATAATTTAATCCAATATTTTTCATAAAAATAAATCAAAAATCAGTTTAGAATGCAATTATACACAAATCGCCCCCCTTTAGTGATGTTTATGCATAAAAATTGAAATTTCAAGTTAGAGGATTCACCTTTGGAGAATTTCGCAGAAAGAATTGTGTTTTCAATAGAGAATTAAATTCCTCTATCAAAAACACACCCAAATTGAATTAATTTTATAAAAATCGGTAGACAACCAGTTTAAAATAATTTTCTCATAATTTATTTGATAGAAATCAGCTAAGGAATTGAAAAAGAAGAAAAACTTACGAATACGAGGTGAGAAATCATAAAATTGAAAGGTGTTTTCTTAATTTCGGTAGAGAGAAATATTTTAGGAGAATTTTTCTGTCAAGATACAGAAAAATGGAGTGATGGCTGTTGGAATGAGAGTGCTGGCTGAAATTTTCAATATATATTAGGGTTTTGGGTAATTTTCACTAATATCCTTAATGAGCTAGATTTTGAGGGTTTTAATATAGTATATTTGGGCTTTTTATTTAAATTTAGAACTGATTATAAATAATAAAAATAAAAATATTTTTCTTATTATTTTCATTAAAATTTTTTCCAAAATATTTATTTAAAAATTATTATAAAATACTCGTAAAATTATTTTATGCTTAAAAATTGCCTTTATGCATGGAAAGTCATTTTATTTAAAATAATTTATTTTATACTAATATACTTCATTTAAATTATTTATTTCACAATAATAATTTATATTATATATATTAAAAATTAATTTAATATATCACATACTCATAATAATATAAAACATAATTTCCCATACAAGTACACATTTTCTAAGTCTAAGTAATTTGTTATAAAAATTTTTAGGAGAGGTACGGGCTGTTACATCTCTCCTCTTAATACTCATCTTCTCCTTCTCTGCACCGACGCTCACGATCAACACGACACACACACGCAACTGAAGCTCCCAATCCTCACGAGAAATTAGCCGATAGCTCTCTCTCCCTTCCTACACTGACCACTGAAATATACAAATCCATTTCATTATGTTTGGATTTGTGTGGTTTTGAATCGTTTCAAGGATTTAGTATCCTTTAATGGTTTGAGATTTCAGTGTTTGCTTTTTTTTCATTTTTAGTGCTCAAAAAAAAAAAAGGAGTGAAATCGGGTCTAGTCTAGTTACGAACGCGGATTTTGGTAATGATTCTTGCCCATTAATTTGGTTGTTAAATCATTTTTCATGGTATTGTTAATTGGTATGTATATTCATTGTATTGCTAATTTCTTTCCTGCCGTTGATCCTCTGAAGTGCTTTAGTTGATTTCATTTGGGGATTTAATGGGTTTCTTTATTGCTTAAATATCTGAAATGGGTCTGGTTCTTGTTGGTATTTGATAATTCGAAGCTGGGTTAGGCTTGGATTTCTTGAAGTGCTTTAATCTATTTCATTTGTGAATTTGATTGTTTTCTTTATCTGAAAATGGGTCTGGTTACATCTCCACTTATGCATCTGTCTAAATTCTGGCCAATTTTTGATGCTTCAGATTGGGTTTGGATGTTGAATCTGCTTTGTTATTTGGTTGTTTTCACTTGACAAGGAAGAGGAATAGGGTCTGGCTTCTCTTCGTAACTGTTCCTGAGCTTGAGTTGAAATATGGGTCTGATTGTTGAATATGCATTTGCTTTCCAAGGATTGACGGCAGTTTTGATTTTTGAATAATATAAATGGGTCTAGTTTCTGGAATATTTATTCGATTTCGGGCGTCTAGTTATTACATTTTGATTTTCATTTCATCACAGATAAATGATATAAAGTTTGAATGGTCTAATCTTGGTATTTTGGAGCTCTTTGAATTTGAACTCAATTCATTTTCTTGATGAAAATAATCGGATTTGTGTTTGTTTGTTTACGTTATTTATTTTTCATTTCTTGATTTTAATACTAATCTGATTTTTTTTTTTCACAGTCCCAGACGAATTAAAAAAGAAAAAGATAAAGTTAAAAAAAGCTGAAAGGTTTAATTTTACTTTGTTTTCTTTATTTGTGCTTGTAATAGTTAAATTTTATTTTATTTTATTTTCTGCTCTTATTTATGTGGTGATGTATGATTTTACAAGAAAAAAAAATGAAAAAATAGAAAAATAGGAAAAATGAAAAAAATATTTTCATAGCACTTCACAATACACACACGTCTCGGTCAATGGATGCCGACGATGGACTAATGGTGATTCGATGAGCCGATCTCCCTTTCACTATTACTTTTGAGGCTTTCTGTGAACTCCTCTGACAATGATTACCAAAAAGAGAGAGATCACCAATCATGAAAATTAATTTTTTGCAAAAATATGATTCTAATAAAATCAAAGAAATTAATTGATGGAAATGAAAAGTAATTGGATATGGGCTCAATTTAACAATATAAAAATGTTATTTTAAATGATTTATAAATTTTTATAAAAAATATTTTTGCTTAATGGGTGATGATAAAGACCAGATCCGTATAAATAGATTTCTTAAGTGGAAGCGACGAAATTTGAGACATGCCAATTTTAAGATAAGTAGCTTGATCTGGCTCGATATGAGATTGCTATCATTTTTCTAAAATCACTATAAAATATCATTTTTGAAAATCAATTTCTGATCTAAAATCATTTTGATAAATTTTTATTTTCAAGTTTAAAATAATTCTTTTAGTTAATTTTAGATTTTGGATCGATCTATTTAGCATTTAATATTGGTGTGACAAAATTAAGTTGTTCCTTAAGAAATTTATGAAAAAAAGAAAAAAAACTTGAGCTCGCTTTTAAAAATATATATATATAATTAATATTTATATTTTTCTTTTTATTTAAAGTTTTTTTAGAATTAGTACTGCTTTCTTTTTTATTTTTATTTTGCAGAAATGAGTCGTGATCAAAGCAAAATCAAGATTTCAAGACTTTTATTTTTAGTTTATTTGATTTTCCCATTGTAAATTTTTTATTATAAGTTGTATTTGTAATACATTTATATCATAATAAAATAAAGTTATGTTATCCTTTATTTCATTTATGTATAAAATTCTATTAGAAATGCATTTGTATTATAAAGTTAAATTCATAATTTTACATTTATATTATAATTATTTTGAGCCCAAATTGAATTAATCTTTCATTTGACCTTAATTTCTAAGTAAATAAATAAAAATGACAACTCAAAATCAAATATTTAAATTTGTTTCGTTTCGTTTCGCTTATAATTGATTAAATTTTAAAAAGAAATAGACAAATTGAGTAATATAATAAAGAAATCATGTTTAAGGACAATCTGAATGTTTTACAAAATTAGTATAGTGGGTGCCTAACACCTTCCCACTGCATTTTCGACTTCCGCACCCAAATTATGATTAACAAACCAATTTTCAAAGATTTCCAACTAAGCGTTTTTAAATAATTCGGTAGGTAGTGACTCTATTTTTAATTGGAAAAATTTAATTGAGTTTTTTTTTTTGCTATTTACATTGCAGCGTCCAAAAACATTGTGACAGTTTGGCGACTCCACTGGGGAGAATTTTGTTTCAAAATTGGAGTCGAACATGATTTAGTAAAACCTTTTGTTGTATGGCCTTAAATATTATTCTTTATTATTTACATGATATGTTTACTCTTTTTTCCATTTAGTCGATCAATAAGTGAAATGAATCTTTTTCTATTCTCTTTTGTGTTTGATTGCTTTCTTAGTTTGTTTTCAATTAATATCTTGCATATATTTTTGTATTACATTTATGTTTGTTTGATAGGGAATAATAAGCTAGGTAACAGTTTGGTTTGTCTTACATTCCATTTTCATTCACATATCCTTGCACATAATTTGGCCTTATACTTGGGCTCATGTTCCTTTAGGATTAGAAAGAGGGTGCTTAGTGGTGCCCGTGGGATTGTGATCCTCATTAACATCCATGAAGACTCTCTCAGACTGGAACTTGTTCATATGCTATGATCGCCCATGGTGAAAGCCCGTTAATGTCATGGCTATGTTACAGGGCCCCGCATTGGTTGTAATTGGTAGTGGGGACAGACTGGGAACCTTTTGACTTTAAGAAAAATAGAACTTACCAACGAACTTGCACAATAGCCACCCATAGAAGCCCACCTTTCTGAATAAATTTGACCTCTAAATAGCATGCAACCTAGGATTACCCAATGTTAATGGTCCATATCATGATGATGCTATATTTTATTTGTTAAGTTAGTTGATTTATGCTACATTCATTATGCATCATTTCCATTATTTCACATTCATAATATTTTCCTCATCTTAAAAAAAAATATAAATCAAAATATGTTTTCTTTCTGCATCATTACATAATATTCTTTTCTCATTAAGTTCAAATTCATTTTTTGATATTCGTCATAATAAAAAAGGTCAATTCACATTTCATTTTTCTTTTGACCTACTTTCTTTTTTTTTTTAAAAAATAAACTTTTGAGAGAACTTATTGGCATCACTAACCTTCTTCTTTTGTATAAAAAAAATAAAAAAAAAAGATCTCTTATCCCTTGAGGGTCTTCATTGGATTAAATATCTTTTTAGGACTACCAAACTTTGAGCTCCAAAATCCAAAATCCAAACTAATCCATGATCACATCACTAGCTTTCTTGATTTCTAAAACAAAAAATCATATTCCTTGAAGGTCTCCACTATTTCTAAGATTGAATACTTTTACAAAATTCTTAAACCCTGAATTTTTCAACATTTAAAATTTTCAACTGATTCAGGATTTTGTGTCCCTAGCCTCCCTATACTTGATCATCTAAAAAAAATTTTCATTGGCTCTTATACCTATAGTGAGTCCTCCTCCAATTGTCACCATATGTTAAATTACCAGTTCATTTTTAAAAGTTGACTCAATGATCTTCGAGCTGAGTATGGAGGCCAATTTTTCAGATGAATAGAGTGGAGCCTTAAGGGAGTGGATTTCCTTCACCAACAAGTCGGTGGGGAATTCAGGATATCTTTGAGCAAAAGAAATTGAGCAAGTGATGTTAGTCTATCTCTTGTGATGTAATTTTAATAAAATTAGGATGATTAAACAATTTTTGGGATCTTGAATTGTAATATTATGCTTTATTCTGCAGCCTCATCTTGTTCCAAATTTGAGCATATAAATTATGACTTCATATTTATTTCTTTGATATTTTGATTGTTAGTTTTTTCCATTAAAGTAAATGAGATATCTTTTAGGAAAAGGAATTCCATGTAACATTTTTTCTCAGAATCAATTGGTTTCCCTATATCTTCCATACAAATTCACCCTTATTAAAAAAAGAAAAAAGAAAAAACCAAAATAATTTCTTCCCTTTCAAAATTGTTGTTGATCTCAACCCAAAGTCATTATTAATGGTAAATTATTGCAATTTGAAACACACTGAAATCTCATTTTTCTCAAAAAAAAATTAAATAAATAAATCAGTGTTTTTCCCCTCCTTTGTTTTTGAAACCTCATTCTCTCAATTAATTAAAACTTGAGGGCCTATTTTTACATCTTAAATACCATATGCTTTAAGAAATAGTGCCCACCCTTTCCACTGTCATCAATTACCCAACCTTTTCTCTACTCAAATTACATAGCTCTATGGCCTTAATTTCGCTAAAATACATTGAGCTGAATTTTTCATACATACATCTCATATCAATTTTGAACCCATCATTTTATTTGTGTTACAAAATTCATCACTATGCTCTAAAAAAATGATGAAAAAGGAATCGTTCTTACAAATTTATTATTTATTCATTATTACTCAATTGCTCTCATTTAATAATAAATAAATGTATTTTTAATTTATGGATCATTGCTAACATTTTGATTATTTTTCACAAGGATATATTAATATATTTACCAAATTTAACCACTATTAACCAAAATACATTTTTCTCCTCTCCACACATTACAGCCATCTCTTGTAAACCATTTTTCTAGTGAAGCCTTGAAACATGAACCACCTTAACCCATGATCTCGATTTGTTGTCATTTTCTAATCCATCCATACTCCCTAGCTTAATGAAGTCCATCATAAACCTCAAACTTTACATCAAAAGTTATTTTGCATCATGATCTTGACACATATTCCATTAACCATTTTGCTTATAGTTGAATTATAATCAATTGATTGTGCCTCAAACTGAGATCATTATTTACATCAAGAGACTAGGAAGACATTGAAATAGGACAGAGTGAAATATTGCAAAGGGGAAGTGCATCTTATAAGAATCATCTGCATATTTTGTTGAGCCATAGATTCTTCCAATAAAAATTAAAAAAAAAAAAAAGAGAAAAGGATAGATGCAAAAGAAAAAAAAAAAAAAGAAAAAGAGATAGATGAAAAAAAAGAGGAAAATGAAAAAAAAAAAAGAGAAAGAAAAAAGAAGAAAAAGAAAAGAAGAAGAAAAGAAAGAAAAAAAAAACAAAAGAAGAGGAAATAAGAGAGAAGAATCTACGAAGGGCTCAAATTTCTAAATATTTGGGAATTTTGCTTCCCAATTCTAAAGGAGAGCAAGTTAATAGTAGAGTTCAAAATAAGTTTTGAAAGGGGGTAATTGTCTCAAAGATCTCAAATAAAGGGTAAAACTGATAAATTATGATTTACATTTCAACCCAAGACCATTTTTCACCTCATAATCTTACTTGTTAGGATCAAGTCTTTATATCTATAACTCCCAAAAACCTAACCTCATCAACCAAAAAAAAAAAAAAAAAACTAAATGAGATCCATGTTGTTTCAACCTAAACACCCAACCTTTATCCACACCCCAATCCACTTAATTATGTTTCGAAGACCAAGATCATGTATCATTGCCATCAACCAATCCAATCTAATTATAACCTTTTCAGCATACTTTATGAAATAATCAATATGTTTGAATGTTCAAAATTGAAAATATCATATGTGTTTCAAAAAAAAAAAAAAAAAGAGGAAAAGCCTAAAAAAAGAAAAAGAAAAAGAGAGAAAAGAAAAAGGAAAATGAAAAAAAGAAAAAAAGATACAAAAGAATAAAAAATGGAGAACATTCATATCCCAATTTGAGTAAAATAAACTTTATTTCATCCTTATGCCTTACCCTTCATTGTTTACCATGTCCAAATCACAACTTTGTCTGCTCCATGTAGCCAAATTGTTTTTCACTAGCCTCATTCCCAAATCCCAAATGTGTATAAATTTCACACACAAAATACTTCTGACTATACCTTGAAAGCCTAAACCAACTCATCCTACCATCATTAAAACCATCTTGCATTCGTTAAGCCCATTGTTTCTATTCATCATCTAAGGGTGGTCACTAATTTTTAAAGTGTATGATATTCAAAATGTATAGATAATGTCCCTCATTTGTCCTCCTTAATAAAAATAAAATAAAATACCAAAAACCGATATCTCCACAATCATCAAATTTTGAGCTTAAACCTCATTAGGTTCTCATTTGTTCATAATTGACCATTTTTACTTTCAAATTGCAATCATTCACCATTAAAATAGTTTTGAGTTTGAGATCAACTTCATTATTGAAAGAAGATAAACCTCTACAACACTATTACCCAAATTTAAGTTTTGATTCCATAATTCTTATAATTCAAATGTTATTTTTTTACTTTCACTTGAATATTGATTTCGAAATCTGAAAAGAGTTACATGGAATAGACCTTACATGGAATAGACCTTTTGATAAAATAAAACAAAAGAAAATGAGATAGAAAAGATTAAAAAAAAAAGGGGGAGAGAGAGAGAGAGAGAGAGAGAGAGAGAGAAGAACAAGAAAGGAAAAAGAAAGAACAACAAAGATAAAAAAAAAAAAAAAAAAAAAAAAAAAAAAAAAAGAGAGAGAGAGAGAGAGAGAGAAAAGAAAAAAAGAAAAGCAAAAAGAAAAAAAAAAAGAGAGAAGAAGAAGAAAGGAAAAAAGAAAGAACAATAAAGAAAAAAGAAAAAAAAAAGAAGAGATTTAATGAATTGAAGTCAAATTCTGTATACTCAAATTTTTATTCTCTTCAATTCTATCCTTTCACCATCATTGATCCCAAACATTATTATCATTCTCTCCAAGTAATTACATCACATTCTATTCCATTAAGGAGCAAAATGCAAAGCAAGATGGACTGTGATGCAATCAATAAGTTTTCAAAAAATATATATATTTTTACGTTTTTTACATTGCATATTATCAAAATAATTTACTTCCATTAATCCATCCACATTCATGATATAGTTTTAATTTCATTTACTCTTCATAATATAGTTTGCCTTTATTTTAATTTGCAACTTTGGTTTATTTATTTATTTTATTCTATTTGCTTTTTTGCTTTAAAAAAAAAGACAAAAAAATTGATAAGAAATACAAAAAATGAAAAAAAAGAGATAAAAGGAATAAAAAATAAGAAAAAAAAGAGAAAAATGAAAAAAAAAAAAAGAAGAAGAAAAGATGAAAAAGAAAAAAGAAAGAAAAGTGAGGAAAAGAATAAAATATGTTCAAATTGTTACTATTTTTTAGCATTATGATATACAAAGATAAATCCATAGAAGAGAAAGTTTTTCAAGATCACAAAGCTGAGCAGCCTCTTTAATTCAATTTTTTTTTCCGAAAGTAATAAAGAAAGAGGCAATTAAGGATCATTAAACTCAGGGGCAAAGCTATAAAGGGAAAGAAGAAAATGAGGAAAAGCAGCTCCCTCTAATCCAAGTTCTTTTGAACATATTAAAAAATGAGGCAATCAATAATCAATAAAATTAGAGACAACATATAGATGAATATGTGATTACAGATGCTAAATAGTAAGGTAGTGCAAGGTGGAACATGATGGTGAAAATATACCTTAGGGCAATGTGGGATTCAAGTTCTTTATCTAAGCCGATATATTCAATTAAACATTTAAGAGATTTTCTCTTCGATCGGCTGATATCAAGTTTTGAATGCAAAGCACACTAAGGATAACTTGAAAGATTTATCTTCAAAGCAAAGATTAAAGATGTGAGACATTGACGTAGTCAGCATTTTCTTTACTCGTTTTCTATGTTATGAAGTAACATAGAAAACTGGTAAAGAGGGGCAACAAATATTGACATAACTTTTATCAGAATACCAGAGCATATAAGAAAACTCGTATAGAGGAGGAGCATAATGCTGAAGTAACTTTTTGTAAGTACTGCAATGGAGGTACACTGCACTCTTTAATTTCTGCGATTTACTTTTCTTTTGCCATGATGAAATTCACTTTTCTTCTGTCATGATAAAATTTACTTTTTCTTACCATAATGAAATTTACTTTTTTGCAATTTACTTTTATTTTACTATGATGAAATTTACTTTTTTTTTTTTGCCATGATGAAATTTACTTTTATGCAATTTACTTTTTTCTTGCCATCATGAAATTTACTTTTTCTGCCATGATGAAATTTACTTTTCTGTAATTTACTTTTCTTCTACCATGATAAAATTTACTTTTCTAATACCATGATAAAAATTTACTTTTCTGCAATTTGCTTTTCCTGCCATGATGAAATTTATTTTTTTGCAATTTACTTTTCTTCTGCCATGTTGAAATTTACTTTTTCTTGCTATGATGAAATTTACTTTTTTGCAATTTACTTTTTTCTTGCCATGATAAAATTTACTTTTCTAATGCGTTGATAAAATTTACTTTTTTCTGCCATAATCAAATTTATTTTTTAAATTTAATTTTCTGCAATTGATTGATACATTTAATTTTCTAAAATTTAATTTTCTGCAAATTGATTAATTCATTTAATTTCCTACAAATTTAGTTTTTGCAATTGATTGATCCATTTAAATTTCTGTAATTGATTGATTCAATTTTAAAATTTCTGCAAATTGATTGATACATTTAATTTTCTGTAATTGATTGATTCACATTTAATTTTCTACAATTGATTGATCTATTTAAATTTCTGCAATTGATTGATTCAAATTTAAATTTCTGCAATTGATTGATTCATTTAAATTTCTACAATTTATTTTCTGTAATTGATTGATCCAATTTTAAATTTCTGCAATTGATTGATTCATTTAATTTTCTGCAAAATTGATTGATTCAAATTTAAAGTTCTGCAATTGATTGATTCACATTTAATTTTCTGCAATTGATTGATTCATTTAAATTTCTATAATTGATTGATTCAAATTTATTTTTTTGCAATTGATTGATTCAAATTTAAATTTTTGTAATTGATTGATACATTTAATTTTTTGCGATTTAATTTTTATAATTGATTGATTTATTTTACTTTCTGCTAAAAATTGATTGATCCATTTTTAATTTCCTGCAATTTAATTTCATGCATTTTAATTTTCTGCAATTGAGTAATTCATTTAAATTTTCAGCAATTCAATTTCTATATATTGATTTGTTTATTTAATTTTCTGTAATTTAAATTTTTTTAAAAAAATGATAATAATAATAATCACTGGCCAAAATATTTGTCTCTTTTTCTTTACTCATTTTTTGACTTGAAAGTTTCACTTTTCAATTCAAAAAACTTGTAAAGAGGGGCAACTGTAGATACTGTATTTTGACCAGTAGATTTTTATATTTTTAAAATTTTAGTGAAATAAAAGACATATTTTAATTTTGGGTATTTCTTATTATTTTTCAAATTTTACTTTAGATTTTATGTTAAAATAGAATTATTCACTTTTTTTTTAATTTTAGAAAAATGAAACACATTTTTTTTTTATAAAAAAAAAGTTAAAATTTAATTTTTGAAACTATATAGTAAATTTTTCATATATTAAGAAGTCTTTATTTGATCATTTTATTTTCTTAATACATTAAGATATGAAAAACTAAAAAATATATGAAAGAATGATGAAAATATAAAAAATGAAAATGAAAAAAAAAAGAATTAAAAAAAAAAAAGAAAAAAGGAGAAACAGCTAAAACCCAGCTCAGCATAACAAAAAGGCCTCGGCCCCTCTCACTCACAGCTGAACACACACGCAGACAGAGCACACCCTCCATCATCTCTCTTACACAGCACGCCTTACCTCCCTCTCTCTCTAAAAACCAGACACCTCTCACCCTCTCGATATAGCACACTGACACGACCTCACGCCGGAGGACTCTCTCCTCTCAATCCTCTCTCTCAAGCAGACACAGACCCTCACACGCCTGACCCTCACTATCTGATTCTCACAACACGGCCTTTTCTCCTCTTAACACTCATCTTCTCCTTCTCTGCACAGATGCTCACGATCAACACGGCACGCACACACAACTGAAGCTCTCAATCCTCACGAGAAATTAGCCGATAGCTCTCTCTCCCTTCCTACACTGACCACTGAAATAGACAGATCCATTTCATTATGTTTGGATTTGTGTCGTTTTGAATCGTTTTAAGGGTTTAGTATCCTTTAATGGTTGAGATTTCATGTTTGCTTTTTTTCATTTTTAGTGCTCAAAAAAAAAAAAAAAAAAAGGGGAGTGAAATCGGGTCTAGTCTAGTTACTAACGCGGATTTTGGTAATGATTCTTGCCCATTAATTTGGTTGTTATTCATTTCTTATGGTACTATTAATTGGTATGTATATTCATTGTATTGCTAATTTCTTTCCTTCCGTCGATCCTCCGAAGTGCTTTAATCTATTTCATTTGTGAATTTGATGGGTTTCTTTATCTGAAAATGGGTCTGGTCTCTAAATTCTGGCCAATTTTTGATGCTTCAGATTGGGTTTAGATGTTGAATCTGCTTTGTTATTTGGTTGTTTTCACTTGACAAGGAAGAGGAATAGGGTCTGGTTTCTCTTCGTAATTGTTCCTGAGCTTGAGTTGAAATATGGGTCTGATTGTTGAATATGCATCTGCTTTCCAAGGATTGACGGCAGTTTTGATTTTGAATAATATAAATGGGTCTAGTTTCTTGAATATTTATTCGATTTCGGACGTCTAGTTATTACATTTTGATTTTCATTTCATCACAGATAAATGATATAAAGTTTGAATGGTCTAATCTTGGTATTTTGGAGCTCTTTGAATTTGAACTCAATTCATTTTCTTGATGAAAATAATCGGATTTGTGTTTGTTTATTTACGTTATTTATTTTCATTTCTTGATTTTAATACTAATCTGATTTTTTTTTTCACAGTCCCAGACGAATTGAAAAAAAAAAAAAAAAAAAAAGAAAAAGAAAAAGTTAAAAAAAGCTGAAAGGTTTAATTTTACTCTGTTTTCTTTATTTGTGCTTGTAATACTTAAATTTTATTTTATTTTATTTTCTGCTCTTATTTATGTGGTGATGTATGATTTTACAAAAAAAAAAAAATATATTTTTATTGCACTTTACAATGCACACACGTCTCGGTACATGGATGCCGATGATGGACTAATGGTGATTTGACGAGTCGGTCTCTCTTTTACTATTACTCTTAAGGTTTTTCGTGGACTCTTTTAGCAGTAATTACACAAAAGAGGAAGATCACTAATCATGAAAATTAATTTTTTGCAAAAATATGATTATAATAAAATCAAAGAAATTAATTAATAGAAATGAAAAGTAATTTGATATGGGCTCAATTTGATAATATAAATATGTTATTTTAAATGATTTATAAATTTTTATAAAAAATAAAAAATATTTTTGCTTAATGGGCGATCATAAAGACCAGATCCATACAGATAGATTTTTTAAGTGGAAGCGGCGTAATTTGAGACATGTCAATTTTAAGATAAGTAGCTTGATCCGGCTTGAAATGAGATTGCTATCATTTTTTTAAAATCACTATAAAATACTATTTTTAAAAATCAATTTCTGACCTAAAATCATCTTGATAAATTTTTATTTTCAAGTTTAAAATAATTCTTTTAGCTAATTTTAGATTTTGGATCGATCTATTTAGCATTTAATATCAGTATGATAAAATTAAATTTCTCCTTAAAAAATTTATGAAAAAGAGAAAAAAAACTTGAGCCCGCATCTAAAAAAAATGTATATAATTTATATTTATATTTTTCCTTTTATTTAAAGTTTTTTAAGAATTATTATTGCTTTCTTTTTTATTTTTATTTTGCAGAAATGGGTCGTGACCAAAGCGAAATCAAGATTTCAAGACTTTTATTTTTAGTTTATTTGATTTTCCCATTGTAAATTTTTTATTATAAGTTGTATTTGTAATACATTTAAATCATAATAAAATGAAGTTATGTTATCCTTTATTTCATCTATGTATAAAATTCTATTAGTAATGCATTTGTGTTATAAAGTTAAATTCATAATTTTACATTTATATTATAATTATTTTGAGCTCAAGTTGAATTAATCTTTAAATTTATTTTGGTTCACTTATGATTGATTAAATTTTAAAAAGAAATGGACAAATTGAGTAATATAATAAAGAAATAATGTTTAAGGCTAATATGAATATTTTACAAAATTAGTATGGTGGGTGTCTAACACATTTTCACTGTATTTTCGACTCCCGAACCCAAATTTTGGTTAACAGACCAATTTTTAAAAGTTTTCAACTGAACGTTTTTAAATAATTCGGTAGGTGGCAATTCCATTTTTAATTTGAAAAATTTAATTGATATTTTTCTTTCCCTACTTACGTTGCGGCGTCCAAAAAAAATTGTGATAGTAATTATAGTTTAATAAGGCTTGAAGTTATATAATATGAAGAAGAAGAATTGGTTGAAATAATAACGCGGATATGAGAAAAGGAAAATTGACACAAGTTTACTAATAGAGATGTTCAAATTTATTGAAAAATGGAATGTGAAAAGAGAATAAGGAATGTCATCTAAGTTTTTCATGGAGCATAGAGGAGCCATATAATTGAATAATAGAAAGTGAGATTCAAATAACTATGTTAGAATATACCAAGAGATCATAGATATGAAATGAAATTGTATTTCTCTATTGTACTTATTGAAACATAAGTTGGGAACTAGAAAGAAAGGGGAATAATAACTTGACAATAAAATAGAAGAAACAAGTAAAGAAGAAAGAAATGCATGAGTTTGAATATCAATAAGAATCAACATATGAGCGCATGACATGTATAACGATAAAGTTTGATTGGATACACTCTGAGAGGAATTTGAGAATTTAAAAGGGGTATATATGTCTTTTAAATTCAACAAGAAGACTATATTAAGGAATAAATGAATATTCTTTGTGATTAAGTTATAGGGTACCAAGAATTGAAAGGGAGCTAAATTAGAATAGTAATGTAGTAAAGTGAAGTGGCAAAGAGTACAGTGTGAGATGGTTACTTGGCAGTAGATATCTTATCACCAAGGTGCTTTAGTGATAATACAATCTTTGAAGTCAAAGAAACTTTGGAACTTTTAGATCAATGCATCAATACTATTTGTAAAATGGTTAATAGAAATTTATCTTACTTCATTGTGTAAGTGTATAGACCTCTCCATATGATGATGTGCAACAAGATTTAATATTGAAAAATTAGAAATAACTAGCCAACAAAGGATTATGATCAAAGAGAGATGAAACATGACTATTATTAAAGTATTTTATGAAAGGTTGAAGGATACAAGTGAAATACAAGACTCGAGGAGCTAGAAACTACAATAGATGAGAATAAAGAAAAAATGAAAAGGAATTAAGTTCTAATTTTGAAGCAAAGGATAATGCCTGCAAGTGTAGAAATAACAAAGATAAGTTGTGCATACCAAGAAATGACTATATATCTGGCTATATAAGAGGATAAAGACAAGTATATAAGTTCATAAGTGCGCATATGAGCATATATATAGGAGCAAGTATGAAAATGACTAGAATATGGAATTTTGAAATAGTTGAGACAATTAATAATGATAAAGAATCTGATAATATCTATATGTTGAATCGAGATTCTATAGAATTGTAAAGCTTTAGTATGAAATTACTGAATTGGTATAGGAAATAAGATATATAAGCTAATAAAGGATTTAAGGTGAGCTGCAACAAAAGTACATACTATATGTTGTTATATGTTCAAAGGATAATAATGAAAAGATCTTAACGTATCTGCAACAAAAGACAAATTGATTGAAAATTTGATTTGATAAGGTAAATAACCAATTCCTTGTAGACATATGTGATTAATAATTGATTAAATATAGGCGAATCCTTCGATAGTAAGTGAAAAAAAATGAAAATAATTTGTTTAGAATATTGATACTGATAAATTATAGTGAATACTAAGGGTGACAATAATCACCAGATATGGAATTGCAACATCTCATGTTACTCTTCTAGAGGCTTACAAAGAAATGATAGGATCTCTGTATAGTGCGTTAAGAATTTTTAAGTTATGATGAGTTAATATGAAGAAATAAACTTATAGTACGCAAGATGAGAAAGGAGAAATTAAATGTTTGATAGGTTAGAAAAACGATATAATATTGATTTCATAATAGACTCGACGATATAAGAATTATTATTAAAAAAGACTCATCAGAGAAAGATAGCCAAGAAATAATAAAAAATCCACTGAGATAATAAATGTATATGAGAAAACAACTGAACAGATAGCCTAAGTATTGTCAACTGCTTTATGAACCAAAAGTATCTATTTGAAAAATTCGAGGATGAATTTTTTTTAAAGGGGGTAGAATATAATACCCAAGATTTCCTTAACCTATTAGAGTTAGCAATGGAGGCACTATAATGTCTATATATATATTATGCCATTCTAGGCCTTTTTGACATCACGGGAACCATAAGAATATCATAAAAAGTGATTTTAATAGACAATGTGATAAAAAGTAAATAATGCAATCAATCCTGATAAGCACCGTTATGATAAAGTGAAAGTCAAATCGAGTTTGACTTAATATGACAATGTTAATAAATTATTTGAAATATGAATCTAAAGTGCTAGTAAAGGGCTGTTCACATCTCCTAAGACATTAGGAGATGATGATAGTGATATGGGAAGTTGAATTCAATTAAAGTTACAATGGTATAATGGAGGTCAAACCTAGTTTGACCCAATGAACTTACATGATATACATACTTGACCAATGCCATGGAAGGCCTAGTAAATGTGTATTATGATATGTATATAATTTATCTAACAATGACTAGAATGTGCAGTGGTATTGGAAGGTAGAATTATATACATTAAAGTGAAAGAAATGAAATGAAAAATGCATTGAGTTACCGGACTTGAAATGTGCATATATAGGTTTGTTAATGGGCTTTTGGACTCAAAAGCCCAAGCTCATTGAATGGCCGCCCATAAGGCCCAAAGGTGGATAAATATATACTTAACTAGAGTTAGAAATAGCTAACCAAGGTTAAGTTAGATGTTGAAAAAGCTAGTCACCATTTTTTACCAAGTCAATTCCTTTTCCAACTTGAATTCTTACTTCACCCACACCTAAGTCTACATTCATTTTTGCTACTTCCAAAACCATATGATGAGCATCACAATTGTAGAGAAAATCCTAGCCATCCAAGTTGATTAAATCATATCCATCCATCAAGATTAAATCATAGCCATTGGATTAGAACTAATTAAATCCTCACCATCAAACTTTCATATATAAATAATAAGATGTGCAAATTTTCACCATTTTTGCAAACTTAACACAAAACTCAAATTCAAGAGGAAGAACACCTCTAAGTTTTGGCCCTCCATAGTAATACAAGCCAAGGTTTTCCAAGGTAAGAAATTATACTCATCTCTTCCTTTATGTGTTTTAAGTAATACCTTGGTGTTATAGTTTTTTTCTTTCATCTATATGATTCATCCAAAAGGAGTATAACTAGAAAATATTTTTTTATATGTTCTTTAGCTAAATATGAGATTTAGACTTGGAAACACAAAGTTTAACAAGTGAAAAAGATGCAAGGAAAGCATGAAACCACCTAAGAGAACATAAGAGGAGGGTTTGGCCACTTTGGCAAAATTGTGAACTAAGTATTCTAAGTTCTACTTGAAGATATCTAAGGTTATTTTAGATGAAGAACAATGATTTAGAAGTGTTAAAATAAATTAGGAAAGCTTGATTCAAGACTTGAAAGTCTTAATAGTATGAATTTACTCTAAAAGGGAAGTTGATGTTCTAATGCTAGATATTGGCAATTTAATGATCATATAGGTTTTATATTATGCTAATTTCATAATTCCACAATCAATTTGAAGATTGGATGAGGAATTAGTAGTCTTCTCCAAATTATAGAGTTTATGGAGAAATTGGGGATTTTGATAATTGAGCTTAGATTCATGAAATTGAAGGGAAAATCAAGCTTAAGAATGGTGTTATATGATTTGGATAATGTTAATTTTGAAATTTAATTGATAGAAATGATTTTCCCCAAGATTAATGACTAAGGTCATTTATAGAATTGATGGTGAAAATAGTATTAACTCCATTGAACATTAGACATTGTTCAAATTGATGTTGCTGAAAGTTGAAAGGTGAAATTGAAAGGAAAGGAAATTATCCTTCCTTAAATGTATAGCTTGGGCCATTTGAAGAACAATTAAGGAAAGTGTTAAGATTAATAATAAGTATATGTATAGTATATCTTCATCTTAAAAGTAATAAGTTGTGCTTTAATGAACAAGATAGAAATGTTAACAAGCTAAACTAAATTAAATAAATGTTAACATGCTAAACTAAATTAAATAAATGTTATAACAAGAAAATGATTAATGTGCAATTGAATTGCAAATATATAAAGTCTAAAGACAAGAACAAGGATATTGTCGAGAAGTGCGAGGAGCACTACTAGCATCAGACTTAAATGTACATAGGAGCAAAGGAGTCTAAGGTGAGTACTTAATAATATAATATGACTTATGTTATATGCTTTGAACCCTTGCTATTCAAACCATAAACATTGAAATATTTTAATTTCTTGATGAGCATGAATTGTTTATCGAACAATGAGTCCATTGATATGATCCTTCTTGATGATATTTGACTATTGTGAAACTTTTATGTTAAACGCATAATATGAATCATCAATTCCTTTATTGTAAACCCCATATGAACCATTGTTAATGAAACTATTTTCATTGAATACTCCAATTCCATAATGATCATGAATTGCCTATTGAGTATTGAGCTATTGAATATGATATTTCTCCATGGCATTTGGCCATTGTGAGCCTTCTGCATTGATTTATAATGTGACCTTTGATGAGAATTATTCTTGTATTGGCATATTTTGCATTGAATTCCTAATTATGAATTCCCAATGAACTTTCCATTGAATGCATATTGATAAGCATAAATTCCCTTCTGATGTGGGGTAATACATCAAACTATATGCACTTGGTATAAGCCTGTAGGTAGGGTGAAACTACCCAACCTCTATTAGGGGGGAATGCCTAACAGTAAGACCTGATAAGTCTTACATAATATGATATATGTGAGTGAGTAAGGCTTAGGTTGCCACTCTTAAATTTATATGTGTGGGAAGCATCTTACTCCCGAGAAAATGTTATTTTTACTAAAGATACTGTTTTCATCTCAAATAAGAAATTCAGCCATAATGATAATATTGATTGAAATCGTTCCATGACTATAAAGAGCCCTCCTTGAAAATGGTCTTTGTACTCACCACATATATATATATATATATATATTGTATTATTATATACTCACTGAGCATTGCCTCATTCTTTAGTGGTTTAAATTTTTTTCCAGGCAAGGTCGACGTGTTAGAAAAGTAAATTCCATGCTATATTCTTTGGCTTGGAAATCGCTCTGCTAAATTCAAGTATAGAGATTTTTTACTATGAAGACTATTGTTCTAGAGCTCCATGGTTGTGAAGGTTTAGTACGAAAACATTATTGGATCTACATGTGTTGTAAATTATAATGTAATTACTATTACAATAATGTATGAAATAAAGTACATTTGAATAATGATGTGAAATGACATTCTAGAAATTTTACAAGTGTGTTTGTGAATGGTATTATAAGTTAATTATGAAATGATGAGCAAGTAATGGGTAACAAAGAAAGGGAATTAGGTTATGATCTTGGGATAAGGTCCTACTTGATGAGTGATAAAGGATTATAAGTTGAATGGGGTTTTACTGGTTTAGGTGACCTTATGTCTCTCTATGCCCTAAGACTGTCGTGGCTTAACAAGTGGGTCGTGATAGTAACAAGATCATTATGTTGGAACTTATTCCTTATGTGGTAGAGACTTAGATATTTTTTGAACTATGCTAAGCTTGAATAGTGGATCATAACTTCTAATTACTTTAGAGAAATCTCTATGAAGAAAAATAGGAAAAAGTAAATACGACAAAGAGTAATGGTGGAGAGATGAAAACCAATAAAAGAGAGGGAATTACAAGTAAAGCATGACACTTGACACTTTACACTTGGCTTCCCATTCTAAAAGATTTAAAGTGCTCATACAAATAATAAAGCAACTGAAAGACAATAATTTCTTTTCTTTCCTGTCTCACGTGAAATTTCAAAAGAAAAAATTAAATGTTAAGGAATTCAGACTCAACCAAAATTAAGAGCTTTGAAGCTAAAGATTAAAGATCTCTAAATGGGCTTTTATTATTGTGAAATCTTAATTTTTCACCCTCTAGATTGTATTGAAACCTTAGAGGTGCTTAGGTGTGGTAAACATACCTCTAGAAGCCAAAATTGAAAAATCAAAAAAATGGAGTCTTAGGAATAGAAACCTATCCCTTTGACCTTTGAACCATCCTTAGATCATTTGGGATTAAATAACGGGCATAATGCAACTAGAATCATGAAAAACTAACAAGAAACGAGTGAAAACAGGCCAAAATCACAAAATTGGATGAAGTTAGGCCTCCTACAGCTGCTTCTAACGCATTTGTGGCTGCCGAAGGGTGTTTGGTGGCAGTAGATGATTTTTCTAATTTTTCTGATTTTTGTGCTCCTATCCCACATCAGAAGTGCATGAAACTTTCCCCCAACCTTTCTCCTATATATAGCGGTTTCTTACCTCTTGACCTTTTGGTTTGCTCGATTAGCCTTTACATCAAGCAAACCATCTCCACAAGCTTGATTTGCCAAGGAATGAGCTTTTGAGTTTAAAGTTTTCTTTTTGCTTTGCATTGCTCCTTGCTTTGTAAAGCTAGTTGGGTTGTGACTTTCTAAGTCAACCATTTAAATCAAAATTTTTCACCGTACAAGCCAAGCCATTGCTCCCTGTCCGAGGCAAGCAGTCGTCCGTCGTTCTAGGCAAAGTCATCCACCGTCCAAGGTAAGTCATCACCTGCCGTTTGAGGTAACTTTCCTTTTTATTTTTTTCCTTTATTTATTTATTTGCTTATTTATTTATTCTTTCATTTTATTTATTTCTTTATTCTAAGGCTCATTGCCTAATGTTTGGTTTACTAAGGTAGTTAATTAGAATCTGACTTAATTAACTCTACTTGATAATCAATTAAAATTAATCAATCAGCTCAACCCTCCTTTAATCAATGAACTGAAACATGATAAAAGGCTTAGACTAAACAAACCCCTTTTGCAAGAAAGGTGAACTATGTGAATGTTGATTCCCATTTGAAGGAATGCGTATGCATGCTTGTTCCAAGCATCAAATCCAATTAAAATGAGCAACCTTCCTTCCCTTTCACCTTCTTCATATAGATTAGGTTTCATCCTCTTTTCTTTATTTTATTGTGATGTTTGAGGATTAGTTTAGGGAATGTGTGACTTTCCTAGAACCCATAAGGGCTAGAGGAAGTATCCCCTATTTTAGGTTTTCATTGTAAATTTAATATTTTCCTTTTACTTTCTTGCTCCCTTAATTGCTATATTATTGTATTGTTGAATAATCATGCATACTTTACTGCTTAGGCATTATGTAAACTATTCATTTTTAAGTCATTTTGTATTAATAAATTGAAAACCTAGTCCTTGAATCCTCTTTGGTTTTGAGGCTAGTCATCTTTTCCTTTGGGATATTAATCAAAGTCAATTTTGGTTTTTCCCTTAATCTTTTTTCCAAATAAAATAAAATTAAGGTGGTAGCTCTTCAAGATCAATCTATCCAAACCTGAAGGTTCAATCATAAGTTCAAACCTAAATGAGCTTTTTGATCCCTCTCAGAAGATCGGATCAGTGCTCGGGTGAGGACTCACAGCTGGTAACTCCACTAGGACCACCTTCTTTTTAACAAAATAAATAAAAAGACTAACAATTGGTTTGAAATTAAAGTTTGGCACTTTTAATACAGAAATGACTTTCATGCATCACTTGCATAGGATCCTTGCCTTTCAACCTAGATTTCTTAGGAAAATAATGGATAGAAAGTAAAATCGAATGGGTAACCCTCCTTGGGTATACTTGCTGATAACAAAATCATTCATCCTGCAATGAATCCTTTGATCTTTTCAAAGGTGTAACGAGCATGCACATATTATTAGACCCACTCGAGGCTCCTTGACTCACATATGGTTAGGTATATAGCTGCTCTAGTGTGATAGGTACCCTATCCAAGCCACCCTTTCCCTTTTCATGTAATGAACCTAGATCTTGATCTTGGGTTATATGTATCATAATAAAAGAAATGTATCATTATATCTTCATGAATTTTTTTTCCATGCATATCATACATTTGTTGTGTATAATAAAACATGCATTTATCTCAAGTCTAGGTCGAACCTTAAATCGAAGAAGAGTTAAACACTCTTACCTCCATCCAAACACTTCCCTCATAATCATTCTCACATCTCTATCCCAATCACCTTCGCCCCCATTTTCATCCAAATTCCAATATGTGAATCTCAATTTTTAACCTAAATACTTTAACCACACACCTTAAAGCACCTTACCCTAACCTCTATCCCAAACACCCTCACCTTCACTTTAAACCCCTCTCACCTCTATCCAAACACCTTCACACCCAAACTTATGGTCCATCTCAACCTATGGTAAAAAACTCAAACCCATGTCAAACATATGGTAAAAATAAACCCAACCATGGTACCTTTGTTTAGGCGTAAAGTTATTAGAGCAACAAGAAGAGATGTTCGAGGCCCAAAGGGTGGCCATACTAAATGATGTCAGAGATATGCTAGATCAGGTTGGCATAAACCAAACCTCAAATCCCATTCTCTAAAATCCATTTAACCTGGACCAAAATCTAACATCGATTTAGGCACATGCTTCTTCTTCCTCCAAGTCAACTTCTGAAATCATACCTCAGCCATCACTTCGCTCATTAGATATCTTGAAAATTGACACACTCTTTCATCCAACACCTACTAAACCACCATAAATCACCTAATCCCTTATGGATCCTTGTTCAACTCTTTCAATAAGCCCTTACTAGTGTTGCCTTAAGATGATTTATTAATTTGGATGACACTTAAAAACAGATCTGGGATGACATTTGCAAAGTGTTTATCAAGCAATACCACTACAACATTGAAGTGGATATCATAGGAAAGGACTTGGAAACCATTAAGCAACTTTCAAATGAATCCTTCTCTAAGTTCCCTATAAAGTGGAGGGCTAAAGTTGCTCAAATGGTAAACAGGCCAACCGAGTAAGAACAAGTAGATGTCCTTGTTAAGAATCTATTCCCAACCTATCAAGCCCACTTAATTAACACAATACCTGCCCATCTTTAGAGCTTTGGTTGCAACTGCATCAAAAGTTAAAGAATGCATCCAAAGCAAATAATTTCAAGCTAAATTTTCCACCATTAACCAAAGTGGTGATGAGGAATCTGAACTCGATTTGATCCCACCTTACCTCAACCCTGAGTGGTATGACATAGAAGAGTTCAAAACCAACTAATTTGACCTGTCTGAAGCTAAATCTCACATTTAAATATGAGTTTGAGTCCAAATTTCAAATCCTGAGTCTAAATCTAAGTTAGAGTCTATTGTCTTATTTTCCTTTTCCTGTATTTTTGTCAACCATGTAAGTCCCTTTTTGTTATCTTGTAATAAGGTTTCCTTTACAGTAATGAATTTATATTTTATTATCATTTTCTTATCTTCGTTGATTTAGTTCAACATGGATGAGCTTAAAAAAAAGAAAAAAGAAAAAAGAAAAAAGAAAAAAGAAAAAAGAAAAAAGAAAAAAGAAAAAAGAAAAAAGAAAAAAGAAAAAAGAAAAAAGTAAAAAAAAAAAGAAGAAAAGAAAACAAAGCAAGCAAGGAAAAGAAAAGAGAGAGAAATGAATAAACAGACAATTAAATCCACCATAGATAGCACGTGTTAGAATTTGAGGTGTCATCAACAAATGCTTTGCTAGCTCCTAACCAAAGAAGGTCAAGTGGTCAAACAGTTGAAATGCAAAAAGCAATTCAATGTGATTACCCATTACACTTTGGGTAATTAAATGATGCACCTTAATAAGGGGCAATAAGTTCAGATAATACCTTTGTCAAGCCCAGAACTCAAAAATTAAAGCCACTCAAAGCAGCAACCCAAATCATGGTGGAATGTTTTCTTTCAAATATCATTACTTCAAGCTTGCTAAGTTGAAAACTCAAAAGGGCGGTTTAGGCAGAAGTTAGAGTTAAGAGAGAGAGAGAGAGAAAGCTCATTATAGTCATCTTTCCTCATAGTCAAATCATCTTTAATCAATCTTCTTATCTTATGTCTTCAAAGTCATCTTTCCACACTAGAGGTTTGTTCTCTAAATTTATACTATCTTTTATGCCCTTATGTTATGATAGGGGCATATCTTCCTAGAAAGTCATCATCTTTCATTCATTCATCCTGTAGCTTAGCTCAAAAAGATAATGCATAATCTCTAGTTTGTCACATTCTTATCATCAAGTTATCTCTTCTCACTTATCCTTTAGCCACTCCTTTGTGTGGCCCTGCCCAAGCACTAGTCTGATCCGCTAAAGGGAATTGAAATGCTCATTTACGAAAGAAAGAACTCACAGGGAAGCCCTTGGGCTTATCTTTGATAGATTTGAAAATTATTTCTTAGAGTTGCCACCTTAAATTCTTTTATTTGGGAAAATATAAGAAAAAAATCCATTTGACTCTAATTATTACCCAAAGAAAAAAGATCACTAGCCTTGAAATCAAAGAGGATTCAGGGACTAGGTTTTCAGTTTAACAAAATGTCTAGCCAAATAATATAAAAGTAACTTAAAATATATTTCATAAATAGTTTAAAATGCATGAACAATTTATAATATGCATGATCATTCAATTTATAAAGTTTATACACAATTAGAATTTGAAATAAAAGAGAGTTAATATTACAATAAAATCGCAAACTTAAGGGATACCTCCTCTAGCCCTTATGGGTTCTAGGGAAGTCATACATTCCCTAAACTAAGTCTAATAACAAAGTAAAGGAAAGCAAAATAAAAGCAAGTGAAGAAGGTGATAGGGGGAAGAGTTGGTTAGTTTTAATTAGATTCGATGCTTGAACCATTCCTGTATATCCCTTTGAATGGGAATTAGAACTCATGCAGTTCTCCCTTCTTACAAATGGGTTAGTTTAGCCTAGCCACTTTATCATGTTTTGATTGATTGATTAAGAGAGGGTTGAGTTAATTAATTAACTTAATTGACTACTGAGTTGATTAGCTAGTAATCTAGATGAATCAATTTAATTAACTAACTAAAAGAGGCAAGAAAATTTAGATAAAAGAAAAAGAAGCTTACCTCAGATGGCAAGCGACAAATGGTCTCAGACGGCGAGTGACGAATGGTCTCAGATGGCAGGCGGCGGCTGACTTCGGATGGTGGGCAGTGGCTAGCCTTGGATGGCATGGTGGGTCTCCTTGGATAGTGGATGGTGGCTAGCCTCAAATGGCGGACATAAGCCTTAGGCAATAGACTTGCCTTGAATAGGCAGGCAGAAAGCCTTAACTAGTTGGGTAAGAATTAAGGAGAAACATCCCAACATGAGCCTTGGGCAATAGACTTGTCTCTAATAGGTGGGTGGAAAGCCTTTAACTAGTTGAGTATGATTCAAGTAGAAACCCCCCAACTTGCTTTGCATAGCAAGGAGCAAATACAAAGCAGTTTGCTTGAAGTTAATGCTATTAAAGCTGTAGAAGTTGGATATTTGAAGTGTGGAGAGGTCCTCTACATAAAAAGGGAAGGCTAGAGCATATAATGTATAAACTTTAGATGTAGGATAGTGTAAAAATAGCGAAAATCACTCCAACTGCGGCATAAGTCTATGTGGCACTGCAGAGGTCTATGCGGCACTAACTACCATAGAAGCCTATGTGGCTGCCACACACATCTATGTGGTGCTGCAGAAGGCTTTGCACCAGTCATATAGCCTTGTGTGGCAGCGCACCTTATTTCGCCTATCCTGCCCATTCTTGCTCATTTCTTGTCCCTTTTTTGTGATTCCAGTTGCATTATATTTGTTACTCAGTCCTAAATGATTTGAAGGGTTTAAATGTTAAAAAGACATGTTTTGGTTTTCCCAATTTTCTCATTTTGAGAGTTTTTGGCTTCTATAGGTTTATTTACTAAGTTTAAGTGCTTTTAAGATTCAAACGTATACTGGAGGCCACAAAATTTAGGGTTCACAACTGTCCCCTCATCAAAATTTTCTTTATCTGGAAAGCAATTCTGATGATAGTGAACCTGGGGATGAGGGATGGTGAAAGGAACCAAATTATTGTCTAAGTAAGAGTTTAGATGTTTGGGTGAAAGATGTGGTTGAATTTTAAGGAAGATGCTCTTGGATATTTGGGAGATTTGTCAGCTGGTAGCATTTGGTTGTTGTCCTTTCTGGTAGGAGCTAAAAGTAATATTTTTATTTGGTAGGAATAATAATCTTATCTAATAAGAAAGAAGGTGACCTTGTATGGTAGGAATTGATAAAATGGTGATCCTATCTAGTAGGAATGATGAGTAATGATCCTATCTGGTAGGATTAAAAAGATGACCATCCTGTCTTGTAGAGATGGTAAAGATAACTATCCTATATAGTAGGAATAGTAAAAGCAGTGATTCTTTATGGTAGGAATGAAAAGCGTGTGAAGATTTAAGAGATTGAATAATATAAAATGGATTGATCAACGTGGTTTAATTCTTATTTCTTTAATATAATTCTTTTTGGGATTATTGAATTAATAGATTTGAATCAATGGATTCTTTTGGTTATAATAAAATCATGATCAATTCTTTATTTCTCGTGAGCTAATTTCATCCTTGTCTAGGGTTTGTATGATATGTTCATGATATGGAATTGAATATAATCCCATTTGATTATTTTTATTATTCCTAATTGAATTGATTGATTGTTATTGAATAATTGCTTAACTACCAATTGTTTGTCTTAGGTTTTGAACAAAGGAACGAGAGTCGAAGTTCAATTCTAGAATTCATTCCTTTAGGATCTTGGAACGAATTAGAAACATAAGTTTTAAGATTGTGCTTTAGTTTTTGATATATGATTTGATAGAATAATTTTTATGAATGCGATTGCTAATAGATTGATTTTTATTCTTTGAGTAGTTAGAAACTAAGGTTTTAAGCATAATCAAATGGGTATATTCATGAATATATAGGATTGATAAACTAAATACAAACCCTAGGCATCCTTCATTCATTACTTTTAAACCTATTGCATTTCAATCCACATTTTGTTTTAATTTCCTGTTTGCAATTATTTCTTTTTAAATCATTCAAATTTTTTTCATTTAATTTGCTTTAAATCTTGACAAATATTTCCATTTGCATTGACCTTGGGTGCCTCCGATATACTACAATTATCCCATATACTTATGAGTCACTTTTGGATAGTTTATTTTGAGGCGAACAAGTTTTTGGTGCCATTGCTGGGGAATTACAAGGCGAATTTGTTTGTTTCACTGTAATTATTTTTATTTCTAATTTTTATTTACATTTGTTTTTCGACATTTTTATGTAAGGGAGAAGACCTCTGGAAGGATAGATTGTCTCTTTTATTGATAACGATCATAGGTTAGGTGGAGCAAGAAGAAGACTGGAGCAAAATAGGGACCAGGTTAATCCAATAGATCCTAAGAATCTAAGGGTAGAAGATCAAAAGGAACAACCACACATCATGCCACAAGAAAGAAGGCCTATGAAGGATTATACTAGGCCAATCATAGGCACCACAACATCTTGCATTAGACTTAATGTGGTTGCTTGAAATTAAGAGTTAAAGAACATCCACTACAGTATGCTCCCATCCTTTTATAGAGTGCCAAATGAAGATACCCTCAATTTCATCAGGGAATTCTACGCCATCATTCAGAACTTTCCTTTACAGGATCTAACTGAAGATTAGTTGAGGATGAGATGTTTTCCTTACACTTTAAAGGACAAAGCTAAATCTTGGTTGATGACACTTACTCCCAATTCATTAACCACTTAGGAGGAGGCATATAGTAAATTTATGGGGATGTTTTACTCTCACCAAAAGACAGCTGATTTGAGATCGAAGATTACAACCTTCACACAAATGGAAGGAGAACCTTTTCATGAGGCATGCAAAGGTTCAAGATGTTGCAATTTCAATGCCCTCATCATCACTATTCACTAAAATTACTCAATCAGTTCTTTTATGATGGGCTCACATTCCAAAGCCAAAGTATAGTGGACAATGCAGCTAAAGGGGCAATGGGAGAGATCACTGTTGAGGAAACTTATGACCTTTTTGAGATGCTTAGTGCTAATTCTTAGCAGAAAAGCACAAGGGGAAGAAGAATGAGAGTTCAAGAAGGAGCTCCTGGTAAGGATGTGGTTATGCAAATAGCTGAACTCACTCGACAATTCAACTCTTATCCATAAAGGGAAACACACTAGCACAACAACAAAAGGTATATAGAGTTTGTGGCATTTTTAGTCATGGTGCTAATGTTTGCCCCTCTAGTTTTGATGTTTATACAGGTGAACCAGAGTAAACATAGGCTTTGGATGGTTTCCAACCTAGATTAAGGAATGATCCATATTCTAATACTTACAACCAAGGTTGGAAAAACTATCCAAACTTTTCCTAGAGAAATAACAACCAACAACAGAAGCAGCCTCAGTTTCAAACGATGCAAAGAGGCCAACCATTCTAAGGAGAATCTTCAAACCAAAGGAAGCCATTTTTGGAGGATAGCTTGAATGCTTTCATTCAAGCTAGCATAAAAAATTAGGAGGCTAACAATAGGAGGTTTGATTCATTGAAGGCTTCAGTGAGAAAGGTGGAGACTCAATTTGGGCAAATTGTAAGTCATATGCAATGACATCAACAAGGGAAACTCCTTAGTCAACCAATATAAGCTAAGGCCATCACGGTCTTTAAAAATGGTAAGATTATTATTAATGCTATTGGTACTAATCTTGATGATGCAAGTGATGATCATGTAGAGCTAAAGAGGGAAAAGAGCAGCAATGAGCCTATTAGAGTTCCAAAAGAATAAAAGAAGGTAAAGGAGACATCTTCTCCTTTAAAGTTGCGCAGACAATCCATATAGATTGCCTATTCCATTTCCAAGTCATCTCAAGAATGGTAAGCAGGATAAGCAATTTTATGATTTGTTCAAAATTCTATCCAAGGTAAGTGTTAATTTTCCTTTGCTTGATGTGACAAAAAATGTGACTTCTTATGCAAAATTTTTCAAAGAGTTGAATTCTAAGAAAAGGAGGTTGGAAATGAAAGAAAAAGTTGTTGTGTCTGAGGTAACTAATGTTGTACTCCAGCATAAATTACCTCCTCAAGCTAAAGATCCTGGTAGTTTTGTAATTGATATTAGTATGGGCAATGGTGAGAGGGCTAAAGGTATGTTAGATTTAGGTGTAAGTATTAATTTGATGCCCTATGCCTTGTTTGTGCAATTAAATTTAGGAGAATTGAGACCCACTAAAATGTGTTTCAACTAGCTGATAGGTCTTTAAGATTTCCTAGGGCAATTATAAAAGATGTGCCAGTGCAAGTTGGAGGGTTGATTGTACCTATTGAGTTTGTGATATTGGACATGGGTGATGAGTTGTCAAATAGGTCAGAATTGCATATTTTGTTAGGAAGACCTTTCATGGAAACAACAAATACTTTGATTGATGTTAAGAATGGAAAGTTAACCATGACTATTTTGGGTCAAACTATTGAGTTTTCTATTTTTAACAATCTTACTATTTTTACCACATCATTATATGAAGAGTGCTCATTTATTGATTGCATAGACATTGTTGTTCAATAAGTTTTCTTATAGGATGCTTTTGAGGATAAGCTGGAATCCGCACTTACATTTGAAAAAGAAGCCAAGAACTGTGTTCCAGAAGTAGTGAGCAACATTGAGTGCTTAGATGAAATGGAAGTAGCAGAGTTAGGAGAGGAAAAGATTGTTGAGCTCCCCTTGATCCAAAATAGGGAGAAAGAACCATCACCAACCTTAGAACTTAAGGAGCTACCTAAGCACCTAAAGTATGTATTCTTAAGTGAGGGAGAGAATTCACCTGTGATTATTTCAGCTTTGTTAAGTGAAAAGGAAGAGGAGAGACTAGTAATTGAGCTGAAAAGGTTAAAGAAGGCAATAAGTTAGGGGTTGAGTATCATTACGAGAATTAGTCCCTTTATGTGCATGCATATAATCATTTTAGAAGAGGGTGCTAAACCTAAGAGGGAGATGCAGAGAAGGTTGAACCCCAGCATGAGTGAGGTAGTGAAGAAGGAAGTGCTAAAATTGCTTGATGAGGGAGTGATCTATCCTATTGTGAATAGTGATTAGGTTAGTCTTGTTCATGTGGTTCCTAAGAAAACATGAATCATAGTGGTGAAAAATGCAAACAATGAGTTAGTCCCAACTAGGACTATCACTAGGTGGCATATATGCATTGATTATAGGAAATTGAACAATGCCACTAAGAAGGATCACTTTCTCTTACCCTTTATAGATCAAATGTTGGATAAGCTTGCTGGATAATCTTATTATTATTTTCTTGATGGACTTTTAGGTTATTACCAAGTGGCAATAACACTAGAGGATCAGGCCAAAACTACTTTTATGTGTCCTTTTGGGACATTTTGCTTTCTAGCGGATGCCTTTTGGGCTATGCAATGCTCCAGCAACTTTTAAGCGATGCATGATGTCAGTGTTTTTTGACATGATAGATGACTTTGTTGAGGTATTTATGGATGACTTTTCTATTTTTGGTAATTTATTTGATGATTGTCTCAATAAATTAGTTCTTATGCTTGAAAGGTGTATTGAGTGCAATTTTACTTTGAGTTGGGAGAAAAGTCATTTCATGGTGACTTATGGCATTGTTTTAAGTGGCATTATTTTGGGTCGCATCATGTTTAGTAAGGGTATAGAGGTTGATAAGGCAAAGGTGGACTTAATTTCAAACTTACCCCCTCCTACATCTGTGAAGAGGATAAGGAGTTTTTTAGGGCATGCAGGTTTCTATAGGAGGTTCATTAAGGACTTTTCTAAGATAAGTCAACCTCTTTATAGGTTACTAGGAAAAGATGTTCTTTTTGATTTGATGATAGCTGCATGTACGCCTTTAATACCCTGAAAGAGAAGCTCATTACTGCACCTGTCATAGTTGCCCTTGATTCTTCTTTACCTTTTTGAAATCATATGTGATGCATCTAATCATGCATTAGGAGTTGTTTTGGGATAAAGGGTTAAAAAGTTTTTGAGAGTCATATATTATGCTAGGTTAACCCTTAATGATGCCTAAGTAAATTACACCACAACTGAGAAGGAAATGTTAGCTTGTCACATCTCAACTTTAGAGATATGATGGTCCTAGAACATAAGGAGATATAAGGTCACCCTCGCCTATAAAACCCACTTACACATATACAAATTATGCCTAGGATCATACCTAACCTCATGCAAATAACTCATTTAAATCATTAAATGAATACCTTCAATTGTGGAAGACTATAAATAAACATTTCACATAAAATCCATAAGGAAAATAATATTCATATCCCATTTGGAAACTTAATAAAATAATACATCTCAAAATAAGCATCAATCAACATTCCCGGAGCATCTAATGACAACACTTCATAACATGGTATTATTAATGACTTTGACAAGGAATCCCTAAATTGAGTAGAATGCTTGAGCTATCATCTTGCCTCTCCACATTTGCTTACCTGGAACCACATAAGGAAAAGAGGTAAGACAGATGATCTCAATGAGTAAATAATATAGCACATACATTAACACATCTTCCTTTGAGAAGGAAACACATAGCTTATACACATAGCTCATGATTTATAATTCATGAATCAAGTTGCAATTTAGCAAGGGTTCATTTTAGCAAGGTTGTAGAAATCACACATAAAACACATAATGAGTGAAGGATATTGCACTATCACTCAAACACATAAAGGAGAGGTGGCCTTATACCAAATTCCAACTCCTATTACATAGAAAGCGTGAAGCTGATTAGGCCTTATGGCTAGAACCACCCCTTTCTAGTTGAGGTGGATACACTACCCCTATCCATTAGGTTAAGACCGTGTGCACAGGTTTTGATAATTACCCATATCGGCATGAGGACTTCTGCATAAAGGGTTAAAGGTACCATAGCTAGAGCTAATGGTATTCACATATAACAATAACATTAAGGTAATAATAACATGTATCGCAATAATAATAGTAGTTTAACTTTTGAACAAAAGATATAATGATAGTATAGTTCCAGAAAGAATGGAAGTTAGGGCAATAATCACAAGAAATTATCATTGGATAATAACAAAAAAAAAAAAAATGGTTTTGGACCAATTGTTCTTTGGCAACCCGAGCTTAACAAGGAAATTATAGAGTTTCATTTTAGAATAGAAAGAACTTGTGTTTCAAGAATGTCAAAGGCTCACATAACATGATATCATATATTTGTAACATAACGAAATGTTACTCACACTTGAAGCAAGATTACAGAGTTTACACACACTGGAAGTAGGAATATAGGGTTTACTCACACTTGTAGAATGAATACGATGTTTACTCACCTTGTGGTTCCTTTGCTCCTAGTATACATAGCCCTTTTGAACTTTTAAAGCTCCTCAAACTCTAATATAATATTTAATTTAATACTTAGTATTTATTTAATCATGATGCTTTTATCCCATAACTACCCCATACAAATATATAGGCTCAGATGAAAACACATTACAATTATGTCAATACCTTTCTAAGGTCATCATAATATCATTATCTTAATATTAATTCACTTTAACAGTCAATTTATTACACTTAACACTTCTATACATGTGAACTAATCACTTAACCTTTCAAGTGTCATGCTTAACTTTTATGATCCATTCATTCAATCAATCACCTCATCGACTCAAGAGCATTTATTCATCATCAAGTCATCATAACATCTAGTTCTATAATTCCCAATTATATTCACATTCTAATCACAATATAAGATTAAGATACTTTAAGTATACCTTAAGTATACCAAAGTGCCTTTAAGTTTGTCTAGGGTTATTCCTTCAACCAACATGCAATTTTATCATTTATTATACATACATACATGTCAATAATCATCAAAATACATTGCATAAAAATTATAGACATTGGGATAAAAATCCCATAGTAGGCCGAATGCATCATCAAAGGGAAAACTAAATTTTTCTTACTTTTCGCACTTTCTGTCTATTACAGTAATATGTAAAAACATAGTTTGAACCAAAATTTTCATGTAAACACAACAAAAATCATTTTAGAATATTAATTCACATGAATTGGCCACATATGGTATTTCTCATACATGAAAATTCAATTTTTGGGTTATAGGGTACAAAACTATGAGTCTTCTTGTTTTTAGTATTTTTCTGTTATTATAGAAATATGTAAACAGGTGGTTTAAACCATTATTTTTCATTCAATCATAGCAAATATCAGTTTAGAACATCTTCATGCATGATTCAGTAGCCATAGGTAAGATTTATACAAAAAAAATTCCAAGTTTTAAGACTTAGGTGAAAATCATGAGTTTTCGCGCTTTCTATTCATTATAGCAATATGCAAACACATGATTTAAATCATTATTTTTCATTCAAACAAAACAAATATCATATTAGAATCCATTCACACACAATTTGGCAGCCACATGTTAAATTGATGATAGAATTTTCTAACTTCTAAGTTCTAGCACAAAAACCTTCAATTCCTTTGTTTTCCAAAACTTTCCGATCATTACAGAAATATGCATAAATCTAATTTAATCCAATATTTTTCATCAAAACAAATCAAAAATTAGTTTAGAAACCAATAATGCATAAATCACCATCCTTTAGTGATGTTTATGCATAAAAATTGTGATTTTAAGTTTTAGGATTCACCTTGTGAGAAATCTCACGGAAAGATTTGTGTTTTTGGTAGAAAATAAATTTTCTCTCCCAAAAACTCACCCAAATAGAATTAATCTGTAAAAATTAGTAAATAACCAGTTTAAAATAATTTTCTCATAATTTATTTCATAGAAATCAGTTTAGGAATTGAAAGAGAAGAAAAGCTTACGATTACGGTCAAGAAATCGCGAAACTGAAAGGTGTTCTCTTAATTTCGGTAGAGAGAAATATTTTGAGAGAATTTTTCTATCAAGATATAGAAAATTAGAGTGATGGCTGCTGGTCATTAGGGCTGTCTGAATTTTTCATATTAATATATAGGGTTTTGGCAAATTTCCTCTAATATCCTTAATGAGCTAGGTTAGGAGGGTTTTAGTGTAGTGGGCTTTTGGGTATTTGGGCTTATCATTTATATTTAGGGCTGATTATAATTAATAAAAATAAAAATATTTTTCTTATTATTTTCATTAAAATTTCCCCCAAAATATTTATTTAAAAATTATTTTAAAATACTCATAAAATTATTTTATGCTTAAAAATTGTCTTTATGCATGAAAATTCATTTTATTTAAAATAAATTATTTTATGCAAATGCACTTCATGTAAATCATTTATTTCACAATAACAACTCATATTATGCATATTAAAATTAATGTAATATGCCACATGCTCATCAACAAATAGAATACTAATTCTTACAAAAGCAAACATTTAACCTTAATAGTTCTAAATCAAGCAAATTATCACGAAAATTTATAGGGTAGGTGTGGGTTATTACATAGCTGTTGTTTTTGCATTAGATAAGTTTAGGGCATGTTTGATTGGGTCTAAAGTCATTTTGCATTATGATCATGTTGCTTTAAAGTATCTTTCGTCTAAACAACATGTTAAAACGTGCCTAATCAAGTGGGTGTTACTTTTGCAAGAATTTGATTATGAGATTCCAGATAAAAGGGGAGTGAAAATGTTGTGGCAGATCACTTGTCCAGATTACCCTTTTTGAATGAAAATGAACTTCCATTGAGTAATGTTCACAAAGATTTAAAGTCATTTCCTGATGAACAATTGTTTGTAATGTCACAAGTCCCATGGTTTGTTGGCATTGCCAATTATCTTCCTTATGGTGTTTTGCAGACTGATTTGACTTATCAAGAAAAGAAGTGGTTTTTAAATAATTGCAAATATTATTTTTGAGATGAGCCTTACTTGTTTAGAATTTACAAAGATGAGCTTGTCTGCAGGTGTGTTCCTGATGATGAGCAGTTGAGTGTTCTTAGATTTTGCCATGATCTCAGTTGTGGTGGTCACTTTGGAGGAAAGAAGATGGCTGAAAAAATCCTTCAAAGTGGTTTATTTTGGCCTATTCTTTTCAAAGATGCTCATGTTTATTGTAAACAATGTGATAGGTGCCAAAGAGTAGGTAACATTGGTAAGAGGAATGAGATGCCCCTAACTAATTATATTGTTGTTGAAATTTTTGATGTATGGGGTGTTGATTTCATGGGACCCTTCCCTATTTCCTTTGGTTTTCAATACATTTTAGTAGCTGTGGATTTTGTTTCTAAATGGGTGGAAGCAATTCCTACCTAAACTAATGATGCTAATATTGTTCTCAAATTTGTCAAAGAATTTATTCTTAGCAGGTATGGCACACCAAGGGTGATTGTTAGTGATGGGGAAAGCCATTTTTGCAACAAGCTTTTTGAGAAGCTAATGAATAAGTCAGGAATTAAGCATAAAGTGGCAACCCTTTATCATCCACAGACTTCAGGGTAGGTAGAGACATCCAACAAGCAAATCAAAGGAATTATGGAGAAGATGGTGAATTCGTCTAAGGATTGGGTGGTTCACCTTAATGATGCATTGTGGGCTTACAAACAGCATATAAGACTCCTTTAGGGATGAGCCCATTTTGGTTGGTGTTTGGCAAGGCTTGCCATTTACCTGTTGAATTAGAACACAAAGCATATTGGGCTATCAAGGCATTGAATTTTGACTTGGAGAAAGAAAAGGAGAAAAGGATGCTGCAAATGTCATAATTGGATGAGCTCCAAAATGAAGCATATGAGAACTCTTAGATTTACAAGGAAAGGACTAAGGCTTTACATGACAAGAACCTTGTTCGAAAGACCCTTGAACCAGGTATGAAAGTCTTACTCTTTAACTCGCGGTTGCACTTATATCCAGGTAAACTCAAAACACGCTAGAGTGGTCTTTTTCTTATTAATGTGGTCTGGAGCTATTGAATTGTTTAACTCTCATACAAATGAAATTTTTTGAGTCAATGGTCAAAGAGTCAAGCCATATTATGAGGGTGTGGAAGCATTTAAGGTAATTCAGAGCATTTTGCTCGAGGACCCTTAAATCCTTCCACAACGTCTAGCTAAGATGACATTAAAGAAGCGCTCATTGGGAGGCACCCCAAGTTAGTTACTTTTATTTATTTATTTATTTATTTTGATAATCCTAGTCTATTTTCATATATATATAAAAAAATAAATAAAAAAAATCCGTTTAAAAGCCTTTGTTTTGTTCTTTTTAGTATTTGTTTTTTGATTATTTTTAGTCGCTTTTAGTTCCAGTTTATATGTTGGTTTGGTTGTGATTTTTGTGGCAATTAGGTGCTATGAGTTGTGCAGCAATGGTTGAAGAGTTATGAGAATTTAGTTGGTACAAAAAGGGATGTCAATTCCAAGTGTCAGGAGCAACAATTGGTGTGGCGTTCGCAGGAGTAGCCTTGGAACATGCAGCACTAGCAGCAGGCCATTAGGGCGCTCCTAACAGTGCCTCACACCGACCCTTGGTGCATGCAGCAGAAGCAGCACTAGTATCAAGCCATCAGGGCACTTCCAGCAGTGCCTCGTAGTGACCCTTGGTGCATGCAGCAGCAGCAACAGCTACCAATAGACACACACAACAGTGTCTCGTAATGAGCTGCTGGCATCTACAGTAGCTACTCTTGCTAGCAACAGGGCCATGGCACATATAGCATTTTATGAAGGGCAATTTTAGGATTTTGGCCACCAACACTTAAATTTAATCCTACAGCTCCAAAAATCTGCTCATTCTCCTACATATTTCCCGTTCGCACCTCTCCTTTTGAACGCTAAATCTCCTTTTCACAAGACCCATCCTTCAATTTCATTCTCCCTTCCAAATTTCTTCAACAAGATCATTACCTATAACAACCCACATCTACTCGAGGAGTTTTCATGACAAATTGCTTGAATTTAGAGTTGTTGCGACAAAATATATGGTTTTATGGAACTTCATGTGTGACGTGATTTATGAGTTTAAGGTATGTTAAATTAATTTTAATATGCCTAATATGAATTATTATTGTGAAATAAATTATTTGAAAAAAATATATTAGCATGAAATAATTTATTTTTTGTAAAATGAATTTTCACGTAAAAAGATAATTTTTAAGCAAAAATTAATTTTATGAGTATTTTAAAAATATTTTTAAATAAATATTTTGGGAGAAATTTTAATGAAAATAATAAGAAAAACATTTTATTTTTAACTACTTATAATCAGTCTCAAATGTGAACCCTCAATTTTACACTCTTAGCATCCAATCGCAGTCTTAGCACTTGCTAAATTTAACTCATTGCACAGAGTTATTATGGTGGTCTCACTAACCGGTTAGCGGGCGGGGATTTGAGGGCAAAAAATTTTTTTTAGACTTCATTTACATTGCCACTAGGCATCCAAATTTCTCAAACTCTATACCAACAACCAATCTCTGAAAAAAAACCTCAAAAATCGTGCCAGCACCATGTGGGGTGCGGTGCCGCGTCAGAGTTGTGCGGCGCTACATGCCCTTTGTGCAGTGTGCCGCAAATGCCTGACGCGGCACTGCACAAGCCTGGTGCAGCACCGCACCAGTTCTTCGTGATTCTGACCCCCTGTGGGCCCCACCTGCACATAAAATGACCCTTTTACCCCTTTCAGTCCAATTTTTAGCCACTTTTAGCCCTACCCCTCATGGTCTTTTCACATTTTCATTACCTAAACTACCCTCACTCACTTTTTCTATAAATACCCCTTCACTTCTTATTCCAACACACCTCTTGAATTTGAGTAGATTGCTATCCTCAAATTCCTCTCTTCTTCTCCATCCAATCACTCTCTAATTAATTAATTAATCTTTTTAATTAATTAATTAACTCACCATAACCAAGTTAATTAATCTTTTTAATTAACTAAAGCTCTTTTTTAATTAATCACTTAATTAATTAATTAATTAATCACTCTTTTTTCAAAAATAATTCCTTTTTCCAAAATCAAATTAATCATTTTTCTTAATCCACTTTTTCATCCAAATTAATTAATTAATCTTTTTAATCTATCCATCCTTTCCATCATATTAATTAATTAATCATTTTAATTAATTAATTAATCTTCCAATCCATCCGATCACCCGGTCCCGATAAAATAGAACTTTAGTCCGGTAAAACCCTTTGCCCACCAAAAGTCAAGGTATCAACCTTTTTCCTCACTTTCAACACACCCAAACCAAAATCAATATGATAAACTCTTAAACCCCTCCACTTAATAGTGGAATGAACTACGTGGGTTTTGATTCCCATTCAATGGGGTACGCAAGCATGTTTGGAATCTAAATCCAAACCTCAAATCCAAATCCCAATCAATTATCTTTTCCCTTTTTTTTAAATTAATTTGTGAATATTTTATTTTCACTGTACATTCATGTTTTGCTATATTCATGCATTTCTTTAAAATCATCTTTCAAATGTCATTCATGAAATCCAATTTTTAAGTCAAATTAAACTTAAGAGCCAAATTTTGATTATTTAAAACCAAAAACCAAGTCCCCGAGCTCAACCTTGTTCGAGACTAGTGATTTTATCCATGGGCAAATTAAATTAAAAATTGATGAATTGGAGTCAAATGGGTTTTTCCTTAATTTTTCCATTTAAAAATAAATTAGGGTGGTGACTCCCAAAAATCATTTTTCAAAATCAACCAAATCTGAACCCAAGGGTTCCATCGTGAGTCTAAAACTGAATGAGCATCCCGGTTCTCTCTAGCGGACTGGGCCGGTGCTCGGGCGAGGTCTCATAGCTAGCGACTCCACTGAGGATTGGTTGCCACCTTTTCTTTAAAAAGGAAAAATAAGAGGATTACTATTTGGTTAAGGAAAAATTTTTCCAAAATAATCTCCATTTGGCTCATTAAGTGTAATTTGACTTTCATGCATCACTTTGCATAATAAAGGCTCTTTGCATAAACCTTAGCTTTAGGAAAACTTTTGGATGGTGAGTAGCATTGGCTCGACAACACTCTTTTAGTATGATGGGAGATAGCAAAAGCATTCCACCCCACGACAAATCCTCGATCATTTTGGTGGTGTAACGAGCTATCAGTACTGTTAGAGCCACGCGAGGCTCTTTGCCTCACATGTGGTTAGGTATATCGATGCTCTAGTAGGACGGGGACCCTTAAATCAAACCACCCTTCACCTTTATGCATGTAGTCACCCTAGCGTTGACCCTAGGTTCCATGTACCACAATAATCAATACTTTTGCATGTTCATGAAACCTTTTTCAGCATGTATCATGCCATGATCACGCATACACAACATGAGAAGTTCAACAAGGTCAAACACCTCAAAGACCCAAACTGGTGGTTGTTACCCTAAAAACACCTCACACACTCACCCTGTCAACATATAAACTCAGTGACCAACCATGTGGAAGGAATCCTTTTTCTGACATACCTTCACATTCATGCCATTTTTCCTTCACAAATCTGTTTTCTTACCCATTTTTTTCTGTCTGTTTTCTGTTTCAAGGTACCAATGGCCACTACCTTTAACTTTGATCAAGATGCCATAAGTTCTTTCTTCACCAGCCTCTTCAAGAAACAAGAGGAAACTTTTCAAGCTGTACTCACCACCACTCTTTAGACCCAAGCTGAAACTTTCACCAATGCCCTCAATGCCCAGTTTGCGACCTTTACTGATGCCCTCAACTCCAAATGCCAGTCTATCATCAATGAGGTCAAGGAAATGACCAATGCCACTGTCACTCCCCCTTCTACTCGTGTTGAGCTTGCAATTGCCCAAGCTAGGACTAGCCATGCCCCTACTTTTACTCCTCCCATTATCAATCTCATCGATAAAGGGAAAGCACCTGAGACTCCAATCTCTCTTACCATAGACTTAAACACAACCACTCCCTCTCCCACTACGAATCATTTTCGAAGTGGAGATTTCTTTAGCTTTCTCAAAACTAAGAAATTGTTAGAGAAAGTTGAGGTCATGGAAAAAATCCTCAAGAATGTCAAAAAGCACGAAGACATGATAGATGTCGACTCCTTAGCTCTCTTCCCAAATGCACAAGTTCCACCAAAATTCAAAATGCCAATCATGGATAAGTTTAATGGCACCACATGTCCCAAAACGCACCTCAAGATGTATGTGGGTGCCATGAGACCTTTCGGTGTGGACAACGAGCTTCTTGCTCAGTTATTCCAATAGTCATTAACTGGAGCTGCTATTAAGTAGTTACTAGATCTTGACATAAATCACAAAAAGATTTGGGATGACATATGTAATGCATTTGTCAAACAATACCACTACAACATCAAGGTGGATGTCACCCGTCGAGATTTGGAAACCACCAAACAAGGGTAAAGAGAATCCTTCACTGCGTTCCTTAGAAGGTGGAGGACAAAAGCGGCTCAAATGGTGAACCATCCATCTGAACTAGAGCAAATTGACATCATCATCAAAAACCTCCTCCCCTAATATTAGGCTCATTTGCAAACTCAATACCTCCCTAGCTGCAAAGCCCTCATTGCCACTGCCACCAAGATCGAGGATTTGATTCAATTAAGACGAATCAAGGATGAATCCTCTAGGTGTCATAAGAACCCCACCAATACCACCCAAAGAGGGGGAGAGGTAAATGTTGTGTCCTGTCACTAGCCGATGAAGTTAGAAACAAGGAGGACTTTCTCTGAGTTGGGAATGCCCTTTAGTGTCGTTATTTACAAGAAAGCGCTAGAGGCTAATCTGATTAAGCCCTTAGACCCACGACCTCCTCCAAACCCTTTGCCCAAGGGTTATAATGCTAATGAGCACTGCAACTTTCATCATGGGCTGGGGCACAAAACTGATGTACGCCAGGTTCTGAAGCATAAAATCCAAGACCTCATTGACAGTGGAGACATCATTGCTCCCAAACCCAAAGTCTAGCACCACCACCAATCCTTTTTTGAACCACAGAGCTCACCTGACCATCTCAAGCTTCATCTAATAATGAGTATCTTGGGAAGAGTGCCAGCATTGCTGTGCCCCTATCCAAGTCCTCCTAGTCTATGTCAAAGTCTTTTGAGTTTTTTTTTCTATTAAATTTTTCTTTTTGAGCCTGTCAGATCTTATCCTTCTGAGCTTGTATTTTGCCTTCAAAGCTTATCCTTTAATGTACTTATGATGGGACTCTTTTTTCAGTAATAAAAGTTTGAACTTTTTAATTTGCTTTAATTTTTTTCTAATTCATCTTTAAATAGGACATCTTAAAAAAAACAAAACAAAACAAAACAAAACAAAAAAAAAATGAAAAATATTAAAAAAATAGAAAAGGCTAAAGGATCAACTAATTATGGCACAGAAAAATAAAAATAAAAAAATAAAAAAATCTCATACATTACATCTGCATGACAATAGTGAAAAAGATCATAAGCTATTATGCATAAAGAAAAGGACATGATAGGGATACTCTAAGCATCATAGTTTATAAGATCCTGACCTATAAGAAGCCTGCCAAGAAGAAGCTGTGGAGAATGAAGACAAAATAGGAAGATCCTATCCGACAGAGGCACTATCTTCACGGGCGTGGACAGAAGTGAATTCTCCCATCTTGGCAACTTAGATCGGCTGGAACGATACATCATCTGAAGATGACATCTGCATTTCATTTTTATTTCATATGCATATGTAATCAAAACTACATGGACCTGATTCTCCCTAAAAGAAATAACCGACAGAAAAGTGATGTGAGGGATATGTAGGCAGCTCGATTCGGCTGCAGTCCAAATCATAATACAAAATATTTTGTTTGTATCGTATTCTCATTTTCTTTGTGCCTAATATATCATTCACTTGATTCTTTTGCCTAAACAAAAAAAAAAAAAGAAAAGAAAAAAAGAAGAGAATGCTTGCTAAGCTGAAAACCTGAAAAGGTGGCTTAGGCAGAAATTACAACAAAAATAAAAGATGTCTCATTTAGTGATGATCAAATCTTGCAAAATACAAACCCATCAAAAAGGATAGCCCTTTCATTGTCGTCTATAGCTTATCTTATTTTGTGTAGTCTTGTCAACTTGTAATTACTTCAAAAAAAAAAAAAAAAGGGGTCACGTATGAAGTCATGGCCTAGCCAGTCCTCTTTTACCTCCTGAGATGCAAATCTATCGTATCCTCATCGAAGTCAAAATCTATCGCAATCTTCTTTTTTTAAGTCACTACTGTAATCTATTTTTATTTGGGCTGCAATCCTCTTCCCACTACTAGTGGCTCCTCATACAGTCTCTCCTTCCTCAGCTGCTTCATCCTCTATTCCTCTCAGCAAGGTAGCCTGGTACTCTTTCTCAATTGGCCAAATCACCTTTATCAACTACTTGGCATACCTCTCTGTGGTCACAAGTGAAATCCCAAAATAAACAGCATGAAAACTCCTTAGCTAGCCATCACCTGATAGCTCTAGCGATGGAAGCTATGATCTACATAGACTAAAAGAAAGAAAAATTGGGGGCATACCCTGAGTCTACCTCACCTGCCTCAAGACACTCATCCCTAGTGGAAAGTATTCAAGCTAAGCCCAATAGGCAAACTACTCGACACCCATAGCCTCTAGTCATGAGAGATCAAATCCTCTACTATTATAGTGCTAAAAATGTCCTCTGGGGGCAAGCTGCAAGCAATCATTTTATCTGACCTCTAACTGAGTCTTAGTAAGACATGCACAGACTGAAAAGCAGGGGCCACCACCTGAAATCAGTCACACTTTTGAGATAACCCAAAATCTAAAATAGACACCCATAAAGCACCCCTAACAGAAAGGGTAAGAATAGATAAATTTTCTCACTTGGTGAATAACTGGCAAGAAAGTTTATCTGTCATTAGTGTCTCCACCAACATGGCCCTAACAGACCTGTAACTGACACTCAAATAGAAAATTAAGGCTCTCATTTGAGCCTCTGTACCCCTCATACCCCTTAGTCACCGAAATCATGGAACTTCTCAATCACAGTGGTCAAATTCACTTAATCATCACAACCATCATCTGGCTTGCAACATCCTGAGGTAAGTCAAAAACTCTGAAAAATTAAAAAAAAAATGTCGGATTTTAAACTTTAGCACCACCAGAGTTGCCTTTGAGTCGTAGCGAAGCCATATTCCCTATCTCCCTAAAATAGGCACAACTCCTCCTCAGCAACACCAAAACAGAAACCACGGGCCACCAGATTCCAAAATCTGAAGCAACCCCTTGAACTCCTCATAATGCCATCATGGCAATTTTTCCATACCAACCCAAGTTGAGTTTCTCAACCTTATCGAGTTCCTTAGTCCATAAATTCATGTCTCCACAGGATAAAAAGGTCAGATAAAAAAATTGCATTCATAAAGCAAATGTGTGAATCCATCCTCATGCACCTATGCAATCATTCATTATAAGCATCACTACAAATCATGCATGGCATATAAGTCAAATAGAAGGTCTGAAACATGCATACATCATTTGTGCACCAGCACCTATGCAATCATCTGCAATTATACATCATCATGCATAAGCTAAGCCAATAGCCTCATTAACATCTCCTTAAACTTACTAGTACTTCCTCAAAGCTGACCAATACCTTTTAAAGCTGACCTGTGCCTCTTTGAAGCTAAATGATATCTTTCCATATCTAATCAACCAAGCATGACTCAAAGTCCCTTTGCTCCTGGCAAAGTTCCTTTAAGCCTTTCGAAAGGCCTAACATTTCACATTCAGAAGCCTAAGTTTCTTTGGCACAACCAAAATCTTGAGTCGACTAGCCATAAGCTGAGGCTCTTCCTCAGAATCTTGTGAGCCAACTCGCCATAGGTTGAGGCTCTTTTTCACTAAATTATCTTGTCCAAAATCTTCTTTATCTCCTACATCAAGGCCAAACAGATAGACTTGATTGAGATTTATCCTAAATCATCTTTACCTTTAGCATTAAGGCCAAACAGATAGCCTTGATTGAGATTTACCCCAAATCATCTTTTGTCACATCCTAACCCTATGAGATACGACAGTCCTAGAACATGGGGAGACAAAAGGTCACCTACCCTTGTAGAACCCATTAACATATAACAATCATGCCTAGGATCTTACCGAACCTCTTTCATTAACTCATTTAAAACATTTAGATAAATACCATAACTACGAAAGACTTAAAATAAATCATTACATATAAATCCATAAGGAAAATAATATAAATCTCAATAAGTATCAATCAACATTCTCGGAGCAACTAAAGACAAGACTTCATAAACATAGTATTATTGATAACTCAGATAAGGAATTCCCCAAGCGAAGTAGAATGCTTGAGCCATCACCTTGCCTCTTCACATTTGCTCACTTGGAACCACACAAGGAAAATGGGTGAGATAGATGATCTCAATGAGTAAACAAAAAGGCACATACATTATCACATATTCCTTTGAAAGGAAACACATAGCTTATACACATAGTTCATGGTTTATAACTCATGAATCAGGTTGCAATTTAGCAAGGGTTCAATTGGGCAAGTTTGCAGAAATCACACTTATAACACATAGAGAGTGAAGGCTATTGCTCTATCACTCGAACACATAGAGGAGAGGTGGCTTTATACTAAATTCCAACTCCTATCACGTAGAAAGCGTGAAGCTGATCAGGCCTATGGCTAGAACCGCCCCTTGTAGCTGAGGTGGATACAATACCCCTATCCATTAGGTTAAGACCGTGTGCACAAGTTTCAATGATCACCTTCATCGGCACGAGGATTCTGCATAAAGGGTAAAGGTACCATAGCTAGAGCTATTGGTAAACACAATTAACAATATCACATAAGGCAACAATAACATGTAATTCAATATCAATAGTAGTTTGGCTTTCAACAATGATACAATAAAAGTGTAGTTCCAGAAAGAATACAAGTTAGGTTGTTAATTCACAAGAAATTCTCATTGGATAACAAAATAGTTTTGGACCAAATGTCCCTTGGCAACCCAAGCTTGACAAAGAAATCATATAATAAAATTTAAAATAGAAAGAACTTGGGTTTCAAAGATCACAAGGCCCACATAACATGATATCACATATTTGTAACATAATAAAATGTTACTTGCACTTGGGTTTCAAAGATCATAAGGCTCACCTTGGGGTTCCTTTGCTCTTAGTACACGTAGTCCCTTTTACACTTCTAAAGCTCCTCAAACTCTAACATAATATTTGATTTAATACTTAGTATTTATTTACTCATGATGCTCCTATCCCATAACTACCCCATTCACATATAGCATACACATACACTTAGAGTTCACATATAGGTGTACTCATCACTTGCACATAGTACGTTGACTTTAAAGTCTTGCATATTTAGGCCTTATAGGCTCTCATGACAACACATTACAATCACATTAATACCTTTTTAAGGTCATCACAATATTATTACCTCAATATCAATTCACTTTGTCAATTATCTTGATTCACTTTACACTTCATACATGTCATCTTAACCATTAACTTTTCACGCGTCATGCTTAACTCTTATGATCCTTTTCACTTCATAAACTCATAATCATATGTTCACCATCAAGTCATCATAACATCTAGTTCCAAATGCCTTAATCACATTCGTATTCTAATCACATTATAAGGTTAAGATACCTTAAATATACCTTAAGTATACCAAAATGCATTTAAGCTTATCTAGGATCATACCTTCAACTAACATGCAATTTTATCATTTACTATACATACATACATGTCAACAATCACCAAGGCACATCACATAAAATTTAAAAACATTTGGACAAAATTGTTCATGTAGGCCGAATGCACCATTAAGGTAAAAACCAAATTCTTCTTCTTTTCGTGCTTTCCGTCTATTTCAGAAATATGTAAAAATATGGTTTGAACCAAGATTTTTCATGTAAACATAACAAAAATCATTTTAGAATATAAATTCTTGGGAATCGTCCACTATTGGTGTTATTAATATATAAAAATTCAATCTTTTGCATTATAGTGCACAAAACCATAAGTTTTCTTATTTTTCGGTATTTTTCAGTCATTTCAGAAATATGCAAATAGGTCATTTAAACCATTATTTTTCATTCAATCATTGAAAATATCAGTTTAGAACACATTTCTTCATAAATCGGCAGCCATAGATAGGGTTTATACAAAAAAATTTCCAAGTTCAAAGGCTTAGGTGAAAAATCATGAGTTTTCGCGCATTTCGTTCATTTCAGCGATAAATAGGCACATGATTCAAATCATTATTTTTCATCTAAACAAAACAAATATCATATTAGAACACCAATTCATACAAATCAGCAGCCATATATTCATGAAAGAATAAAATTTTCTAATTTCCAAGTTCTAACACGAAAACCTTGAATTCCTTTGTTTTTCGAAACTTTTCGGTTATCACAGAAATATGCAGAAATATTATTTAATCCAATATTTTTTATCAAAAAAAATCAAAAATCAGTTTAGAATACATCCATGCACAAATCATCCCCCCTTATGATGTTTATGCAATAAAATTGTGATTTTAAGTTATAGAATTCACCTTTAGAGAAATCTTGCGTAAAAAATAGTGTTTTCGGTAGAAAATAAATTTTCTCTCCCAAAAATTCACTCAAACAGAATTGAATATGTAGAAATCAATAATCAAACAGTTCGAAAAAATTTTCCCATAATTTATTTCATAGAAATCGGTTTAGAAATTGAAAGAGAATAAAAACTTACGATTACGGTCACGAAATCGCGAAACGGAAAGGTGTTTTCAATATTTTAGTAGAGAGAATTATTTTGAGAGGTTTTTCTGCCAAAATAAAGAAAGAATAAGAGAATGGCTGCTGGAAACCCTTGTTTGGCCGAAAATTAGAATATATATTAGGGTTGGAGTGGAATTTCCACTATTACCCTTAATGAAATAAGTTAGGAGCATTTTTGTGTAGTAGGCTTTTGGGTATTTGGGCTTTTCCTTTAAAAATTTTGGCTGAATGGAATTAAAATAAAAAAAATATTTTTCTTATTATTTCTGGAACATTTTTCTCAAAAATATTTATTTAAAAATATTTTAAAAATACCCATAAAATTATTTTATGCTTAAAAATTGTCTTATGCATGAAAATTCATTTTATTTAAAATAAATTCTTTTATGCCAATGCACTTCATGTAAAATCATTTATTTCACAATAGCAACACATATTAGGCATATTAAAATTAATTTAATATGCCACATACTCATCAATCACTTAGATCACAAATTTTCACACAAGCACACACACTTAACCTTATTATTTCTAAATCAAGCAATTTATCACGGAAATTCCTAGGGTGGGTGCGGGTTGTTACATCTTTACCTCTAGCATTAAGGCCAAATAGATAGCCTTGATTGAGATTTACCCCAAATCACCTTTACCTCTAGCATTAGGGCCAAACAAATAGCCTTGATTGAGATTTACCCAATCTTCTTTACATTAAGGCCAAACAAATAGCCTTGATTGAGATTTACCCAAATCTTCTTTACTTCCAACATTAAGCCTGGACAGATAGCTTTGATTGAAATTTACCCCAGATCATCTTTACCTCTAACATTGAGGCTGGACAGATAGCCTTGATTCACTTTAGACCTTCTTTATCTCCAACATTAAGGCCAGACAGATAGACTTGATTCACTTCAGACCTTCTCTATCTTCAGCATTAAGGCCAAACAGATAGCCTTAATTGAAATTCACCAAACCTTCTCTATCTCCAACATCAAGGCCGAATGGATAGCCTTGATTGAAATCTACCAAACTTTCTCTATCTCCAACATTAAGGCTGGACAGATAGCCTTGATTGAGATTCGCCTCAAACATTCTTCATCTCCAACATTAGGGCCAAACATATAGCTTTAATTAAAATTCACCGAGACCATATTCACAACCAATGTCAAGGCCGAACAAATGGCCATTGATAAAGTTTCATTTATCCTAGAGGTCCTCCTCCCAAGGACATGACAAGAACACACAAACCCAGAATCTGACATGGCATCTCTTCCCAACGTCCACAATCATCTGAATCACCTTTTGTTCAAAGCTAATTCTGATGAGGGGGCAATTGTAAACCCTCAATTTTACACCCTCAGTATCCAACCGTAGTCTTAGCACTTGCTAAATTTAACTCATTGCGCGGAGCTATTATGGTGGTCCCGTTAACCGGTTAGCAGGCGGGGGTTCGGGTGCAGCAGCTCGGAAGAAAATTTTTTAGAATTCATTTACATTGCCACTAGGCATCCAAATTTCTCAAACTCTATACCAACAACTAATCTCTAAAAAAGAAAAATCTCGAAAATCATGCTAGTGCCACATGGCATGCGGTGCTGCGTTAGAGCTGTGCGGCGTCGCATGCCCCTTGTACGGTGTACCGCAAATGCCTAATGCGGCGCCACACAGGCCTAGTGCAGCGCTGCACTAGTTCTCCATGCTTTTGACCCCCTATGGGCCCCACTTGCATAGAAAATGACCCTTTTACCCCTTTTAGTCTAATTTTCAGCCACTTCTAGCCCTACCCCTCATGGTTTTTTCACATTTTCATTACCTAAACTACCCTCACTCACTTTTCCTATAAATACCCCCCTTCACTTCTCATTCCAACACACCTTTTGAATTTGAGTAGATTGCTATCCTCAAATTCCTCTCTTCTTCTCCATCTAATCACTCTCTAATTAATTAATTAACTCATCCTAACCAAGTTAATTAATCTTTTTAATTATCTAAAGCTTTTTTTTAATTAATCACTAAATTAATTAATTAATTAATCTTTTTAATTAATTAATTAATCACTCTTTTTTCAAAAATAATTCCTTTTTCCAAAATCAAATTAATCATTTTTCTTAATCCACTTTTTCATCCAAATTAATTAATTAATCTTTTTAATCCATCCATCCCTTCCATCATATTAAATAATTAATCATTTTAATTAATTAATTAATCTTCCAATCCATCCGATCACCCGGTCCCGATAAAACGGAACTTCGGTCTGGTAAAATCCTACGTCCACCAAAAGTCAAGGTATCAGTCTTTTTCCTCACTTTCAACACACCCAAACTAAAATCAATTTGATCAACTCTTAAACCCCTCCACTTAACAGTGGAATGAACTATGTGGTTTTTAATCCCCATTCAATGGGGTAAGTAGGCATGTTTGGAATCTAAATCCAAACCTCAAATCCAAATCCCAATCAATCCTCTTTTCCCTTTTTTTTAAATTAATTTGTGAATATTTTACTTTCACTGTACATTCATGTTTTGCTATATTCATTCATTTCTTTAAAATCATCTTATAAATGTCATTCATGAAATCCAATTTTCAAGTCAAATTAAACTTAAGAGCCAAATTTTGATTATTTAAAACCAAAAACCTAGTCCCCGAGCTCAACCTGATTCGAGGTTAGTGATTATATCCATGGGAAAATTAAATTAAAAATTGATGAATTGGAGTCAAATGGGTTTTTCCTTAATTTTCCCATTTAAAAATAAATTAGGGTGGTGACTCCTAAAAATCATTTTTCAAAATCAACCAAATCCGAACCTGAGGATTCCATCGTGAGTCTAAACTTGAATTAGCATCCTGGTTCCCTCTAGTGGTCCAGGCTGGTGTTTGGGTGAGGTCTCACACTAAATTAATTAAAAAGCCCAAATACCCAAAACCCACTACACCAAAACACTTCTAACCTAACTCATTGAGGGTAAACTTGAAAATTACACCCTAAACACTAATATATAATGAAAATTTTGGCCAGCACTCTATTCTAGCAGCCATCACTCCTTTTTCATATATCTTGATGGAAAAATTGTCCCAAAATATTTCTCTCTACTGAAATTAAGAAAACACCTTTCAGTTTTGCGATTTCTTGAACGTAACCATAAGTTTTTCTTCTCTTTCAATTCCTTAACTGATTTCTATGAAATAAATTATGAGAAAATTATTTTGAACTGGTTGTTTACTAATTTTTATAGATTTAATTTAGTTGGGTGTGTTTTGGAGAAAGAAATTTAATTCTCTACCGAAAACACAAATCTTTCCACAAGATTTCTCCAAAGGTGAATCTTGTAACTTAAAATTGAAATTTTTATGTATAAACATCAGTAAAGGGGGGTAATTTCTATATCATTGATTTCTAAACTTATTTTTGATGTATTTTGATGAAACTATAGATTAAATTATATTTTTGCATATTTCTGTAATGATCGAAAAGTTTCAGAAAATAAAGGAATTCAAGGTTTTTATGCTAGAACTTAGAAGTTGGGACATTCTATTATTATTTCAACATGTGGCTGCCAATTTGTATATGATTGGATTTTAAACTAATATTTGTTTTGTTTGGTTGAAAAATAATGATTTAAATAATGTGTTTGTATATTACTGTAATGAACGGAAAGCATGGAAAGCGCGAAAACTTATGATTTTCACCTTAAGCCTTAAACTTTGGAATTTACATGGATAATTAACATCTATGGCTGCCAAATCATACATGTGGATGTTCTAAACTGACATTTTCTATGATTGAATGAAAAATAATGGTTTAAATCACTTGTTTATATATTACTGTAATGACCAGAAAATACCAAAAATAAGAAAACTCATGGTTTTGCACCCTAGAACCCAAAAATTGAATTTTCATGTATAGGAAATACTATATGCTGTCGATTCATGTGGATTAATGTTCTAAAATTATTTTTTTTGTATTTACATGAAAAATATTGATTCAAACTATGTTTTTACATATTACTGTAATAGACGGAAAGTGCGAAAAGTAAGAAAAATTTAGCTTTCCATTTAATGATACATTTGGCCTACCATGGGATTTTTATCCCAATGTCTATAATTTTTATGCAATGTATTTTGATGATTATTGACTTGTATGTATGTATGATAAATGATAAAATTGCATGTTAGTTGAATGAATGACCCTAGACAAGCTTAAAGGCACTTTGGTATACTTAAGGTATCTTAACCTTATGTTGTGATTAGAATGTGAATGTGATTGAGAAATATGGAACTAGATGTTATTATGATTGATAATGAATAAATGGTCTTGAGTTGATGAAGTGATTGATTGAATAAATGGATCATGAGAGTTAAGCATGACACTCCAAAAGGTTATTTGTCAAGTTGACATGTATGGATGTGTTAAGTATACTAAGATGGTTGTTAAAATGAATTGATATCAAGATAATGATATTATGATGACCTTAGAAAGATATTGACATGATTGTGATGTGTTTTCATAGGGGCCTATAAAGGCTAAGTGTACGAGACTTTTAAAGTCAATATGTTATGTGCAAGTAATGGGTGCACTTCTATGTGCAAGTAATTGGTGCACTTATATGTGCAACTTTAAGTGTATGTGAATGTTATATGTGCATGGGGTAGTTATGGGATAGGATAGCATGATGATTAAATAAATACTAAGTATTGAATCAAATATTATTTTTGAGCTTGTGGAGCTTTAGAAGTTCAAAAGTGCTACGTGTACTAGGAGCGAAGGAATTACAAGATGAGTAAACACTATGTTCATGCTACAAGTTTGAGTAAACATTATGATTTTGTTATAAGTGGAAGTTATCATGATATGTGTACCTTTGACATTCTTGAAACCCAAGTTCCTTCCATTCTAAAATGAACTTTATGATTTCTTTGTTAAGCTTGGGTTTCCAAGGGACAATTAGTCCAAAACTATTTTGATTATCCAATGAAAATACCTTTATGATTATTGCCCTAACTTACATTCTTTCTGGAACTACACTATCATTGTATCTTTTGTTCAAAAGTTAAATTGCTATTGTTATTGTGATACATGTTATTATTGCCTTAAACGTTATTATTATATGTGATTACCATTAGCTCTAGCTATGGTACCTTTAACCCTTTATGTAGAAGTCCTCGTGCCGATGCGAGTAATCATTGGCTATGTGATTCTCGCATCGATGCAAGCAATTATCTGCTATGTGTTTGAGTGATTATGGCAATAGCCTTCATTCTATGTGTTATATGTTATAAGTGTGATTTCTGCGAACCTTTCTAAAATTACAAACTATGAATCATGAACTATAAGTTATAAGCTATGAGCCCTTTTTAAGGGATATGTGTTATTGTAGAATCCCTATTGTTTACTCATTTAGATCATCTGTCTCACCCCTTCTTCCTTGTGTGGTTCTAGGTGAGCAAATGTGAGGAGGCAAGGTGATGGCTCAAGCATTCTACTTCGCTTGGGGATTCCATGTCTAAGATAATCAGTTTAATATGTTATGAAGAGTTATCCTTAGATGCTCTGGGAATATTTATTTTTGGATGTTTATTTTGAAATGTTATCTTTTGAGGTTTTAATTGGATTCTAAATATTATTTCCCTTTGAATTATGTTTGAAGTATATTTTAACTATGCTTCTGCAACATAAGGTTTTCAAAAAAAAAAAAAAGGTTTATTTAAGTTAATGTAAGAGGTTTTGGTATGATCCTAGGCAGTATTTATATAAGTATAAGTGGGTTCTATGGGCGTGGGTGACCTTATGTCTCCTCATTTTTTAGGACTGTCATATCTCTAAAGTTGGGATGTGACATTACCTATCTCCCCAAACTCCAATTTTCTCACATATTTTCTTTTAATAAAGCAAGTCATGTCTAAAAGAGTCAAGAGTGTGGGAAAGAAAGGTTCCAAGACTAGAGGCAATGAAAGGAAAGAGGTGGAGGATTTGAGAGATAATTATGGAGCTCCATTTCGAATTCTCACAAAAGTGAAAGGAGAAAGGTATGAGGCACTTACTCAAACTACTCGTTCTTTTAAACCATACCAGTACCTTGATTTTGATGATTTGAAAAAGTTAGGTTTAGATGTTAAGATTGAAAGATTGAGTGCAATTTTGGGTTGGGAGGAATTTATAAAGATTGATTATGATGTCTATCCTAAGATTGCACTTGAATTTTTTACCTCATATTGTCCAATGGGTAATGATAAAAATCAAATTTATTTTAGAATCCATGATAAGGAGTATAGACTTAGGCATGAAAAATTTTGTGAGGTTTTTGGATTTCCTACAGAGGGTTATGATTTTATGGAGAGTAAGTTTAATGCACATGAATTTTGGGAGCAACTGATTGGGCTTAAAAATTTTGATATGAACAAGTCTCCTAATGGGTTTATTAAAGATCATGCTACTCTCATTTTGCACAAGTTCATGTGCCATACTGTGTTTGGAAAATCAGAGAATAGTAAAGTCTCACATAAGGAATTGTGTGTTTTATGGTGTGGCTAATGGGAAAAAGATTGACACGGCCTCTTTGTTGTGTCATACAATGATGGATATGATCACTCACAAATGGTATAATTTGAACATGGGCCACATTGTTTCCACAATAGTGCTTTCCTATGATCTTCTTGATTCAAACTCTGAAGAATTGCAACCACTACCAACATGGAATTTCACTATGGATTCCTAGATTCAGTCCGAGGTGATTACTGTGGAACACTGTCTAAGGGAGCCAGAAACTCAAAAATGTTGGAGGGAGCACCGACTCAAGAACCCACCACCATATTTTCTTTATAGAGGGTCTTCATTGAATAATCCTAAAAGTGAGCATACTACTGAGATAGATCCTCTTGCTATATAGCCAACAAGTGAGGCAGAAGGGTGACAACTAGTCTTGCGCAAACTTGACTCAATGGATGAGTAAAATTAGGCCTGGATGGCTGAGATATAGCAAAAGTTTGACAAGGTAGAGAAAGAACCAAAATCTCAACGGCATAAGTTTACTCAGTTTTATCAGTAGTCTAGCATTTTGTTAGAATCACCCCCTCCTTCACCATCAGAAGTGGATGAATAAGGTGACCTTCCTCTCTCAGTTGTTATTTTGGAATTTTTAGCTTCTAGTTTTTAGTTTTAAAATGTGAATATTAGCATGCATTTCCATATTATAGGTAATGTGGAGTTTAAGTGTGGAGGGGAGTAAATTCTTTGTTTCTTGGGGTAATTTCTTTGTGAGTTTGAGCACTGTTTTGTGAGGTATTATGTATATTGTGTCAATGTTCTATGAGTTACTTCATTGTTTTGTCCTCTTTGTTGAGCTTACTTGATTGATCTCATTGTTTGGCTCAAGATGTTGATTTTGGAATTAAAATTAAGTGTGGCCAATGATATAATAAGATTGTGTTTGAATTAGATTCTGCTCAATTGCTATGGATATTAAATTCTTTTTATCCTTAATCATTGCTTTGAAACTAAGTTGATATTTTTGATTTGCTTGGATTATCTTAAGAGGTTTTTGTATGTTGCACTTAGAGATGGCTTATGCAACTTGTTATCACTTAATAATTTCACCCACTTTAGAACATGCTAGCTTATTAGTTGAAGCAAAATTTTAAGTCCACTTAGGGAAGGGAGAAATGATTAAGGCACTTCTTTGTTTTAACCAAATCCTTATACCTACCTGTTTTAAGTGTTTACCCTTAGTTAGCCCTTTGAACCAAATAAATGCATTAACATGCATATTTTAAACTTGAGTTTCTTTGTGTAATTCAACCACATTGTGACCACCTTTGTATTTTGTTAGGCTTACTATGGGTGACCCAAATCCAAAGGGATTAGTATAGGATGAGTAGGGTGTCAAACTCTGGGGAACTTGGAAATTTCATATTATTTGGATAGTTACTAGGATGGATAGGCAAGGATATTAAATAAGAGATTTAAAACTAACTATATGCTACTATTCTAATATTATGATTAAGGATGTTGATTAGATTGAATTACAAGTCAGAATTAATTTTAATAAGATGTGTTACATGCATGCAATGATTGAGAGTATGGTCTATAATTCCTAAAAGCAACTCTCATTGTCAATTAGAAGTGTTTGATCTAGAGTCTATGAGCATTCTCATGTCATCATAGAGATAGAAAAGAACCATAAATATTCATGCCAACACCTTAATTCCCCCTAGATGGATTTGCTTATCTCCAAGTGCTTATCTTATTCTCTAAGTAATTTTAATTGTTTTTCCATCAATTTATTCCAACTCTCATTGTGAATAATTTGACTATCATGTTATACATGGTGATCAAGCACATACAACATTAATTAAGCACACAATTAAAACTAAATCATGCAAAGCATATAAGAAATAGAATGATTAAAACCAATACTTTATTGCAATTCAAAGAAACCAAACTAGTGTATATTCATAGTGTAAATGACAAAGTTTAGACAAGAAGACAAGATGAACATCAAGGAACAAAGATAAAAAAGACAAGGGAAAGGAAACTTTGATGATATTATCTTCAATTCTTGCTCCAGAAATTTACTTCGAAGAAGTGTCCTTGAATGCTTGCTTGAATGCCTTGGTGACTCTTCAATCTTGTTCTAACCTTTGAAGACTTAAATTACACTCTTAATTACTAACTTAATATATGAATAATACTAATATCACATTTCTAAAATTTTATAAAACATTCTTATTTATAGTTTTCTAGGTGTCCCAAATCATGTCCTTTGCAAAAAGGAGCTTTTTGTAAAGAGTTTTGATGAAAAGACACCATAACTACTCAAGACAAGCTAGGATGAGTCGGTACCATATGGTTCTGGCATGACTCGGCACCAAAAGGGCACAAGTCGGCACCACAACCTTCTATCATGACTCAGCACCTATGGGGCAAGAGTCGGCACGGGCTTGTCTTGGCTAGTCCTTGTAAAACTTCTTCCCTTTCAAGCATAGAACACTTGATCCTTTGAGAGTTACCTAGATTACTTAAAGAACACTTAAAAACAAGATTAAAAGTAGTTCTTTAAAGATAAAATTCATGCATTCAAACACAAAATTAACTATTAATTGATTAGTTTATGTATACATATTTGCATCATATCAAACTCCCCAATACTTAAACCTTGCTTGCCCTCAAGCAAGAACAAAGAGGGAAGAGACAAAGAAATTACTTACTTTCTCCAAGATAACTATAAAACAATCCTGATTAAACAATCTTCAAAATTTATTTAAGGAGTATATTGTCAATATATTGATGATATAGTTCTTACTGCCCAACAATGGTAAATGATGACAAGTCTTATAGCATAAATTTTGAGCTTTGTCTAATTATCTCATCCCTATTGGTAACAAAGTTATTCAATTATTTAGTCAAGGATCTAATCATGCTTTTCTAGTAAAAGTATCCATGCATTAAGTCAAGAATTCAATAAATTCAAGTAGCCTTCTTTGGGACAAGAGAAAGCACATGCAAGAATGCAATAAGTCTCATGGCATTTTTAGACACATAGTTTGCTTATTCTTCTTCTTTTTTTCTTTTTGATTTTTTTATTAAATAAGGTACATCTTTCGAATCGAATGCGACTAAGGAGCAAACTAATTCGCGCATGACTTATTCAATGTACATATTTATACCATACATATCTTTCGAATTGAATGCAACTAAGGAGCAAACTCATTTGCACACAACTTACTCAATATGCATTTTTATTAGCAAACAAATATAGTTCTTTTAGTATCCTCATCCATTATTGACTAATGCATAACTCGTATTATGGCTATAGTTTCCTTTAGGCAACTTAAATCATGCAAATTCAAAGACTTAACTTATATCAATTTCGACAATTAAGCAAAATTAGAAAATTGACTAGATAATTAGAAATCTTTAAAAGCAATAAGAGTCAGATAAAAAGACAAAATCTTAACAAATACTAGAAAAAGACTTAATAATTTTACCAATTGGGCATTTATCAAGAATGATCATTAAAAAACTTAATCAAGATATAATAACATGGAGAAACTCAAGTAAAAGAACAAAAATTCTTGATGCAAATTGTAAAATACTAAACTAAACAAAACAACAATCATGCAAAATATATTAAAAATGCAGAAGATGAAAAACAAAACAAAATAAAACATAAAAGTAAATAGAAAGCTTCAAACTTCATCATTCGATCCCTCTCCCATACTTGAAATTCACATTGTCCCCAATGTGAAGAAAAGTAAAGATGAAGGAGAAGGGAAGAAAAACATACCTCATTGAGCATCGGGTGGTGGTGGTGAAGGAATGTCATACCCGGAGTAGCTAAAGAACTTATTTAATTTATAGTCCATACTATATTACGTGCGCTCCATCCTTTGGTTCCTAGCCTCCAAGGTAGTAAGTTGACGTTGCATGCTCATTTGGTTTGCCAAAATCTCCACCAAAAGTTGGTGGTCACTAAGAGTGGAGCCACTTGCTTCTCCTTGAGTAGAGGATGATGGTGGTAACGCAAGTTGAACCGTTGATTGGGCTCTTGGTGGTGGTGGGTCTCTAGGTGGTGGAACATCATCATTAGAGTCTTCATCCGAATTATAAATAGGGTGACGTAACCCCTTCCAACAAGATCATGTGTAAGCTGCAACATGGTTAAAATTCCCATCCACAACCTCGCCTCTTACAAAGGCTTGCTTTGTGAAATATGAGTATTTGACAACATAAGGAAAGTTTAAGCAATTAACATGAAACCCTTTAGCAATACTTGTAACAATATGACCATGTATTAATGGATGCTCCTTACGTGTAACACACATGAGGAGTTGATTAAAAATCCAATATGTCCAACACACTTGCTTTGATTTATGAATACACCACATCAAAAAGAGCTCTTGAACAGTTACTCTATTAGTTTCAATTTTACCAAAAATAACACATGCAATGACTTTATGCAACATCTAGAATTTCAAATCCTTGATGAACATCACTTTCCCCTTTTTAGGTTCAAAAGGGGTTTCTATATCAGTTAAGAATGTCCAAAAGTCATTAACATTAAAATCATTAGTGATATCACAAACACCACTTCTTTTAAAACCAAAAACTTTTTGCATAAAATTATAAGTTAATTGGGAAGGTTGGCCAAGCAATCTAAATTCCAGAATTTGAGAATTTGTAGCATTGATATCAAGTGTACTAAAAAACTCATAAACAAGATTGCCATAGGAATGCTCTTGCATAGTTACAAGCTTTTTCAAACCACAAGAAGTAAGAACTTGATTGAATACTTCCTCCATGCCAACATCATGAATTAAAGAGGGAAGAAAATACTTACAAGATACAATTTCTCTTCGTTTGATTTTTGAGAACTTGGCTACTTCTTCATGTGAGTGAATGGGGAAGGAGGACTCATACATTAATGCAAGGTCTTCCTCTTGTTGCTCTTCTTGAAGCCTTGAAGAAGTTGATCCTTTGGTCTTGCCCATAGTTAGAAAATAGAGAAGAAAAATAGAAAAATTCTGCAACTATGAGTGAATATAGTGTAATGTGTGAATGATGAATGAAGAAGATGATGTTTAAATAGAAAAAAGAATTATTTAAATATTAAGATTTGTGTTTTCAAAATCTGAAAAGAACGGGTAGGGGAGTGGTGTTGTAAGGGTTAGGGTTATATAGGTGTGTAAGAGTGTGATGTGAAAAGTCATATATTTTAGGAAGAGGTGTGATTCATTTTGGAAAAGAAACAACTTTTCATTGATTTGTTTTGGGAAAAGAGTGGTGAATAAGTCAGTTTTTGACCAAAATTAAGAACAAAACAAATTACAATTGAATTGGGAATGAAAAGAAAAGAAAAATTGGTGTAGAAACTCAAAATTTTGGGTATTTCAAATTCTGTTAATTGTACCGAGTCGGCAACATAGGGCACGACTCGGCACGGATGGGTTCTATCACGAGTCATGTCCTATAGGCACGACTCGGCACGAACTTAGTCCAAAAAAAAAAATTTTTTTTTGTTATATATATATATATTTTTATATATATATTTCATGTGTAAGTATAATAAAATTAAAATAAAATTAATATTAAACATCAATACTTAAACATTATATAAAATAAACATGAAATTTAAAATAAACAAACATAAAATTTTAAAATAAATAAATATACTATGTAGTAAATGAACATGCTATTAAGGAGAGAGGGTTATCGACCTTGATTGTTTTAATGGTGTACCAGCAAAGTAAGGTTTAAGACGATGGCCATTTACCTTGAAAGATTAACCTTTATCATTAGCAATCTCAATAGTTCCATATGGATGGATTTTAATAATTTTAAAAGGTCTAGACCATCTTCATTTTAGTTTTCCAGGAAATAGTCTTAACCTTGAATTATAGAGTAAAACAAGCTCACCTTTTTGGAAATCCCTATTGAGAATGTTCTTATCATGCCATAACTTAGTACGATCTTTATATAACTTTGCATTTTCATATGCATTTAACCTTAGTTCTTCTAATTCATTGAGTTGCAAAAGTCTTTTCTTACCTACTTTATCCATATCAAAGTTCAAAGCCCTAGTTGCCCAATACGCTTTATGTTCAAGTTCAACGGGCAAATGAGAAGATTTACCATAGATTAATTGATATGGGGTAAGGCCAATGGGAGTTTTAAAAGCAGTTCCATATGCCCATAAGGCATCATCTAGCCTTAATGCCCAATCTTTCCTAGAAGAAGAAACAGTCTTCTCTAGAATCCACTTAATTTCCCTATTGCTTACCTCAACTTGTCCACTTGTTTGTGGATGGTAAGGAGTAGCTATTTTGTGATTAACTCCATAATTTTTAAGCATACTTTCTATGATATTATTACCGAAATGGGAACCTCCATCACTTATCAAAGCTCTTGGAGTACCGAACCTAGGAAAGATTACTTTTTTTAAGCATTTTCTTGACTACCTTAGCATCATTACTAATAGTAGGTATTGCTTCAACCCATTTAGACACATAGTCTACCATAACTAAGATGTATTTATAGCCTAAAGAACTAGGGAAAGGACCCATAAAGTCCATACCCCATACATTAAAAAGTTCTACCTCAAGAATGCCATTTAAAGGCATTTTGTTTCTCCTAGATATATTACCCATTCTTTGACATCTATCACATGTAAGGACAAATTTTCTGGCATCTTTGAATAAAGTAGACCACCAAAAACCACATTGTAATACCTTAGAAGCCATTTTTGTTACACCAAAGTGTCCACCCATATCTAAGGAATGACAATGTTTCAAAACATCTTGAATCTCACCTTGAGGAATGCATCTCCTTATTAGCCCATCTACACATCTTTTATAAAGCAAAGGTTCTTCCCAATAATAAAATTTAGTATCATGCAAAAATTTCTTTCTTTGCCTATAATCTAAACCATAAGGAAGAATCCCACTTACAAGAAAGTTAGCAATGTTAGCATACCATGGAATTTCTTGCGATACATCATTAAACAAATGCTCACCTTAGAAGGTCTCATGTATTGGTACTCCATCATCAAGCTTCCTCAAACCTTCTTGATCAAGTATAGAGAGATGGTCCACCATAAGGTTTTCACTCCCTTTCTTATCCCTTACTTCCCAATCAAACTCTTAGAGCATAAGAATCCACCTTAGTAGCCTAGGTTTAGCATCATTTTTACTTAAGAGGTACTTTAGAGCAGCATGGTCAGAATATACAATTACCTTTTGACCTACCAAGTATGCTCTAAATTTATCAAATGCATAAACTATAGCTAGTAGTTCCTTCTCCGTAGTTGTATAGTTGATTTAGGCATTATCAAGTAGCTTACTTACATAGTAAATTACATAAGGCTTACCTTTCTTCCTTTGCCCAAGGACCACTCTAACAGCGAAATGACTAGCATTGCACATAATTTCAAAAGGTTGCTCCCAATTAGGTGGTTGTAGAATTGGTGTGGATGTAAGAGCTTTCTTTAGGGTCTTAAAAGCTTCATGACATGCTTCATCGAACTCAAAGGTGGCTTCCTTCACAAGCAAATTGCACAATGGCTTGGGAATTTTGGAAAAATTCTTAATAAACCATTTATAGAACCTGACATGTCCTAAGAAACTTTGAATGTCCTTAACACATTTGGGTTGTGGCAAATTTGTGATCACTTCAACCTTGGCTCTATCCACTTCAATACCACTTTTGGATACCATATGCCCTAGTACTATTCCTTCTTGTGCCATAAAATGACACTTTTCCCAATTAAGTACTAGTCTATGCTCCTTACACCTGTCAAGAACTTTAGAGAGATTTTCTAAACAATTTTCAAAGTTAGTTCCATAAACACTAAAATTGTCCATAAAAACTTCAATGCAGTCATCTATTAAGTCACTAAAGATAGAAAACATGCATCTTTGAAATGTTGCAGGTGCATTGCATAAACTAAATGGCATGCATCTAAATGCAAAAGTTCCATAGGGACATGTAAAAGTGGTTTTTGATTAGTCTTCCGGGTAGATAGGTATTTGATAAAAACCACTAAGACCATCCAAATAACAAAAATAAGAATAATTTGCTAATTTTTCTAACACTTGGTCAAGAAATGGTAGTGGAAAATAATCTTTTTTAGTTGCTTTATTCAATTTTCTATAGTCTATACACATACGCCATCCAATGACAGTCCTAGTAGGGATTAAATCATTTGATTCATTCTTAATAACAATCAAGCCACTCTTTTTAGGGACAACTTGAACAGGACTTACCCACTTACTATCATTAATTAAGTATATGATGCCATTATCAAGTAATTTTGTGACCTCTTTTCTTACCACTTCTTTAAGAGTTGGATTAAGTCTCCTTTGACCTTCAATGGAAGGCTTAGCATTATCTTCTAAGATTATCCTATGCATGCAAATATTTTGGCCAATACCTTTTAGATCATTTAAAGAGTAACCAATGTAACTTCTTTGTTTAAGCAACACATTACACAAAAGATTGATATTTTCCAAAGACAAGGATGAATTCACAATAAAAGGGAATTTAGATTCAGAATCAAGGAATGCATATTTTAAATTTGATGGCAAAGGCTTGAGTTCAAAACTTCTTCTTTTGAAGAAGAATTTGGGTCAGCATTTCTCTCTAGAGGTTCAAATCTAGAAGGTCGGAAAGAGTGATGATGTGAAGTAGTCTCTAAAAGATTTACCTCTTCTTCTTGGACTTGGTAAGGGGGAATAGGGTCTTGACTCATGCATTCATATTTGATCTCATTTGTACATTCATCAATTAAGTCTATAAAGTCAATCCTATTAACTCCTTCCATAGATGAAGATTTCATCATCTTAAGAACATCAAATTCTATGCATTCATTGTTTACCTCAAATGTGATTTTACCTTTCTTCATGTCAATGATAGCACCTACCGTTACTAAGAATGGTCTTCCAAACAAGATAGGGATTTTGAGGTCTTCCTCTATGTCTAGGACAACAAAATCTGCAGGAACTATAAATTTACCTACTTTTGTTGGCACATTCTTAAGAATGCCAATTGGATAGGTAATAGTCTTATTAGCCATCAAGAGACATATGTTAGTAGGCTTAAGTTCACCCAAATTAAGTTTTAAATAAATAGAATAAGGCATTAAACTAACACTAGCATTAATATCACATAAAGCTTTATCAAAATACTTTCCTCCAACCATGCATGGGACGGTGAAACATCGAGGATCTTTTTGCTTAGGAGGGGACTTAGAAAACATGGCCTTAGTCTCTTCTACTAAAGATACTAGACCATAATCTTCTAGTTTGCTTTTATGGGAGACCATGTCTTTTAAAAATTTACCCCAAGCCAGTATATCCCTTATATCATCTAAGAATGGAATAGTAATAGTAATATCTTTAAGATACTTTAGGAATTTGCCAAATTACTTATCTAGGTTCCTTCTTATGAATCTTTGAGGAAAGGGCAAGGTCTTAAGATCTACTTTAGGATCATTGACCTTAGGTGGTATGATATTTTCATTTTTATTATTACCTTTAACCCCACTCCTTTGGTTACTTTCTAAGTTTACTTCCTCATCACCTATTATATCATTTTTATTCTCATTAGTAGTATTTTCAACCATCTTACCACTTCTTAGAGTAATTGCTTGGCAAGTCTCTCTTTAAACAAATTCTGGTTGACTAGGTAACTTACCTACAGGTTTAGGGTTAGAGGAAGAGGCTTGTTGGGCAATTTAAGTTTCTAAAATTCTGTTGTGAGTAGCAAGTTGATCAATTTTGGAATTAAGTTGTTTAAATTGCTCCTCACTTTGTTTATTAATGGATATTTGTGTTCCTACAAACTGCTCTAGAAGGGTATCTAAATTAGATTTAGGTGGTGTAGGAGTATAGGGTTGCTTCATGGGAAAACTTGGTGGGTTATTTAGTTTGAGATTTTGGTTAATAGGTGGGTTTAATTGGGAGGATGGGTTAGACTAAGAAAAACCAGGATGGTTCTTCCATTGAGGGTTGTATGTGTTTGAGTTCATACCCATTCTTTGGTTATACCCCCCTTGGACATAATTTACCTCCTCATTTGAACTACATTGGGAATAAGGATGAGGACCTCCACACAGTTCACAAACAAGATCAGTATTTTCAATAGAATTAATTTGAGTTTTACTTACCATTTTGGTGAGTGCATTTACCTTTGCTGTTAGCAGGTTAATAGTGTCAAGTTCCAAGATCCCTTTTGCTTTTGCCATAATTGTCTCATCTCCTATGTATCCTTAGGATGCAAGTTCTTCAAGTAAAGTGATAGCCTCTCTTGCTGTCTTATCCATCCATTTACCTCCAGATGCGGCATTGACTATGTTGCGATTCTCATTTGTCAATCCGCTATAAAAAATTTGAGGAATCATCCAATCGGGCAATCTATGATGTAGGCATTGCCTTTAGAGTTCCTTAAATTTTTCCCAAGAAGTATAAATTATTTCATTTGGATTTTGCTTAAAGGTGGTGATCTCATTATGGAATTTTGCAGTCTTGTATGGAGGGAAGTACTTTTGAAGGAATGCTTGCTTCAATTGATCCTAAGTGGTGATTGATTCACTTGGTAAACTTGCCAACCATATTTGAGCTTTCTCTTTGATTGAAAATGGGAAAAGCCTCAATCGAATTGCATCATTCGATACTCCATTTATTTTAAATGTTGCACATATGTTCAAGAATGTCAAGATGTGTGCATATGGATCCTCCCCTTGCAAACCACCAAACTGATAATTTTGCACCATTTGAATGATGCTAGGTTTGATTTCAATGTTGTTGTTTGCAATTGAAGGAGCCATTATTCCTCCCACACAATCTGTGATGTTAGGCATGGCAAAGTCGCCTAACATTCGTCTTTCTCCAGCCATTAAGTTATGTTGATCTTCTTCTCTTTGTCTTTGATTCCGACGCAAAGCATGAAAAGTTTGATCAATTTTAGGATCAAATAGAAGATCATTAGAGCTTCTACATTGTCACATGTTCAACTAAAATTACAACAAAAAATAAAAATTATAAAACAAAAACAAAAGCCTAAAACAACTTTTCATTATCCTAAATTAATAAAAATTACAACAAATTCCCCGGCAACAGCGCCAAAAATTTGTTAGGCCTACTATGGGTGACCCAAATCCAAAGAGATTAGTATAGGATGAGTAGGATGTCAAACTCTGGGGAACTTGGAAATTTTGTATTAATTGGATAGTTACTAGGATGGATAGGCAAGGATATTAAATAAGAGATTTAAAACTAATGCTACTATACTAATATTACGATTAAGGATGTTGATTAGATTGAATTACAAGTCAGAATTGATTTTAATAAGATGTGTTACATGCATGTAATGATTGAGAGTTTGGTCTATAATTCCTAAAAGCAACTCTTGTTGTCAATTAGAAGTGTTTGTTCTAGAGTCTATGAGCATTCTCATGTCATCATAGAGATAGAACAAAACCATAAATATTCATGCCAATACCTTAATTCTCCTTAGAGTGGATTTGCTTGTCTCCAAGTGCTTATCCTATTCTCTAAGTAATTTTAATTGTTTTTCCATCAATTTATCCCAACTCTCATTGTGAATAATTTGACTATCATGTTATACATGGTGATCAAGCACATACAACATTAATTAAGCACACAATTAAAACTAAATCATACAAAGCATATAAGAAATAGAATGATTAAAACCAATACTTTATTGCAATTCAAAGAAACCAAACTAGTGTATATTCATAGTGTAAATGACAAAGTTTAGACAAGAAGACAAGATGAACATCAAGGAACAAAGATAAAAAAGACAAGGGAAAGGAAACTTTGATGATATTATCTTCAATCTTTGTTCGAGAAATTTACTTTGAAGAAGTGTCCTTGAATGCTTGCTTGAATGCCTTGGTGACTCTTCAATCTTGTTCTAACCTTTGAAGACTTGAATTACACTCTTAATTACTAACTTAATATATGAATAATACTAATATCACATGTCTAAAATTCTATAAAACATTATTATTTATAGTTTTCTAGGTGTCCCAAATCATGTCCTTTATAAAAAGGAGCTTTTTGTAAAGAGTTTTGATGAAAAGGCACCATAACTACTCGAGACAAGCTAGGATGAGTCGGCACCATGTGGTTCTGGCATGACTCAGCACCAAAAGGGCACGAGTTGGCACCACAACCTTCTATCACGACTCGGCACCTATGGGGCACGAGTCGGCATGGGCTTGTCTTGGCTAGTCCTTGCAAAAATTCTTCCCTTTCAAGCATAGAACCCTTGATCCTTTGAGAGTTACCTAGATTAGTTAAGGAACACTTAAAAACAAGATTAAAAGCACCTCTTTAAAGATAAAATTCATGCATTCAAACACAAAATTAACTATTAATTAATTAGTTTAGGTATACATATTTGCATCATATCATATTTTCTTTGAGTAATGATGCAAAAAATAAATAAATAAATAAATTTGTGAAATTAGTAACTTCTTTAAGATTATTTACAATTGAGTGGAGTAATAGAAAATTAATAGAACTCTTGCACAAATATAAATGTGAGGGAAACTATATAAAAAAAAAAGATAAAAATATAAATAAAAAAATAATAATATTTCCCTCTTTAAGTGAATTCAAAAGAGTTTAAGGTTTAAAGTACTTATTGCTCCATTGTTTTTCTTAAAAGAGAAAAGTAGTTACTATTGAGGTTCATTTGTGTTTTGCATCATTTTTCAAAGAAAATGTTTGTCATTTTAACTTGTTTCTTGATTAGCTTATTACTCTTTAAACCCCATTACAACCTTAATAAAGATCTTTTGATCTTTTTGACCTTTATGGACTCCATTAATAGAGATAAATTGGTTAGTGTGCCTATGATATGGATGAGCATGCATGGATATAAATCCTTTGAATAGAAATTCTCTTTGATAATAGTGAGTGTATATGCCTATCATAAAGTGCAACAAGTTTTCTTCTTGGTAATCCTTATAAATATTTGATTGATACTTGGTGGATTTGTGGTGATTTTGGGTAAATTGTGTTGAGTAATTTGCAATTGTTGCTATAATCTTATTCAAACATTCATCCTTTGAGGTACATACTACATTTTCTTAAGTATATAAGGTTTTTGCTGTTAACTGAGTAAAATTGTTGAGAATGGTTTTGCTTGAGGATAAGCAAAGGGGTAAGTGTGGGGGAAGTTGTTTGTGGCATATTTGCATGGTTTTTATTCGTGTTAAATTATGCATTTTGTGTTCAAATAGGTTGGATTGTGTTATTTTATTCCCTTTTTAGGTTTGAGGAAGGTTTAATCTTGTTTTGCAGAAATTAGGCTTAAAAATAGAAGTTTGGACTGAAAATGAAAAATTTGGCAGAATGTTGCACGGCATGGTAGGAGGAATGTCATCGCGGCAATAACTACTAGCCCTCGGTGCACGCAGCAAGGCCTTGTTGCCTATATGTCCTAGCAAGTCTCCTAACGCCTCACCGAGAGCTCCAGCGGGGCACAATAGCTTGTCATTTGCTGCCTTCTTGCCCTAGAGCCTGCAGTAAACTTCCAATGAGGCATAGAAAAAAGCTGTCTGCTACCTCTGCCTGCCCCAGTGCCACGCTGCCTTCCCCAGTGCCCCACAACAACTTGTTGTCTAATAGCCCACCAGCTTCTTAGTATCTGCAATAGCTACTGGCACCCTACTGCACTACATTTGAGCAATGGTTGAATTCTATTCGAGATTTGGAAGGATTTTTAACCCTAGATTATTTTAGAAAAGTAAAAACAAAAGAAGAAATTTTTCTATTTCAAATAGAGCCGTTTGGAGGAAGTGAGGATCATCTCAATTTTGGATAGTATTTTCTCTTCCAATTTTTTATTTTCTCAATTTTATTTTAGTTTTCAGTTTTCAACACTTAGCTGAGAATTTTGTTCTTGAGAATTCTTTTGTAAAGATTCATGAGATTGAATAAGATAAAATGGATTGATCAACGTGGTTCAATTCTTATTTCTTTAATATAATTCTTTTTGGAATTATTGAATTAACATAATTGATCCAATGGATTCTTTTGATTATAATAAAATCATTATCAATTCTTTATTTCTCATGAGCTAAATTCATTCTTTTCTAGGGTTTATATGATATGTTCATGATATGGAATTGAATATAATCCTATTTGATTATTTTTATTATTTCTAATTGAATTGATTGATTTTATTAAACAATTGCTTTGATTTTATTTAACAATTGCTTAGCTACCAATTATTTGACTTAGGTTTTGAACGAAGGAATGAGAGTTGAAGTTCAATTCTAGAATTCATTCATTTAGGATCTTGAAATGAATTAGAAATATAAGTTTTAAGATTGTGCTTTAGTTTTTGATATATGATTTGATAGAATGATTTTTATGAATGCGATTGCTAATAGATTAATTTTTATTCTTTTAGTAGTTAGAAACTAAGGTCTTAAGCATAATCAAATGGGTATATTCATGAACATATAGGATTGATAAATTAAATACAAACCCTAGGCATCCTTCATTCATTACTTTGAAACCTATTGCATTTTAATCCATATTTTCTTTTAATTTCCTATTTTGCACTTAATTCTTTTCATTTAATTTGCTTTAAATCAAGACAAATATTTTCATTTGTAATTCCTTGAGAGATACGACCTTGGGTGCCTTTGATATTCTACAATTGCCCCATATACTTGTAGGTCACTTTTGGACAATTTATTTTGAGGCGAACACTTCACTTTAAGGGGCTCTAACCTTTGAATTTTGGATTTGATGAACTTGTTGCCCCTTTTTGAGGTGTATCGTTTGATTACCCAAAGTGCAATGGGCAATTACATTGAACTATTTTTTTGTGCTTCAACTATTTGATGAGAGGTCAATTTCATAACCTTCTTTAGTTAGGGGCTGGCAAAGCAATTATTGATGGCACCTCAATTCCAATATGTGCTAGCTGTGGTGGATTTAATTAACTGTTCATTTCTCTTTTTTTTTTTTCTCTCTCTCTCTTTTTTTTTCTTTCTTTCTTCTCTCTCTCTCTCTCTCTCTTCAAAGCTCATCCATGTTTAAAACAAGAAGACAAGTGCACAAATAATTAAAAAAGATGTAGATGTTTTATTATAATAGAAAATTTTATTACAAAAAAAAAAAAAAACAGACTAACATGATTGACAAAAAATACACAAAAAAGAAAATAAGGTGATAAACCCAGACTCAAATTTAGACTTAGGCTTTAAGATTTAGATGCAAACCTAAACTCAGGCTTAGAATTCAATATTAGATAGGTCAAATTGGCTGAATTTAAACTCTTCCATGTCAAGCCACTTGGGGCTGAGGTAAGGTGGGGTCGAATTGGATTAGGGTTCTTCATCACTGTTCGGGTTAGTGGTGAGGAATTCTAGTTGAAATGATACACATTGGATGCAATCTTCAACCTTTGATGTAGTTGCAACCAAAGCTTTGAAAGTGGGTAGGTATTGGGTTATCAAGTGGACTCAATAGGTGGGAACTAGGTTTTTAACAAGGATGTCCACTTGTTTTTACTTTGTTGGTTTGGTTACCATTTGAGCAGCTTTAGCCCTCTACCTTGTAAGGAACATAGAGAAGGACTCCTTTACAAGCTGCTTGGTAGTTTCTAAGTCACACCTAGTGACATCCATTTCACCATTGTAATGATACTGCTTTACAAAGGAACGACAAATATCATCCCATGTTCTTTTCTAGCTCTTGTCTAGTGAAAAGAACCATCTCCTGGTAGCATCAGTTAGTGATAGTTGGAACAGTCATCGCTAACTCCCAAAGGTTTCATTGCCCCCACATATATCTTCAAATGGGTCTTAGGGCAAGTGGTTCCATCAAATCTCTCTAGTTTAGGCATTTTGAATTTAGGAGAAAGCTTGGCATCAGGGAATAATGTTAAACTATCCATATCAATTAGATCATTATAGTGCTTTAGGGATTTGATGGTTCTTTCCACTGCCACAAGTTTCTCCATAAGCATTCTAATGTCTGGATAACAGAAAACTTCCTAACCTTGGTTTAGATATGGGCTAGTTTAACTCAAATTTAGGCTAGGATTAGTCGGGTTTAAGGTAGGGTTTGGGTTAAAATGGTTAAGGTTGGCTTGATTAATGATGGCTTAACCTTTTTTAATGATGAATTGCTTTTGTTTCTTGAGTTAGACTTATTAAGCAACTAGGATAGCTTGGAAATGCTCTTCTTGCTTCTTAAATAGTCTAGTCACAAATGTGGTCAGAGAAGCCATGTTAAGCGGGTTGGCCATTAGTACCTCCAAATCAAAGCAACAAGGTAAATGATAGGCATGGAACAGAAGAGATGATAAAGGTATAGGCATGCAGATCCTAAGAGAAAAGGCTCCCTTATTATGTCATTAGCCAACCATTTTTTGGGCTTAAGGTGAGATGGGGCAAATGCTTTAGGGTAAGATCAAAGGTATTAGGTTCAAGGTAATGTGTTGGGCCAAAGTTATTGGGCTTAAGGGTAATAGATTGATTTTAAAGGTGATGGGACACGAGTGTTGGGCTTAAGGATAATGGCTTTGATTTTGAACAAAGGTAAGATCAAGATGATGGTTTTAGCATTGAGAACCTAAGGTGTTTATTTTTTTTGTTTTTTTTGGATAAGGATAAGGTTTTGGTATAGACTTATGGTAAAAAAGGCTGAAGGTGGTTTAGGTTTACATTTGAGGTGTGAGGTTCAGGTGTTTAGTTTTAGGGTAAGGCTAGGGCAAGGTGTTTAGGGTAAGGCTAGGGTGAAGTGCTTAGGTTATGTGGTTAAGGTAATGGTGTTTAAGATAAAGGTCAGGGTGATGGTTTTAGGTTAAAGGTTAGGGTGAGGTGTTTAGGATTGAAGGTTAGGGTGATGGTTTTAGGCTTATGGGGGCAAAGGTGCTTAGGATAGAAGTGAGCGTCTTTAAGGTTTAGGGGTGAAAGTGCTTGTTAAGGGTTAGAGTAAAGGGATAATGGTGTTTAGGTCAAAGGTTCAGGGTAATAGTTTAAGGGTTATTGGATAAAGTGATGGGGTATAGGTGAGAGTGTTTATAGGGGAGGTGTTTGAATGGAAGTAAGAATGTTTGACCCTTCTTTGGTTCAAGGTTTGACCTAGACTTGAGATGAATACATGTTTTGTTATACAATTATGAACCCTTAATTTTGCACCTTCTAATATATGTTTGAACCTTAGAGGCACTTAAGCTCGGTAAACAAACCTTCAAAGGTCAAAAACTCTCAAAATGGAAAAATTAAAGCATTTCTTTTTCACATTTAAACCCTTTCATATCATCCGGGACTGAGTAATGAATATAATACAACTGGAATCATTTAAAACAAATAAGAAATGAGCGAGAACAGGCAAAAATAGGCAAAATGGATGGAAGCAAGGCTGGCTGCTGCATAGCCCTGTGTGGTTGCCATACATCCTTGTACGGCACCGCATAGCCTTGTGCCACAACATAGAGATTTGTGCGGCAACCATAGTGAATTTCTACAATCCCACATCGAATATGAATAGCTTCTATGCTTCAACTCTCCTCCTATATATAGAGAGCCTCTCCACACTTTAAGACATGAACTTCTAGAGCTTAAAAAGCATTACTTCAAGCAAAATGCTTTGCATTTGCTCCTTGCTTTGCAAAGTGAGTTGCAGGGTTTCTCCTTGATTCCTACCCTACTAGTTTAAGACTTCCCGCCAGCTTGTTTGAGGCAAGTCTCTTACCCAAGGCTCGTGTCTGCTGCCCAAGGGTAGTCGCCACCCACCATCCGAGGGCAGCCGCCACTCGCCATCCTAAGCCAGTTGCCGCTCGCCATCTAAGGGCAGTCTTCACCTGCTGTCTGAGGTAAGCTTCTTTTCCTTTAATTCTCTTTTGTCTAAATTTTCTTGCCTCTTTTGGTTAGTTAATTAAATTATTTCATCTAGGCTGCTAGCTAATTAACTCAGTAATCAATTAAATTAATTAATTAACTCAATCCTCTTTTAATCAGTCAATCAAAACATGATAAAGTGGCTAGGCTAAACTAACCCCTTTGCATGAAGGGAGAAAAAGTGGCTAGGCTAAACTAACCCCATTGCAAGAAGGGAGACCTGCGTGGGTTTTGATTCCTATTCAAAGGGATATGTAGGTATGCTTGGTTCAGGTATCGAATCCAATTTAAAACTAACCAACTTTCCCCCTACTTCTTCACTTACTCTTTTTTTTTTTTTTACTTTGTTATTAAGTTTAGCTTAGGGAATGTGTGACTTCCCTAGAACCTATAAGGGCTAGAGGAGGTATCCCCTATGTTTGGGTTTCATTTGTAATGTCAACCTTTGTTTAGACTATTACTTGTATTTATTTTACTATTGAAATGAATGATCATGCATATTATAAATTGTTCATGCATTTTAGTCTATTCATGAAATATATTTTAAGTCACTTTTATATTAATTGGCCAAACTTAGTTTGTTAAATTAAATTGAAAACCTAGTCTCTGAATCCTCTTTGGTGTCGAGGCTAGTGATCTTTTTCCTTTGGGTAATAATTGGAGTCAAATGGGTTTTTTCCTTATATTTTCCCAAATAAAAATAAGTTAAGGTGGAGACTCCAAGAAATAATTTTCAAACCTATCAAAGATAAGCTAGTGGGCTTCCTCGTGAGTTATTTCCTAAATGAGCATTTTGATTCCCTTTAGCGAATCAGACTGGTGCTCGAGCGAGGTCTCATAGCTAGCGACTCCACTAAGGACATGCTTTCTTTTAATAAAAGGAAAAATAAGTGGACTATTTATTGGTTTAAAAAGCCTTTTAATATAATTGTGATTTTGCATGCATCACTTGCATAGGCTCTTTGCCATTCAGCCTAGTTTTTGGAAAACAATGGATAGTGAGTAGCATCGAGTGGGTAACCCTCCTTGGATCTATTCGCTGATAGTGAAATCATCCACTTCGCAATGAATCATTTGATCCTTTCAAAGGTGTAACGAGTATGCACATACTATTAGATTGACGCGAGGCTCCTTCACTCACATATGGTTAGGTATATCGCTGCTCTAGTGTGACAGGTACCTTGTACAAGCCACCCTTACCCTTTTATGTAATGAACTTAAATCCTGACCTTAGGTTGTATGTACCATAATTAAAACCTTGCATCTTTGCATTCTCATGAAATGTTTTCCTCATGCATATCATACATTCATATTGTATAACATAACATGCATTCATCTTAAGTCTAGGTTAAACCTTGGACCGAAGAAGGGTCAAACATTCTTATCTCCATTCAAACATCTCTCCCACAAAAACTCTCACCTATACCCCATCACTTACCTAATAACCTTTAAACCATCACCCTAAACCTTTGACTTAAACACCATTATCTCCTTACTCTAGCCCTTGAATCAAAACCCTAGACACTCTAACCTCTATCCTAACACCTTTGCCCCCACAAACCTAAAACCATCACCCTGACTTTTAACTTTAAACACTTCACTCTAACCACCATCCAAACACCTTCGCCCCCACAAACCTAAAATCATCACCTTGACTTTTAACCTTAAACACCTCACCCTAACCTCCATCCAAACACCTGTGCCCCTATAAACCTAAAACCTCACCCTAACCTTTAACCTTAAACACCTCACGCTAGTGTTACCCTAAACACCTTTCCCTAGCCTTATCCTTAACACTAAACACCCAAACCTCATAGCTCAAATAAAAATGTAAACCACCTTTAACCTTTAGACCTTAAGCAATAAACCCACATCCAACCCTAAAAACCCTGCTACCTGACCTTAAGAAATAAACCCATAACCTTAAGACCCATGCCCAACCCTAAAAAACTAGACACCTTAGGTTCTCCTTTCCAAAACCATTATCTTGATCTTACCCCTTATTTAAATCCAAACCCACTATCTTTAAGCCTAACACCTATGGCCCATCACCTTTCAAAATTAGTTTATTACCCCTAAGCCCAATAACTTTGGCCCAACACACTACCTTAAACCCAATACCTTTGATCCTACCCTAAAACCCAAAACACTTGCCCCATTATACCTTAAGCCCAAAAAAAAAAAAAAAAGGGTTGGCCTATGATATAATAAGGAAGCCTTTTCTCTTAGGATTTATATACCTATTCATCACCTTTTCTATTCTATACTCGTCACTTACCTTGTTGCATTGATTAAAGGTACCTATGGCCAACCTGCTTGATATGGCTTCCTTGACTGCACTTGTGACTAGACTCCTTAAGAAGCAAGAAGAGCATTTCTAGGCTATCCTAGCTACTAAGCAAGCCAATTCAATGAATAAAGGCAATTCATCATTGAGGAAGTTCGAGCTATGATTAACCAGGCCACCCTTAGCCATCCTAACCCAAACCTTATCTTAAACTTGACCAATTGGAGCCCAAAGTCGAGCCAAACCAACCCATATCTAAACCAAGGTGGGGAATTTTTCTCTTATCCAGACACTAGATTACTCATGGAGAAACTTGAAGCCATAGAAAGAACCATCAAATCCCTAAAGCACCGTAATGATTTAATTGATGTGGACAATTTAACCTTATTCCCCGATGCCAAGCTTTCTCCTAAATTCAAATAGCCTGAGATAGAAAGATTTGATGGAACAACTTACTCCAAGACCCATCTGAAGATATATATCGGGGAAATGAAACCTTTAGGAGTTAGCGATGAGCTCCTTGCTCAACTATTGCAACAATCACTAAGTAGTGTTACTAGGAGATGGTTCCTTTCACTAGACAAAAGCAAGAAAAGGACATGGGATGATATTTGTTGTGCCTTTGTTGAACAATATCATTATAATAGTGAAGTGGATTTCACTAGGTGTGACTTGGAAACTACCAAGTAGCTTCCAAAAGAATCCTTCTCCATGTTCCTTATAAGGTGGAGAGCTAAAGCTGCTTAAATGGTAACTAGACCAACATAGCAAGAACAAGTAGACATTCTTATCAAGAATCTACTTCCAACCTACCAAGCCTAATTGTTAACCTAATACCTACCCACTTTTAAAGCTTTGGTTGCAGCTACATCAAAGGTTGAAGATTGCATCCAAAGTGCATCATTTCAACCTGAATCCCTCACCACAACCTGAGCAGTGATGAAAAACTCGAACCCAATTCAACCCTACCTTACCTTAGCCCTAAGTGGCATGACATGGAAGAGTTCAAGTTCAGCTAATCTAACCTATCTGAGATTGAAATCTAAGTTTGAGTTGAGTCTAAGTTCCCAATCTCAAAGTTTGAGTCTAAATTAAAGTCAGTGTCTATCATTTTATTTTTCTTTTCATGTATTTTTCGTCAATCATGTCAATTTCTTTTTATTATCTTGCAATAAAAATTTCCATTGTAATAAAACATTCACATCTTTTTAATTATTTGGGCACTTGTCTTTCTTATTTTAAACATGGATGAGCTTTTTTCTAAAAGAAACAAAAAAAAAAAAAAAGAGAGAAAAAAAAAAAGAGAGAAAAAGAGAAATGAACATCAATTAAATCCACCACAATTGAGTTGCTATCAATAATTGCTTTGCCAGCTCCTAATCAAAGAAGGTCCAAAAATAGACCTCTCATCAAATAGTTGAAGCATAAAATCAAACTATACACCTTAATAAGGGGCAACAAGTTCGTCAAATCTAAAATTCAAATTTTAAAACCCCTCAAACCGAAGAAAGGCAACAAATCATGGTGGAATATTTTCTCCCAAATTTCATTAATCTAAGCTTGCTAAGTTGAAAACCCAAAAACGGCGGCTTAGGCAAAAATTAAAGTAAAAAAAAAAAGAAAAAAGAGAGAGAGAGAGAGAAAGAAAGTTCATCATAGTCATCTTCCTTCATATCAAATCATCTTTCCGACTCATCTTTTGTCTTCAAAGTCATCTTTCCTTACTAGAGGCTCATTCTCTAAAGTGATATTATCTTCTACACCCTTATCTCATAGTGGAGGCATGTCTTTCTAGGTTGTCATCAACTTTTATTAATCCGTCTCATCACTTAGCTCAAAGAGCTTAGACACAATCTCTTACACTGCTAGTTTGTCATGTTCCTATCTCTCATTGGGAGCATGATCCCTAAGCTATCTCTTTTCATTTGTCCTTCAGCCGCTCCTTATGGTACTTACTTTCATCCAGTTTATCATCTACATTCAAGCCAATAGAGTGTCACCCTAAATCTCTCTTCAATCTCAAAATGACAATATTAGCTTGGCTTATTCTTTTCTATGAATCATGCTACAAACAACAAAATCATACAACCTCTCTGATCCTTTTAAGAATTTCCAACCCACCTTTGAACCATTCCTAAACTTCATAATGTATAAGCCTCATTGGAAAAATCATACTAACCTCTCAAGCTTAAACCTCATAACTTAAGCTTAATACCACCCTTTCCTTGGCAAAGTCTATCATCTTCTAAAAGCCAAGCCTATGAGCAAAACCAAAGATTCTAAGTCTTTTAAGACTCATCATCCTTAAAGGTAGTTTTCTTTAGCACAACCAAAATCAAGTCATGTCTAGCAAAGCTTAAAAAAGGCTCAAACCACTCAAAGCCTAGTCATTTCATGTCTCATTGGCAAAATCTCATCATCCTTGAAAAAAAAAAAAAAAACCAAGCCTCCTTGGCAAATTACATCACCCATAAAGTCCAATTGAGTTAAGGCCTATCAACCATATGATGGGCAAGAAAATCAGATACAACTATGACAAATGGCAAATCTTTATCCATGAGCCTGTGATATCTATATGATCAAAACTTAGAGCACCATATCTGAGATAAAGCTAACCATTTTCCAAAGATGTCCAAAGCACCCTTATAGAAAAGTCTAAGCTAACAAAGCCTTTTAACCAAAAGCTTTTAAACCTTCACCTTGAAGCCTAAGCCCAAAATCCTTTACCATGAAGCCCAAACCAAGAAGCCTTCACCATGAAGCCCAAGCCTAAAACCTTTCACCATAAAGCCTATTCACAAAAAGCCTTCATTTATGAAGACCATAGCCTTCCCCAACTAATTTCTTAGCTTGACCCATTCACAAAAAGCCATCATTTATGAAGACCATAGCCTTCCCAAACTAATGTCCTAGCCTAACCTTTCTTGTAAGCCAAACCTAATCGAGCCTAAGGTAGAACTTGACAGAGTCTTCCAAATGAACTCCCCAAAGGCCATAACTTGACCAAGTCTTCTAAACCTGACCGAGTCTAAAGCAGAACTTGATTGAGCCTTCCAAATAAACTCACCAAAGTTTGTAACTTGACTGTGCCAAAGTACCAGACCTGACTAAGCCTTCTACATGAACTTCTCTAAGGATAAGCCCATAAGCTGACCTTCCCCAAACCTTCTAATGACCTGACCCCCCTGATCAAGCTCTCTAATCTAGCCTCAAACTAAATCTTCTCTAAAGTTAGACCTATTTAAACTGAATAGCCCAAACTTTTCTAAGACCATACCTTGCTTGACTTTCCAGAATGACTTTTTCCTAGGTTAAACTGATAGCCATTAAACAACTAATCTCATACCTGACATGCCCATCTTCACCTCTAAGCTAGCCAATCAACCAAAAACCAAATGACCAAACCACTTTCCTCCATCATTCTAAAGTGGGGATACTTCTCTTCTAAATGTTCACTTTTCTAAAATGGGGACATCTTTCTCCCAAAGATTAACACTTTTATATCAAGACTGACTCTTCATAGGTTCAAGGTATCAGATCATTACATAATTATTTAGCATTTTTGCATTGAACAAGATCATGAATCAAGGCAGATCGTCAAACTCTCAAAGAAAGACAAGATCATCATCATCATTCCTACTAGATAGGATCACCATTTCATCGATTCCTACCAGACAAGGCCATCTTCTTTCCTACCAAATAGGATCATCATCATCATTCCTACTAGACAAGATCACCATTTTGTTGATTCCTACTAGACAGGGTCACCTTCAAGCCTACTAGACAGGATCACAACTTTGTCGATTCCTATCAGACAGGGTCACCTTCAAGCCTACTATATAAGATCATCATCATCATTCCTACTAGACAGGATCACCACTTCCTCGATTCCTGCCAGACAGTTTTATCTTCTTTCCTACCAGATAGGATCACTACCTTATTGATTCCTACTAGACAGGCTCGCCTTCAAGTCTACTAGACAGGATCATCATTCAAGCCTACCATACATGATCACCACTTCGTCGATTCCTACCAGACAAGGTAGCCTTCTTTCTATGATCATCATTCCTACTAGATAGGAACATCGCTTTTAGCTCTAGCCAGAAGGGATAATAATCTAATGTTACTAGTCGATAGATCTCTCAAATATACTGAGAGCATCTTCCCTAAAATTCAACCACACCTCTCACCCAAATGTCTAAACTTTAACCTAGACAATAATTTGGTTCCTTTCACCATCTCCCATCCTCAGGTTCATTGTCATCAGAATTGCCTTTTTAGCAAAAATAATTTTGATGGGGAGGTAACTGTGAACCCTTAATTTTGCACCTTTCAGTATATGTTTTAACCTTAAAAGCACTTAGGCTAGGTAAACAAACCTTCAAAGGTTAAAAACTCTCAAAATGGAAAAATCAAAACATTTCTTTTTGACATTTGAACCCTTTCAAATCATCCAGGACTGAGTAACGAATACAATGCAATTGGAATCGTGTAAAACAGATGAGAAACAAGCTAGAATGAGTGAAAATGAGCAAAATGGACAGAAGCAAGGTTGGTTGCCGCATAGCCCTATATGGTTGCCATATAGACCTATCTGGTACCGTACATCCTTGTATGGCAGCATAAAGATTTGTGCGGCAACCATAGCAAATTTTTGCAATCCAACATCGAATATCAACAGCTTCTATGCTTTGGCTCTCCTCTTATATAGATAGGGCCTCTCCACACTTCAAGACACGAACTTCCAGAGCTTGAAAAGCATTACTTTAAGCAAATTGCTTTGTATTTTCTCCTTACTTCGCAAAGCGAGTTGGGGGGTTTCTCCTTGATTCCTACCTGACTAGTTTAAGGCTTTTCACTCGCCTGTTAGAGGCAAGTCTCTTGCCCAAGGCTCATGTCTGTCGCCCAAGGCTAGCCGCCGCCCGCCATTCATGGCTATCTGCTGCCTGCCAAGGCTATCTGCAGCCCGCCATCCAAGCATATCTGCCACCTGATGAGGCTGGCCACTAGTCACAGTCCAAAGCTAGCCGCCGCCTGCCATTTGTGGCCAGTCTACGCCCACCATCTGAGATAAGCTTCTTTTCCTTTAATTCTCTTTTTTCTAAATTTTCTTGCCTCTTTTGGTTAGTTAATTAAATTGATTCTTCTAGGTTGCTAACTAATCAACTTAGTAATCAATTAAATTAATTAATTAAATCAATCCTCTTTTAATTAATTAATCAAAACATGATAAAGTGGCTAGGCTAAACTAACCCCTTCATAAGAAGGGAGAACTGCGTGGGTTATGATTCCCATTCCAAAGGATACATAGGCATGCTTTATTCATGCATTGAATCCAATTTAAAACTAACCAACTTTCCCCCTATCACCTTCTTCACTTACTCTTATTTCCTTTTACTTTGTTATTAAGTTTAGTTTAGGGAATGTGTGACTTCCCTAGAATCCATAAGGGCTAGAGGAGGTATCCCCTATGTTTGGGTTTCATTTGTAACGTTAACCTTTGTTTAGACTATTACTTGTATTTATTTTACTATTGAAATGAATGATCATGCATATTATAAATTGTTCATGCATTTTAGTCTGTTCATGAGATATATTTTAAGTCACTGTTATATTAATTGGCCATACTTATTTTGTTAAATTAAATTGAAAACACAATCCTTGAATCCTTTTTGGTTTTGAGGCTAGTAATCTTTTTCCTTTGGGTAATAATTAGAATCAAATGGGTTTTTTTCTTATATTTTGTCAAATAAAAATAAATTAAGGTGGCGACTCTAAGAAATAAATTTCAAACCTATCAAAGATAAGCCTAAGGGCTTCCTCGTGAGTTCTTTCCCAAATGAGCATCTCGATTCCCTTTAGCATATTGGACCGGTGCTCGGGCGAGGCCTCACAACAGTATGGATGCAGGATATGCATAGGGAAAATATTTCATAAGAATGCAAAGATGCAAGGTTTTAATTATGCATAACAACCCACATCTACCGTAGGAGTTTTCAAGACCAATTTGCTTGACTTAGAACTAATAAGGCTAAATGCATGCTTTTATGGAAATATTTATGCTATGTGATTGATGAGAATGTGGTATGTTAAATTAATTTTAATATGCATAACATGAGTTATTATTGTGAAATAAATGATTTATATGATAAATTATTCTAAATAAAATGAATTTGCATAAATTAAATAAAAAGCCCAAATACCCAAAAGCCTACTACACCAAAACACTCCTAACCTAGCTTATTAAGGGTAAACTTGGAAATTTCACCCCAAACCCTAATATATAATGAAAATTTCTGCCAACACTCTCATTCCAGTAGCCATCACTCTATTTTTTTGTATCTTGATAGAAAAATTCTCCAAAAATATTTCTGTGTGATTTCTCCAAAAGTGAATCCTATAACATAAAATTAAAATTTTTATGCATAAACACTACCGCGTAGGGGGGGGGGGGCGGTTCCTACATGAATGATTTCTAAACTAATTTTTGATGTGTTTTGATGAAAAATATTGGATTAAATTATATTTCTATATATTTCTGTAATGACCGAAAGTTTCAGAAAACAAAGGAATTCAAGGTTTTTGTGCTAGAACTTACAAGTTGGAAAATTTTATTATTATTTAAACATGTGGCTGCTGATTTGTATGTGAGTGGATTCTAATATGATATTTGTTTTGTTTGAATGAAAAATAATAATTTAAATCATGTGTTTGCATATTGCTCTAATGAACAGAATGCACGGAAAGCGCAGAAACTCATGATTTTCAACCTAAGCCTTAAAAGTTAGATTTTTTTTTGTATAATTACTACTTATGGCTCCTTGTTCATACATGAGGATGTTATAAACTGATGTTTTCTATGTTGAATAAAAAATAATGGTTTAAACTACCTGTTTACATATTATTGTAATGACCATAAAATACAGAACACAAGAAAACTCATGGTTTTGCATCCTAAAATCTAAAATTGGAATTTTCATGTACATATCACACCTATTGCTCTCAATTCATGTATAAAAAGTTCTATAATAATTTTTGTTGTGTTTACATGAAAAATCTTGGTTCAAACAATGTTTTTACATATTATTCTAATAGACAAAAAATAAGAAAAGTAAGAAAAATTCAGTTTTTCCTTCAATGATGCATTTGGCCTACTATGGGATTTTTATCCCAATGTCTATAATTTTTATGTGATGTATTTTGATGATTATTGACATGCATGTAGGTATGATAAATGGTTAAATTACATGTTGGTTGAAGGAATGACTATAGACTAGCCTAGAGACAATTTGGTATACTTAAGGTATCTTAACCTTATGTTAGGATTAATATGTGAATGTGATTGGATAATATGGAAGTAGGTTGTATGATAAGTTAATAATGTATTAATGATCTTGAATATGTGAGGAGGTTGATTGAAGGAATTGGTCATATGAGATAAGCATGATGCTTGAAAGGTTATTTGTTAAGTTGACATGTATAGAAGTATTAGGTGTACTAAGATGATTGTTAAAGTGAATTGAATTAAGACAATGATATTATGATGACCTTAGAAACATATTGACATGATTGTAATGTGTTTTTGTTTGGGCCTATAAGGGCTAAGTGTGCAAGACTTTTAAAGTCAACATATGATGTGCAAGTGATGAGTGCACTTCTATGTGCAACTCTAAGTGTATGTGAATGTTATATGTGCATGGGGTAGTTATGGGATAGGATACCATCATGATTAAATAAATATTAAGTATTGAATTAAATATTATATAAAGCTTAAGTAGTTTTAGAGGTTCAAAAGGGCTATATGTACTAGGAGCAAATAAACCAAAAGGTAAGTAAACACTGTGTTTATGCTACAAGTGTGAGTAAACATTATGTTTCAAGTTACAAGTTCAAGTTATCATATTTTATGAACCTTTGATATCTTGAAACCCAAGTTCTTTTCTTTTTAATGATTTCTTTGTACACTTGGGTTGCCAAAGGACAATTGGTCTAAAAGCATTTTTGATTATCCAGTGATAATACCTTTGCGATTATCGCCCTAATTTATATTTTTTCTAAAACTACACTGTTGTTCATCTTTTGTTAAAAAACCTAAACTCCTATTGTTATTATGTTACATTTGATTGTATCCTTTAGTGCTACTATTACCTTTATATGTTATAAATTATGTTATGAGTTATGTGTGAACATGGCAATAGCCCTCACTTTATATGTTATGAGTTATGTGTGAATATGGCAGCAGCCTTCACTTTATATGTTATGAGTTATGTGTGGACAAGGCAGCCACCTTCACTCTATATTATGTTATGAGTGGACAAGGCAGCAACCTTCACTCTATATTATGTCACGAGTGGATAAGGCAGCAGCTTTCACTCTATATTATATTACAAGTAGATAAGGTAGTAGCTCCACTCTATATGTGTTATGAGTTATAAGTTGATTTCTATAAACCTTATTAAATTACAAGCCATGAACTGTGAATCATAAATTTTGAACGATGAGCTATGAAATCTTCTAAGGGATATATGTTATTGTATAAGTCATATTTGTTTACTCATCGAGATCATCTATCTCACTCCTTTTTCCTTATGTGGTTCTAGGTGAGCATTATGAGAAGGCAAGGTGATCACTTAAGCTACCTACTTCGCTTGGGAAATTCCCTTGTTAAAGTTTTAATAATACCATGTTATGATGAGTCCTTAGATGCTCCAAGAGTTGTTGTGGGAACTTTACTCTAAGATATTATGTTGGAAAATTTATTTTGAGTCTTACTATTATTTTCTTATGAATTGTAATAAAGTATATTTTAGCTTCCACAAGTTGAGGTTTTCCTTTATAAAAGGTTTTGTTAAATTAATGTATGAGGTTCGGTATGATCCTAGGCAATTTTTTTGCATATATATGAGTGGGTTCTACAGGCGTGGGTGACCTTATATCTCCTAATGTTCTAGGACCATCATGTCTCAAAAGTTGGGATGTGACAAAGGTGGTATAAGAGCCATGGGTTTTTTTTAAAGTCTAGTTTAGACTTGTCAATTTATTGGGTTAAATAAGTATAATCCTGGAGCATAGGAATTTTCTTGTCATGTCATTTGTAATCTATCGCTAGCATAGTTCTGCGAAATCCTAGTAGGTTTTAGTAATCCCTGTTATTGTTGTGCATCTTATGATTTTCTATTCAGATGACCAAGAAGCTTACCCCTGCTAAAGGACTGCGACCTAGAGCATTGTTATGGCATGCAAGAGGATGTGGTGAGAGATGTTCGAGAAAGTCGAGCCCATGATTCACTACAAGGAAGAGAAGATGCCTTAAGAAGAGGACTCCGAGGAGTATTTAGACTATGATTGGGTTTATGGTAAGATTCAGAAATTGGACAGTGACTGCTCATATTTGAGGAAGGAAAATCAATGTCTTAGGTTGTTAGTTCATGCCTTGAGGAAGGATGTAGAGTAGCTTAAGACTAGAGATGTTGAGTAGATGGGAGATTGTACACTTGGAGATTCAGACTACTCTCCATCTAGGACTTGTCCTCGATGGGTTGCACCCTGAATAAAGATTTACTTTGCTATAAGTGTCATGATTTTGATCACATTTTCGCAGATTGACCTCTTATTGCTTACTCGCTTAAGCAACCATAGAAACTACCTGACATTCATCTGGGTAAGGGGCATAGTTGAGGTTTACATTAGTAGTTGATAACTATTGGCCTAAGGGTATAAGACTCTTGTGATGCGAATGACATTATTTGATTGCTTAGGGACTTAATGTGCATTGATTCTTTTTACCTATGACATGATTCACTTCTATATGATAGGAGAATTCATGATGTTATAAGTTATATGTTACATGATTATGATACGTGATACATGCTATATACTATGTGACATATGCTATGTGATAAGTGATATGTGATATGAGTCTTATGATATGATATGATGGGTACTCATGAAAATGCATGATAAGTATGATATTTTGATAGTGGGGTTAAATGGATTAGAAAGAGAAGTTGACTAAGTTTTGGTCCAATTTAGATTAATGATTAATGGATATAATGTTATGAGGTATGAAATGTTTACATGATTTAATGGTTTGATATATGAATTATATAGAGTTATTAAATGATAATTGTGATTGATGCTATAAGAAGAGAAATGATATTTAGCAATGATCAGTAGGAGAATGAAACAAATTAGTTACATTATATATAAATAAATTGCTATTTTGAGGTAGGTGAAGTATATGTTTAAGGACAGTGAGGTAAACATTGATGGATGAAAACTTCCTATACAGTTGATAAAACTTGGTATCCTAGGATTTGATGTGATCTTGGGAATGGATCAGCTATACGAGTATGGAGCTTGTATTGACTGTAAAGAAAAAGCAAGTAGAATTCTAAATTAAGGATGGGGAGAAATTGTGTATCAAGGAGATACTTATAATTAAGGTTTACTAGCGTGACCATAAAATGGATGAGTATACTTAGGAAGTCGAGGAAGTGATGCGACAGTAGCATCCCTAGTTTTTAAGGACATATAAGTAAGTATTGAAATTTGAGGACGAATTTCTTTTAAAGAGGGGGAGACATAAAAGGATAAGTATTCTCAAGACTTGTAATGATGATAAAAGGATAAGTATGATGCTATGCAGTTTTGAAAATTTAATAGTTTTGAATATACCTAAAAGGGATTTGAGTCCTTTGGATGAGAAATGTTTTAAGGTGTTAGATACAATAATGTTCAATTGAGGTTACTAGAAAATTTGTTAGTGATGTTTAGTACAGAAAGAATTTTTATTGAGATAAGCTAGAATGGCATAGATTTGGAAAGATATAAGAGTTGCATTGGGATTTCATTGAATGTCAATGGTATTAGAAGGTTTATTATTTTCTATGGATAAGTTAAATGATTAGGAATGTGAAGCATTGCAAGATGTAGGTGGAAAACCTAAAGTGAGATGATATTACGAGCTCAAGGTATAAAAATTACAAGGCATTAGATAATTAGGTCATGATAATGATGTATATATTAAAGAGTAAGTCTGAAATAGTTATGAAAAGTTTATTTGGGATTGTAAATTAAAGAATTCAAGTTCGTTTGGGATATGATAAGTATAGGAATGTTTGTTAAGTTTAAATATGTTTAATTGATGAATGATGGGAGTGTAGAAATTGTAATTTTAGCAAGGTATTAAACATGAAAATATCAATTGAGGATATAATGGATTAAGTAATAATTATTAATATGGAAAGAGAATTATCAAGTATCAATTGGAGTTATTAATTTGGAATTATTTGTTGGACTCTTATAGGACTAATGTGATAAATAATGAATGGAAGTAGTGAGTAAGGTGTTATTATATATGTTAATATTAGTAGAGATATAAGGAAAAGAAATGCTTGGGATTATATATGATTAAAGGTTCTATTACTTTTGTTTAAGGTTAAGGGATACAAATTATTAAGGGTTAATTTTAAGATTTGTTTGAATAAGAGATTAATATAGGTGTAGCTTAAGTTGAATGTTTATCAATGTGATTTTTGATAGATTGTGAGTACGTGCCTTACTATATTCAATATATTAATTGTAGTTAGATATTGTGTTTGAGAGGCGCAGTAGAAGCGTGGTGAAAAAGTTAACTAGAGTGTGTTGTGTTGTTAGATTTAAAAATTCGAGTATGAATTTTTTTTAAGGGGGGAGAATGTAACAACCCACACCTACCCTAGGAGTTTTCAGGACCAATTTGCTTGACTTAGAACTATTAAGACTAAATGCATGCTTTTATGGGAATATTTATGCTATGTGGTTGATGAGTATGTGGCATGTTGAATTAATTTTAATATGCATAATATGAGTTATTATTATAAAATAAATGATTTATATGAAGTACATTAGCATAAAATAAATTATTTTAAATAAAATAAATTTTCATGCATAAAGGCAATTATTAAGCATAAAATAATTTTATGAGTATTTTAAAAATATTTTTAAATAAATATTTTGGGGGAAATTTTAATGGAAATAATAAGAAAATATTTTATTTTTAATTACCCATAATCAGCCCTAAATTAAATAAAAAGCCCAAATACCCAACAACCTACTACACCAAAACATTCCTAACCTAGCTCATTAAGGCTAAACTTGGAAATTTCACCCCAAATCCTAATATATAATGAAAATTTCAGCCAACACTCTCATTCCAGCAGCCATCACTCCATTTTTTTGTATCTTGATAGAAAAATTCTCCCAAAATATTTCTCTCTACCGAAATTAAGAAAACACCTTTCAATTTTGCGATTTCTCGCCCATCTTCATAAGTTTTTCTTCTCTTTCAATTTCCTATCTGATTTTTATGAAATAAATTATGAGAAAATTATTTTGAACTGGTTGTTTATTGATTTTTATAGATTTAATTCTGTTTGGGTGAGTTTTTGAAAGAGAAATTTAATTCTCTACCGAAAACACAAATCTTTCCGTGCGATTTCTCCAAAGGTGAATCCTGTAACCTAAAATTAAAATTTTTATGCATAAACACTACAGAAAGGGAAGGGGGGGGGGGGAGGAGAGGGGGGGGGGGGGGGGGCGATTCCTACATGAATGATTTCTAAACTGATTTTTAATGTGTTTTGATGGAAAATATTGGATTAAATTATATTTCTACATATTTCTGTAATGACCGAAAAGTTTCAAAAAATAAAGGAATTCAAGGTTTTTCTGCTAGAACTTAGAAGTTGGAAAATTTTATTATTATTTAAACATGTTTGCTATTATTGAATGAAAAATGATGGTTTAAACCACTTGTTTACATATTATTGTAATGATCAAAAAATACCGAAAAGAAGAAAACTCATGGTTTTGCATCCTAAAATCTAAAATTAGAATTTTCATGTACATATCACAACTATTGCTCTTGATTCATGTAGATTAATGTTCTAAAATGATTTTTGTTGTGTTTACATGAAAAATTTTGGTTCAAACCACGTTTTTATATATTACTATAATAGATAAAAAGTAAGAAAAGTAAGCAAAAATTCAGTTTTTCCTTTGATGATGCATTTGGCCTAGCATGGGATTATTATCCCAATGTCTATAATTTTTGTGTGATTTATTTTGATGATTATTGACATGCATGTATGTATGATAAATGGTTAAATTGCATATTGGTTGAAGGAATGATTATAGACTAGCCTAGAGGCAATTTGGTATACTTAAGGTATCTTAACCTTATGTTAGGATTGATATGTAAATGTGATTGGATAATATGGAAGTAGGTTGTATGATAAGTTAATAATGAATTAATGATCTTGAATCTATGAGGAGGCTAATTGAAGGAATTGGTCATATGAGATAAGCATGATGCTTGAAAGGTTATTTGTTAAGTTGACATGTATAGAAGTATTAAGTGTACTAAGATGATTGTTAAAGTGAATTGATATTAAGATAATGATATTATGATGACCTTAGAAAGTTATTAATATGATTGTAACATGTTTTCATTTGAGCCTATAAGGGCTAAGTGTGTAAGACTTTTAAAGTCAATATGTGATGTGCAAGTGATGAGTGCACTTCTATGTGCAACTCTAAGTGTATGTGAATATTATATGTGCATGGGGTAGTTATGGGATAGGATAGCATCATGATTAAATAAATACCATGTATTGAATAAAATATTATGTTAGAGCTTGAGGAGTTTTAGAGGTTCAAAAGGGCTACGTGTACTAGGAGCAAAGGAACCACAAGGTGAGTAAACACTGTGTTCATGCTACAAGTGTGAGTAAACATTATGTTTCAAGTTACAAGTGCAAGCTATCATGTTTTGTGAACCTTTGATATCTTGAAACATAAGTTCTTTTCTATTTTAATGATTTCTTTGTACACTTGGATTGCCAATGGACAATTGGTCCAAAACCATTTTTTATTATCCAGTGATAATACCTTTGTAATTATTGCCTTAACTTATATTTTTTCTGGAACTACACTGTTGTTCATCTTTTGTTAAAAAAGCTAAACACCTATTGTTATTATGTTACATTTGATTGTATCCTTGAGTGCTACTGTTACCTTCATATACTATAAATTATGTTATGAGTTATGCATGAGCATGGTAGTAGCGCTCACTTTATATGTTATGAGTTATGTGTGAACATGGCGACAACCTTCACTTTATATGTTATGAGTTATGTGTGGACAAAGCAACCACCTTCACTCTATATTATGTTACGGGTGGACAAGGTAGCAGCCTTCACTCTATATTATGTCACGAGTGGGCAAGGTAGTAGCTTTCACTCTATATTATATTATGAGCAGACAAGGCAACAGCCTCCACTCTATATGTGTTTTGATTTATAAGTTGATTTCTATAAACCTTGTTAAATTGCAAGCCATGAACTGTGAATCATAACTTTTGAAGGATGAGCTATGAAATCTTCTAAGGGATATATGTTATTGTACAAGTTGTATTTGTTTACTCATTGAGATCATCTATCTCACTCTTTTTTCCTTGTGTGGTTCCAAGTGAGCATTATGAGAAGGCAAGGTGATCACTCAAGCTACCTACTCTGCTTGGGAAATTCCCTTGTCAAAGTTTTAATAATACCATGTTATGATGAGTCCTTAGATGCTCCAGGAGTTGTTATGGGAACTTTAGTCTAAGATATTATGTTGGAAAATTTACTTGGAGTCTTACTGTAGTTTTCTTATGAATTGTAATAAAGTATATTTTTAGCTTCCGCAACTTAAGGTTTTTCCTTTATAAAAGGTTTTATTAAATTAATGTATGTGGTTCAGTACGATCTAGGCAATTTTTTTGCATATGTATGAGTAGGTTCTGTGGGCATGGGTGACCTTATGTCTCTCTATGTTCTAGGACCATCATGTCTCAAAAGTTGGGATGTGACATTATGGTACATACAATCTAAGGTCAGGATCTAGGTTCATTACATAAAAGGGTAAGGATTGCTTAGTTTGGGTACCCGTCACACTAGAGCAGTGATTTACCTAACCATATATGAGTCAAAGAGTCTCGTATGGGTCCAATAGTACATGCATACTCGCTACACCTTTGAAAGGATCAAAGGATTCATCACGAGGTGGATGATTTCACTATTGGCAAATAGACCCAATGAGGGTTACCTATATGATGCTACTCACTATCCATGGTTTTCCTAAAACTAGGTTAAATGGCAAAGAGCCTATATAAGTATTGCATGCAAAGTCATAATCATATTAAAAGGCCAAACTCTTTTTAAACCAATTAGTAGTCCACTTATTTTTTCTTTTATTAAAATAAAAGTTAATCCCTAGTGGAGTCGCCAGTTGTGAGGCCTTGCCTGAGCACTAGTCCGATCTGCTAAAAAGAATCGAAATGCTCATTTGGGAAAAAACTCATGGGGAGGCCTTTGGGCTTATCTTTGATAGATTTGAAAATTGTTTCTTAGGGCTGCCACTTTAATTTGTATTTATTTGGAAAAATATAAAGAAAAAACCCATTTGACTCCAATTATTACCCAATGGAAAAAGATCACTAGCCTCAAAACCAAAGAGGATTCAAAGACTATGTTTTATGTTTAACAAAATATGTTTGGCCAAATAATATAAAAGTAACTTAAAATGTATTTCATGAATAGTTTAAAATGCATGAACAATTTATAATATGCATGACATTCAATCCATAAAGTCTATACATAATTAGAATTTGAAATAAAAGAGAGTTAATATTACAATGAAATCTCAAACTTGGGGGATACCTCCTCTAGCTCTTATAGGTTATAGGAAAGTAACACATTCCCCAAACTAAGTCTAATAACAAAGTAAGGGGAAGAAAAGTAAAAGCAAGTGAAGAAGATGATGGGGGAGAGTTGGTTAGTTTAATTGGATTCAATGCTTAAACCATGCCTGTGTATCCATTATCCATTTGAATGGGAATCAGAACCCACGCAGTTCTCCCTTTTTGCGAAAGGGCTTAGTTTAGGCTAGCCACTTTATCATGATTTGACTGATTGATTAAGAAAGGGTTGAGTTAATTAATTAACTTAATTAACTATTGAGTTGATTAGCCAGCAACCTAGATGAATCAATTTAATTAACCAACTAAAAGAGGCAAGGAAATTTAGACAAAAGGAATTTAAAGGAAAAGAATCTTACCTCAAATGGCGGGTGACGACTAGCCTTGGATGGATTGGTGGCTCACCTTAAATTATAAGCGGCTACTAGCCTCAGATGGTAGACACTAGTCTTGGGCAATAGACTTACCTTAAATAGGTGAGTGGAAAGCCTTTAACTAGTCATGTAGGAAATAAGGAGAAACCTCCCATCACGACCCTTGGGCAATAGATTTGCCTCGAACAAGTAGGCGGAAAGCCTTTAACTAGTTGAGTATGAATTAAGGAGAAACCCCCCAACTTGCTTTGTGTAGCAAGGAGCAAATGTAAAGTGGTTTGCTTCAAGCTCTAAAAGTTGGTTATTTGAAGTGTGGAGAGGTCCTTTATATATAAAGGGAAGGCTATAGCATATAATGCATAAACTTTCTATATGGGATAGTGCAAAAATAGGGAAAATTGTGCAAACTGCCACATAGGTGTTTGGAGCACTGTAGAGGTCTATATGGTTCTGCCACACTGCTTTTACATTAGTGTTACATAAGTCCATGCAGCTGCCACACTCATCTATGCAGCAGCCCACATTATTTCGCCTATCTCGCTCGTTTTTACCCTTTTTTGCTCATTTCTCATCTATTTTTTGCAATTTTAGTTATGTTATATTCATTACTCAGTCCTGGATGATTTGTAAGGGTTCAAATATCAAAAAGACATTTTCCCATTATCGAGTCTAAGTGCTTATAAGATTCTAATGGCTTTTAGAGGGTACAAAATTTAGGGTTCACATCCTTCAGGCACTTTGCCTTCAGTTAGTGCCTCACCTACATTGAGTCAAACCAATAATGGGTCATTCTAAGAGTCTCTTCAATCTCAAATAGTGAAAATAGCTTGATTTGCTCTTTTCCATGAGTCATGCTATAAATGGCAAAGCCATACAACCTCCCTAATCCTTTTCAAAACTTCCAACGTACCTTTAAACCATTTATGAAAGCATACTATGCCAAACCTCTTTGGCAAATCATACCATCATTTTAAGCTCAAGTCATATACCACCCTTCCTTTAGAAAAATCTCAACATAGGCAAAACCAAAGGTCTCTCAGGACTCATCATCATTGAAGTCAAATTCCTTGACAAAACTAAAAGTCGAGCCATATTCCCGAAAGCTTATCATCCTCAATTTGATTAAAAAGGGCTCAAACTAGTGAAAGCCTATCCCATGCCTCTTTGGTTAACCTCTCAATATCCTTGAAAGGATTAAGCCTCCTAAGCAAAACACATAATCCTTAAAGATCAAGGTCTCTTAAGGCCAAATAGATAACCTTGATTGAAATTCACCAAAACCATTTTTACCTCCAACATTAAGGCATGACAATAGCCTTGATTGAAATTCACCAAAATCATCTTTACTCTAGCATTAAGACCGAACAAATAGCCTTGATTGAAATCCACCAAGACCATTCTCAGTTTAATCCTCTTAAATTGATGCAACCATGTCAAAGGGCAAACTCTTATCCATAAGCATGCAGTTTCCTTATGACCAAAGTATTTACTACCATACCTGATATAAAACAAACCACCTTCAAAAGAGTTTCAAAACACCCTTATACAGAAGCCCAAGCTAAAAAGTCTTGACCATGAAGCCTAAACCTAAAAGCCTTTATTATGAAACCTAAGTCTAAAAGCCTTCATCCTAAACCCTAAATCAAGAAGCCTTCATCATGAAGCCTAAGACCAAAAGTCTTCATCATGAAGCCCAAACTGAGAAGGGTTCACCATGAAGCCCACTCCCAAAAGGCCTTCATTTATGAAGCCTATGATCTCCTCTAAAGGCCAAATCTGACTGAGCCTTGTAAATTAATTTCCTAGCCTGACCTTTACTCTAAGCAAGACTTAGCCTCCTAGTTTGATCTCCTATAAAGTCTAGCACTCTAACTTAATCTCTCTAACACAGTCTTAAGGCAAAATTTGACCAAGCCTTTCAAATGAACTCTTAAAAGGCTATAACCTGACTGAGCCTCTAATTTGACTACTTAAATAGCCAAACTAGACTAAGCTTCCAAATGACCCTAGCCAAGGCTAAACCCAACCTAGCCTTTTAAGATGATCCACTCATTCTAAATAATCTTTCTTAAAGCCAAACCAGACCAAGCTTCCTAATTGATTCTGCTCAAAAGCCATAATTGACTAGCCAATTACCATACTTTACCAAAGACTTCTATATGAACTTCTCTGAAGAGAAGCCCAACAAACTGACATTCCCCAAAACGAGACCTAACCTAACCTTTCTACCTAATCATCTCCAAGGACTTGACCTCTCATATCAATATTTCTAATTTAGCCTCAAACTAAACATTCTTTAAAGCTAAACCTACTTGAGCCCAGCCGGACCTCTTCCAACCATACTTGGCTCAGCCTCCCAAAGTGATTTCTTTCTAGGCTAAACTGATAGCCATTGACCAAGTATCCTTATACCTGATATGATCCTAAGCTAGCCATTCAATCTAATCTTAAATAAAAAAGCCATGCCTGACTAAGCCTTTTATGCTAACTAGCTTGATCTCTTCCTCATCTAAGGCTGAACTGATAACCATTGATCGACCTTTTAACTAGCCTCATACCCAGTCCAAATCAAAGTGTGACCCTATCATTCCCAAACTGGTCTATTCGAATAAAATGACCTAACCACTTTCCTTTATCATTTTAAAGTGAAGGCACTTCCCTTCCAAATATTCATCTTTTCGAAATAGAGGTATCTTTCTCCCAAAAACTCAAAACTTTCCTACCAAAGTGACCTTTCAAAATTCAAAGTATCCAATCATTGTATAATCATATGCATTTTGCATTAAGCAGACTGAATCAAGACAGATTATCAAGTCAAAATACACAAAGCAAGATGGATCACCAATATGAGTTAAGAAGGATCATCAATCCAATTGCTCGAAGTAAAACAAATAATTAGTTTGGATTAAGAAAGATCATTAATCCAAATTCTTAAAGCAAGATAGACCATCAATCTGTCAAAATCATTAAGCAGAGTTCCTGAATCAAGACTACAACCATCAACATCAGACCTATCCTTGGATAGCTTTATGATTCATACCTTCAATCTGAATTAGGTATCCCTTTTGTTATACCATCCTAGGATATCCTTAGGATCATCAACTTAACATAGGATTAGGTTTTTCTTTTCAGACCATCCTAAGATAGCCTTAGGATCATCAATCTAACGTAGGGTTAGGCTTCTCTTTCACGGACAGCCTTAGGGTCATCAACCTAGCATAGGGTTAGGTTTCTCTTTTAGAACTTTTCAAACTATTCTAGGATAGCCTTAGGATCATCAACCTAATATAGGGTTATGTTTCTCTTCGAACTTTTTATACCATCCTAAGATAGCCTTAGGATCATGAACCTAGTATCGAGTTAGGTTTCTTTTTCAAAACTTTTCAGACTATTCTAGGACAGCCTTAGGATCATCAACCTAGCATAAGGTTAGGTTTCTTTTTCAAAACTTTTCGGACCATCCTAGGATAGCCTTAGGATCATCAACCTAACATAAGGTTAGGTTTCTTTTTTTAAAAATTTTTAGACTATCCTAGGACAGCCTTAAGATCATTAATCTAGCATATGGTCAGGTTTCCCTTCCAATGTTAGACCATCCTAGGAAAGCCTTAGGATCATCAAACCTAGCATTGGGTTAGGGTTTCTCTTATAGAACTTTTCAGACCATCCTAAGATAGCCTTAGGATCATCAACCTAACATAGGGTTAGGTTTCTCTTTCAAAGCTTTTCAGACCATCCTAGGATTCCCTTAGGATGATTAACCTAACATAGTGTTAGATTTCTCTTTTAGACCATCCTAAGATAGCCTTAGGATCATTTTACCCATAAATTTCGAGTAACAATCACCTAAAAATCCATGTGGTTCCTACGCTTGCCCCTTTATCAAAATTCTTTTGAAACTTCACCTATAAATGTTTAGTAACGATCACCTAAACATCCCTATGGTTCTTTTTTTCCACCTATCCTTTACTTTAAAATTCAACCACACTTTTTACCCAAACATGTCTAAATCTTAACCTAGTCATCCCTTTGGTTCATCTTTTCCATCCTTTATCCTCAAGTTCGCTATCATTAGAATTGCTTTTTAGTCAAGTTAACTATGATGGGGGTAGCTATGAAACCTTAATTTTTCACCCTTTATATTGCATTAAAACCTTAGAGATGTTTAGGTATGGTAAATAGACCTTTAGAAGCCAAAATTGAAAAATCAAGAAATAGAGTCTTATGAATAAAAACCTATCCCTTTGACCTGTAAAATCCTTAGATCATCTGGAATTAAATAATGAGCATAATACAATTGGAATCATGAAAAACATATGAGAAATGGGTGAAAACGGGCTAAAATCGCAAAAGTAGATGAAGTTAGAGCTCCTGCGGTTGCTGCCAAAGTTCTTACTACTACTGCCAAAGTTCTTGCTATTAGTGCTAATGCATCTGCGATTGCCACAGGGTGTTTGGTGGCAACATATGATTTTTCCACTTCCTTTTTAATTTTTCTTCATTTTGTGCAGCTATTCTACATTAAAAGTGCATAAAACTTTCCCCTAATCTTTCTCCAATATATAGGGGTCCTCCCACTCTATTTTCTTCAACTCTTGACCTTTTGGTTAGCTTGATTGGCCTTTCATCAAGCAAACCATCTCTATAAGCTTGATTCATCGAGGAACAAACTTTTAAGTTTAAAGTTTTCTTTTTTCTTTGTTCTTGCTCCCTACTTTGCAAAGCAAGTTGAGTTGCAACTTTCTGAGCTGATCCTTTATTTCAAAAGTTTTTTGGCATCCAAGGAAAGCCATTGCTCATCGTCTGAGGCAAGCAGTCATCCACTATCTGAGGCAAAGTCATCCGCCATCCAATGGAAGTCGTTGCCCGCTATTCAAGGTAACTTTCCTTTCCCTTTTCTTTTCTTTTATTTATTTATTCTTTTATTTTATTTATTTCTTTGTTCATAGGCTCCTTGCCTAATGTTTGCTTTGCTAAGGTAGTTAATCAGAATCGGACTTAGTTAACTCTACTTGAGAATCAATTAAAATCAATCAATTAGCTCAACCCTCCTTTTAATCAGTGAACTGAAACATGATAAAAGGCTAAGACTAAACAAACCCCTTTTGCAAGAAAGGCAAACTACGTGAATTTTAATTCCTATTCAAAAGGATATGTGTGCATGCTTTTTCTAAGCATCAAATCCAATTAAAATAAATAATCTTTCTTCCCTTTCACCTTCTTCATATAAATTAAATTTTGTCCTCTTTTCTTTATTTTATTATGATGTTTGAGGATTACTTTAGGGAATGTATGACTTTCCTAGAACCTATAAGGCCTAGAGGAAGTATCTTCTATTTTGGGTTTTCATTATAAATTTAGTATTTTTCTTTTACTTTCTTGTTCCCTTAATTGCTATATTATTGTATCGTTGAATAATCTTACATACTTTAACTGTTTATGTATTATGTAAACTGTTCATTTTTAAGTCATTTTGTATTAAATTTTCCAAACTAATTTTGTTAAAATAAATTGAAAATCTAGTTCCCGAATCCCCTTTGGTTTCTAGGCTAGTGATCTTTTCTTTTGGGATGTTAATCGGAGTCAATTTGGATTTTTTTCTTAATCTTTTTCCCAAATAAAATAAAATTAAGGTAGCAGTTCTTCAAAATCAATCTATTTGAACTCAAGGGTTCCATCATGAGTTCAAACCCAAATGAGCATTTCAATCCCTTTTAGCGGATCGGATCGGTAATCGGGTAAGGACTCATAATTATGCATCAAAATAAGCAAATTTTGGTAAAAAAAAAAAAAAGTAAGACTAACTAATTAGTTATAAATTAAAATTAATTTTGATAAGAAATATTCGACTATCACCTTATTAATCTAAATAAGTCCAACAAAATCAACAAAATGTTTGTATACTAACAAGATGTAAATGCAACATAAGATCATTATTCAAGTAAAATGCAAATTACAAAGGTCCGACATACTTAACATGATACAAACTTTATAAAAAGCACCACATTTAAGATAATTGTTATCAAAGAACTACAATTGCTTTGAGAATAACCTTTTAACTAAGAATCAATAGAAAAGAAAAAGTAAATATTGGTAAAATGAAATCTACTTAGTAAATATTGGTAAAATGAAATCTACTTACTCTACATGTCCATTGAATATTTAAGGAATTACAATGAGGCTGTAAAAAAAGATTAACATTTTCATATATAAAAATAACTTCCAACTATCCTCAATGAAAGCAAAATTAATAATATCACTAAATATAAATATTTTAACCCTATTTAGTATTTTATTTAATCAATAATAATTGAACTTTCACTAAAAACTAATAAATATTTGAACTTCAAATTGCTAATTAAAATATGATATAGATTTTAGTAAAATTGGAGAAAGAAAATCAAATATATATAAAAAAAAAAGGCAGACATAGACACAGTCCAAGCTGCTATGTTCTACAAGCAAAGAATTGTGGAATTTTTACTAATTTAGGTATTTTTTATAAAGTATTCCTCAATTTAGGTTGTTTTTATTTAAAATTTTCAGTTTAGATTTATTCCAAAATATTTCCCAAAATAGGTTACTTTTTCAGTCAAAAAATCTACTGTCCATTGGTAAAGAAAGCAAACAGGTGCATGCTGCTATTGTGTGGAGCGGCCTAGCATGGCCGCTATTATAAGGAGCAGCCATGTAATACCCAAGGATTTCATAGCTCATTTTAACCCTAATGATGCTATAGGATAAGGTCTTTAAATGTTAGCATAATATGGAAATAAAAAGGGAATTAGTTAGGAATCTTGTGACACTATTTGAAATGTTTGTCTAGTTTATAATTTTATCATGACTAATTGTACTCTAATGAATTAAATGGAGTTCATATGATAACTAATGATGTATATAATGAAGTTAGCGAATACAAATTTAAAAGTCAAAGTGAAAGGAAAGAAAGAAAGTTAAAAGGAAATTTCTAAGTATGTTAATGGGCTTATGGGCTTGTTAATGGGCCTTAGAACATCCAAGGCCCAAGCCCAATAAAGGGTAGCTAGTCCATGGGCCAAGAGTGAATAAACATAAAAACTTATGAGTTAGAATAGTTGGCCCAAGACAAATAGAAATTGATGTTGTAGAGATAGTCATAAAAAATGACCAAGTTAGCCACAAAAATTGACCAAGTCAAAACTCTTAAACAAGTTCAATTTTCATCCTCTATACATATGAGTTTAGGTGCATTTTTAGCATTTCCATACCAATATGATGAACATCACTTAATTTGAGGAAATCTTGGTCATCCAAATGAAGTAGATCATAGCCATCAATTAAGATTAATCTTAACCATTGAATTTAGCTTGATCAAATCCTCACCATCCAACCTATCACATATATATCCTCACCATCCAACCTATCACATATATATGCAAACTTATGTTATGAACATCAATTTGCCTATCTCTACACCAAAATTTCACATTAACAAAAGGAAACTTTCTCTACACCAACATTAATAAGAATCTTAACAAATCAAAACTACCCAAGGTGAGAAATTATGTTCATCTTTTCCTTTCTATGTTTAAGTATGATTTTCGTATTTTAGTTGCATAAAATTCCTCCTACACTATTTACATAAATTTCAGCCATATAAGGGTGTACATACATAAGATGTAGTCTTTGACATTCTTAGATGAAAAAAGGATATTTGACTAGAGAATTAAAAGATTAATATGAAAATAGGTAAAGAAAATATGAAAATCAACTAAGTTCTACAATGAGAAAATTCAACTGTTATGATAAATAATTAAGAAAGTGTTCTAATTTCTAATTGAAAGCATCTAAGGTTATTTTAAATGAGGAAAAATGATGTAAAAGTGTCCAAATTAATTTTGGGAAAACTTGGTTTAAGACTTGAAAATCTTAGTAGTATGAATTTAGTTTAAAAGGGAACTTGATGTTCTAATGCTAGATATTGGTAACTGAATGATCACATAGGTTTTATGTTATGTTAATTTCATATTTCTACAACTAATTTAAAGACTTGATGAGAAATAATAAGTTTTCCCAAATTTGACCTAAGTGGGATAAGTTAGGGTTTTTATGAATAAGAGTGATTTAATTCAAAATAATTGGTAGGTATTGACTAAGTGTTAATTTGATGAGTCTATGATTAATTTGAGGTTTAGAAGGGAAATTTATAGTTTTCCCCAAATTCTAGAGTTTATGGATCAATTTGGGAATTATGAGATTTAAACTTGTTTTCATGAAATTGAATAAGGAATTAAGCTTGGAAATGGGAGCATAAATGTAGCATTGTTAGTGTACCTCCATTGTGAGTTGAAATAGTGAAACAAGTATAGAATAGAAAAATTATGACTAGTAACATTATTAGTTACTAATTAATATGTAATTAAAATAACATGGGTGTAGAATCTCAAGGCAAAGGCATGGACATTGCTCAAGATCGTGAAGAACACTATTGTAATCAAAAGTGAACACTAATATGAGGTAATTATGCCATATTGTTTGCAACCCATTGCTTGAATTACTATCCTTTGACATCTACCTTGAAGTGATATGGAATATGTGTTTGCCTATTAATTGTTCAGCCTTTGGAAATTCATATCCTTCTTACATCATATTTGACCATGATGAGCCTTCTACTTTAGTTCTATGTTGTGGCCAACGATGAGAATGATTGATATGTGAAACTATTTTCCATTGAGTTTTTAATATATGCCTTATACATGTCTTTCATTGATACCTATGAATAAGCAGAAATCCTCTCAGTTGTGAGGAAATACATCAAGCCTTGTGCACTTGGTATAAGTCCATGAGTAGGGCGAGAGTCTACAACCTCTGTTAGGAGAAACCGATAGTAGTATGTGCCCTATAAGCCATATAATAGTTATGTAATAGTAGATTTTAATTCCTAATGGCACTATAATATATTGATAATGTGAAAAGGGTTTCATATTATTGAATATAGTCCTTAAGTATTTGTAAGAAAATCTATTCTCAAATGTTGAGAATATGAGAGATAGATCACTCTTGTACAAATATTTTAAATATGTTAGTGGTCATAGGATTAATGACTGGGCATCATTAATTCTAAAAGACTATCACCTTTGTTTGTTTTCTATAACAAGCATGTGATACGAATGATTATAGAGGCAGTGAGTCTCATGCTGCTTCACATGTGATGTTGATACAAACACGTGGATATTCATAGGATGAATAGTCAAACTGTGACGTTAGCTGATAATAATATGGGGTTTTACTATTCAATTATTTATCATTTAAATCATAATAGTGCATATAATATTTTGCCCTAAGGGATACTACATCTCATACATAGGTGGTTAGGATTTATTATTGCTTACATAGATGTAATATTCATGTATGGCTATATGGCATATGATGGTTCTAATTTATCATGTATGGAAGTAAGTGATCGCCAAGATAGAATTCATTACCTTAAGTAAACGAGGTTAAGATCTTATGTTATATGGTTATTCGTGATACTAAAGTTTATGGCTAGAATAGTAAGATTCACTAGAAAGAGTTTCTAGTAGGAATCTAATCTCATCAGGAATTAGAATCGAGACAAGGATATAGAATCGAGGCACATTAGGTTTGACATAAACCATTACCCTAACTGAGATTGGGATCTTTAATGAAGGGATTCTAGTGCATGATGATTTATGATCAATTGTCCATGTTACATTTAAAGTTATCAACTATAAACATTCATTTCTAATTAGGTAGTCATGACATGGAATGCTAGCTATTACTCATGACTTGTGGGACTAAGTGTAAAGAGGGGATTTCACATTAGTAGACAAAAATATTTTCTCAATACCATTGCTAATTAGACATGAACCTAGAAAGTCACACACTCAATAGTGATCACCTTCTAAGTGTAAAATATTTACCATAATAATTAATTAAAGTGTTTAATTAATTGATTAGTGGTAAAATGATTAAACATGTAATTAAATTTACAAGGACCCTAGCATGTCCTGATGTTTAATCTATGAAGGTTTCTATTCAATTAAATCTTAATTTGTATATGATGCAAATGAGAAAGATTAAATTGAAAATTGATTTGGACTAAATCAAAGACTTAATTTTAAGCTTAGTAAAAACCCTTAACACATAAGATGTGGCCTAAGCACATATGTGATATGGAAAAGAGGCAATTTAGAGGTTAGAGAAAATTCACTATTCATGAGCCTATATGATGGGTTTAGGAGTTAGAGAATTTTCTACTAAAGTTAAAATTGTAATTATATCTTTTGGCTATGAAAATGTCCATTTTACCCCTAACGATAAAATGGTCATTTCACCATTTGAAGAAGCAAAGTTCAACTTTGCCCCTTTACCAAATGATGAGCTAAAAGAATATGTAAGAGCATTTAAGTCTTTGAAAAGACTTAAGAGTTAAGTCTTGAAGGAAATGATTATAAAAGGGTTTATGTTCATTTTTCTTTATAAGTGCTTGAACATCATTTTTAAGTTTGAAGCTTAGAGAGAGTAATTGATATAGAGAAAGAAAAAGAAGAAAATATTTCTTCAAATTTTCTTTTGATCTTCAATTCTCTTCTTTGTTCTTTATGAAAGAACAAATGCTTGCAAATTAAAAAATGTGTTTAGTCCAAAACAAACCAAAGAGAAACCTTAAATTCCTAAATGATTTTTGGCAACCAAGAGAGGATTCAAGAACACCACAAAAATCAAGAGGAGACTTGGAGGTAAACTAGGTGTGGATGATCTAGAGGCTTCACACTTGGGAAGCTCTTTGATAAAGAAAGAAGAAACCTACAAGAGGTAATATGATTACTCTTCCTTCTTCTTTATATGCATATGTGTTTTACACACAAATTAATTGATTGCTTGAATGAATTTTAGACCAAAAATTGGTGAAGTGAAATTTTAAAATGTTTGAAATTTCACCTCACCACCTTCCTTCCATTGCATTTGGATTGACCATTCCTTCAATTGGTATCAGAGCCATTTAATTTCTTTGTAAAACCTTTTTATATATTGTTTTGGAAGTTTTTGATTTGGTTGAAAATGAGTTGGTGCACAAATGTTATGCTGTCAAACATGGAATTTGTGCCCGCGAATTAGAAATCATGATCGCGATTGGAAAATTCTGACCGTGAATTTGATGTCGCACCTATAAATGATTAGATCATATCAAATGTTGGTTATATTAATTTATAGAATTGCGACTGCAACTAGTATTTCGTCCCCGTGAAACCTGAGTTGCAACCGTGATCGCGATTTGCTCTATGTCTCTACCCAACTTTAATTTTTTCCAAAATTGTTTTGGATTAATTTTTCAATCAAATAAATTTCTATTACTTAAAATATGAATTTGAGCTATAGAAACCTTGAATATGTGATATTCAAAATGGATATTTTGGAAATGTTCTAAAATTTGGAAATGTTCTAATGATGAACAACATATCTATAAATACAATTATTGTATATATATGTTTTGGTGTTGTTTGAGGGGCATGGATAGTTGATCATGGATTTAGAAACCATAATGTATGATTTCTAATGTGGACATGTAATAATTAATTTTATTATTTGATGGGATGTAATTAAATATTAATTACTCATTTAGGTTATAAATCAATTCCATTGAGCTTATAAGCTCTTTTGTTTTTATAATCTCACCATGGAATGCCACGGTTAATAATGTACATATGGAGATATGGAGGTGCAAGAACAAGAAGAGGTTCAACCCATGAGGATGCCTAGTGGGAGCATGAAGATGCAAAAGTTGTAATTTCATGTTTGTAATTTGCATAACCTATATCCCATATCCATTTCTTGTGGCTAGGAAATGGATCTATAGAATCCATGATCATACCTATGTGTATATTGTCCATTTTATGATATATATGTGATATATATGAATGCATGTGATGTATGTTTAAAATGGATAATGTGCAAAGTAATCTTCTAAAGAAAATATTGAGTCATGGTTCTCCAGTAGAATAATAATTCAAGAAAAATTTAAACACTTATGTCATCAGTTGTGGATACATAGGGGTGATATATTTGGTTTGAATGTTTTCTTGAAGTTATTATGAAGCATGTGATGTTATGAGTATATGATACATTCTATGTCAATAACGACAATGAGTATCTAAGACATATAGTGTTCAAATCACTATACTTGTTGGTCCAATGGGTTTGACTTGACTAATGTGAAAAGCCAAAAATGATAATGTGTATCTGAGGTTGGAAACACTAGGAACCATATTGATTAAACCTCAAAAAGAGTTGTGATAAATAAGTGTTGTTCATTTGTTAGATATCAGAATTCTACTAATGACAATGTGTATCTAAGGAATTTGTGATAATCTAATAAGAATTCAATCACTTACTAGAAATCCACCCAATAGGATTTTTGTTTCCTATTTGGAAGTATAGGATTCACCAAATTAGTAGGATTATCATTTTGATTAAAGACCAAATCATTGTGGTAGCTACTCAATTACATAAGTTATTAATCTTGTTGTTTTATGCATTTTGATAATATGAAATTGACAAACCCTTTTGCGAATATGTTTGATTCTTTTAGGCTCACACGGTCTAAATCTATAGACTTTGCATTTGAGTACATAATGTATGTATTCAACTTGATTTATTCTTGGTCTTTTAGACAAAAGACTACTCCAAAGGAATATATCACTTTAAGTGTAATGGAAACAAAATATTGGATGAGTTTGATGCTATATAGTTGTTTTATAAGTCAAATGTTGCAAAAACAACAAATCATCATAACAAGAATCCAAGTAATTATGCATGGTCTACAAGAGTTGTATGATGAGTATAAATACACTGATTAATATGAGATATTAAGGCAGTTATTTTATTTGAATATGAAGAAAATTATAACGAAAGAAAAAGGAAAAGAAAAGAAAGAAAAAGGAAAGGAAAAGAAATTATAAAGGAAGAAAAGAAGAAAGTGTTTCTTCTTAATCTTCATAACTTTATTTTTCTTTGTCTTCTCCATATTTTTCTTTCTTGTTCTTATTCTTACTATTCAACTAGAGTAAGAAATTAGAGAAAAGAAATCAATGAAGAAAATGTTTCATCTTTAATTTTTTTGTTCTTCTATTTTTCTATCTAGTATTCTTTATGAAAGAATTTGAATTGTGAGAAACCTCTTTTATTTCTTATTAATTTTAATTAAACTAAATTTGGAATTATTTTCATGTAATGATTAAATTCATCAAACAACTAGGGAGTCTAGATGTTTTGATGAATAATAATTTTCAAATAGTTTAATTCTTCAAATTCATTCTAAATTTCCACTAGATGGAAAATGCACTTTAAGGTGATAGAAAAAGTTTCTATTATAAATCCTAAAAGAGAAATTGCAAAGGACAAGTCCATAGATAATGCTATAGTTAACAAAAGAAAATGTTTCTATTGTCAATGTTATGAATATTGGAAAAGTATTGTGAATACTAAAGGACAAAGAGAAGGATAAACCTTGTGAAGGTAAATCTATCTCTTGTTACTATATTCCAATGATTCATATAGTTCATCTATTGCTAGGATTCATGATATAGATGCTTTTGTGCCATATGCATGATCAGAGTAAGCAATGGAAGCATGGACTTAAATGAAGTGATTTTGAAAAATCTAAGGGGGCAAAGTGTTTGTTTCCAAAGAGATTTTAAAATACTTCTTGATGATTTTAGAAATCATATTTTGTATGTCTAGTATGTACTTAATGATGATTTTAAAATCATATTTTGTAAATCATGTATGTATTTCATTCTTAAGCTACATTATTATGTAACTTCAAGGAATTGTGAATTCTGTTACTAGAAAAATGTTTGAGTGGTTTATTATGATAATAAACTTAAGAGTATGAATTACATGGTTGATGTATTATTATTAAGTTAATAATAACAAAACAACTCCAAGTGCTTTTATGATAATGCCATAAAGAACTCCAATCTAAAACCACTATAATTTCTTAGATTTGTTTGTTTAGCTAAAGATAAGACAACTTACTTGGATAACATTTGTCACTACCCATTAAGGTGTGAACTTATTTCAACTTAGAAGTCTAGTATCTAATGTAAAATAACTAGATCACCTTTTGTTGGAAAAAAGGATAGAAATCGAAGAAGTTTTAGAATTTATGCATATAGATGCATCAATAGCATTTGTGAAATGGTTAGCGGGAGTTTTTCCTAATTTGTTGCGTTTACCTATATATGTAAATATTGATCCGTTGGGAAAAAGGTAAATAAAATAAATTATTCATTTGAATTATTAAACCATTCAAGAAATTCAAGATAAAAAGGAAAATAAATACTAAGGGTATTTCATACAAAAGGGAAAGAGTATCATAACGCTTTGATTTGATTGAAGTAGGGAGAACTCAATTACCAATTTTTTAAGAATTCCCTAAATATAAAAATTGGCATATAATCATAATCCTTTTTGGGAAAACCATACGTGATGGTATACTCAAAAGAATAAATTACAACATATATGGTATGATGTAATAGATGATGAACTATAAAAGTCTTTTTTTTATTTCCTTGTGGAAATTTACAATTAGTAGCACAATATTCTTAAATAGAATTTCTCCAAAGTCTATCTAATCTAAGTCATATATGATATGATATGGATAGATATCAAAGTTCTTACTCATAATAAGACTTGAGATATCTAGCTTGTTTGACAAGCTAAAGTTAGATAATTGGAAGATAATTCTAATTAAGACAAGGTTTGTTGGATATCCTAAAGGTGGTTTAGGATAGTATTTCTATCTTTTGTATAACAAAGAGTTGTTAGCAAAGATGTTATTTCTTGATAAAGAGTTTATTCAGGAAAGTGACATATTGAGAAAGATAAAATAATTAGGTGAATGTCATCCAATAATGTCCAACAAAATGATCAAAGTAAAATTTGATCAACCCTGTGAAAAGTATAAAACTAACTAATTATCCTTATAAGCTGCTAAAGGTTTAGTAGAAGATCTAATTTTTCTATAAGATATGATTTTCTTTATATGAATACATAATAGTTGTATATTCATGATGAAGTAGATCATGATATAGTAAAATATCTAATCTTAAGAAAAATATAATTTAGTTTATATGAATGAACAAAAGTTGTACATTCATGATGAAGCAAATTGTGAGATGATTCTATTATAGCTATATGTGATATAACAATGCATAATGATTATGAGTTTGACATATAGATGTCAATACTTGTTTTCTTTCTCTAGAAAAGAAAACATAATCATGGAATAAATCTAAAGGTTTAGAGCCTTAAGAAAATTTCAAAGTATGCAAAACCTTAATGAGTTATATCATCGCAAGATGAGTCCTTAATGTATAAAAGGATAGTAGGAGTATCCTCACTTTTAAGTTTTGTACATGGATAACACATTAGTTTGTAAAAGTATTAATATATTTGCATTTATAGAATGGTTTTACCATTACTTTCTTCATTTATACTTGAGATAAATATTTACATTCTTGTTAATTTATATCTATAGAGATAGATTGAAGAGAATATTAAATATGTCTAAGTTAATATTTGGATAAGATGTTGAAAAGTTCAACATGCTAATTCCAAAAGTTTTATTTCCTATAATTTTGATATCCACTTTTTGAGGGTTGATTCCCTAGATACCCAAAGAAAGTATGGTATAGATTCCTTATAGTATGACTACAAGAAATCTAAATTATACAAGAGTTGTATAATGAGCTGGACATTGAGAATGTTGTTAGTATAACTAACAAATTTTAATCCTATGAAGGATTAAATTATTGGAAATATAATCAAAATTATTCTAAAGTACATGAGAAGTATTTAAGATTTAATTTTGACAAATGAAGAATGTTACAACATAAATGATAGAAAGTCTATCATTGGGATTGTTGTTATATGTGATAAAGAAATAATTTGCTAGAAAAGTTCTAAGCAAATTATTATTACGAACTTCATTATGGAACCAAATTTGCTACATGTGATGTAACAAATAAGAAGTTATTTTGGATTTAATAGTTATGAACTATTTTAAATGTCTCTAGTACATCATGAGTGTCTCTCTGCTGTGATAATAATAGAGCCTTAGCTTATGGTAAGGGAACTCAAGTCTCACACTGAAATCTAAAATATTTCAAAAGGCATTATGATATTATCAAATCAATTGTTGGAATAGGGCATTCTAGACTTGCAGAAAATAGCGTTAACCATTAACTTGGTTAATCCATTGACTAAAGTCAAAAGTTAGTGATAGTTAAACTTCATCTTAAGAAGATGAGTTTCTGATACTAAGCATAATGGCTCTAGTGCAAGTGGGAGATTGATAGCAGTATGTGCCCTAAGAGCTATATAATAGTTATGTAATAGTAGATTTTAATTCTCAATGGCACTATAATATATTCATATTGTGAAAAGGGTTTCATATTATTGAATATAGTCCTTAAGTATTTGTAAGAGGATCAATTCTCAAGTGTTGAGAATATGAGAGACAAATCGCTCTTGTACAAATATTTTAAATATGTTCATGGTCATAGGATTAATGATTGGGCATCATTAATTCAAGAAAACTATCACCTCTGTTTATTTTCTATAATCAGTAAGAAATACAGATGATTATAAAGGCAGTGAGTCTCATGCTGCTTGACATGTGATATCAATACAAATACATGGATATTCATAGGATAAATAGTCGAACTATGATGTTAGATGATAATAATATGGGGCTTTACTACTTGTCAATTATTTATCATCCAGGCCATAATAGTGGATATAATCCTTTGACTTGAAGGATACTATATCTCATACATAGGTGGTTAGGATTTATTACTGCTTATGTAGACATACTATTTATGTATGGCTATATGGCATGTGATGGTTCTAATTTATTATGTATGGATGTAAGTGATTGCCAGGATAGAATTCATTACCTCGACTAAACGAGGTTATGATCCTATACTATCTAGTTATTCATGATACTAAAGTTTAAACAGTAAGATTCACTAGAAAGAGTTTCTAGTAGGAATCTAATGTCATAAAAATTAGAATCGAGATAAGGACATAGAATTGAGGTACATTACGGTTTGACATAAACCATTACCCTAGTCGAGATTAGGATCTTTAATGAAGGGATTCTAGTGCATGATGATTTATGATCGATGGTCTATGTGATGTTTAAAGTTATTAACTATAAACATTCATTTCTAATTAGGTAGATGTAACATGGAATGCTAGCTGTCCCTCAAGACTTATGGGACTAAGTGTGAAGTGGGGATTTCACATTAGTAGAGGAAAATATTTTCTCATTCCCATTACTAATTAGACATGAATCTAGAAAGTCACATATCCAACAATGCTCACCTTCCAAGTGTAAAAAGTTTACCATAATAATTAATTAAAGTGTTTAATTAATTGATTAGTGGTCAAATGATTAAACATATAATTAAATTTACAAGGACCCTAGCATGTCCTGATGTTTAATCTATGAAGGTTTCTATTTAATTAAATCTTAATTTGTATATGATGGAAATGAGAAAGATTAAATTGAAAATTGATTTGGACTAAATCAAAGACTTAACTTTAAGCTTAGTAAAAACCATTAACACATAAGATGTGGCCTAAGCCCATATGTGATATGGAAAAGAGGCAATTTAGTGGTTAGAGAAAATTCACTATTCATGAGCCCGTGTGATGGCTCTAGGGGTTAGAGAATTTTCTACTAATGTTAAAATTGTAATTACATCTTTTGGCTAACGGAAATGTCTATTTTACCCCAAAAGGATAAAATGGTCATTTCACCATTTGATAAAACAAAGTTCAATTTTGTCCCTTCACCAAATGATGAGCTAAAAGAATATGTAAGGGCATTTGAGTCTTTAAGAAGACTTAAGAGTTAAGTCTTGAAGGAAATGAGTATAAAAGGGTTTATGTTCATTTTTCTTTAAAAGTGCTTAAACATCATTTTTAAGTTTGAAGCTTGGAGAGAGAAGTTGATAGAGAGAAAGAAAAAGAAGAAAATGTTTCTTCAAATTTTCTTTTGATCTTTAATTATCTTCTTTGTTCTTTATGAAAGAACAAATGCTTGCAAATTGAAAAATGTGTTTAGTCTAAAACAAACCAAAGAGAAACCTTAAATTCCTAAATGATTTTTGAGGGAAAGCTTGAATCAAATTGGGCAACTAAGAGAGGATTCAAAAACACCAAAGAAATCAAGAGGAGACTTAGTGGTGTACTAGGTGTGGATGATATAGAGACTTCACACTTGGAAAGCTCTTTAATAAAGAAAGAAGAAACCTACAAGAGGTAATATGATTACTCTTCCTTCTTCTTTATATGCAGATGTGTTTTACACACAAATTAATTGATTGATTGAATGAATTTTGGACTAGGAACGCCTAACCACAAGGCTCGATCAATCTCGTGTAGTGTGATGCATGTGAGTGAGCAAGGCTTAGGCTGCCACTCTTTAATATTCATGTGTAGGAAGTTTTTTGCTTCCAAGACATTATTATTTCTGCTAAAATGTATTTTAAAATTAAAATTTTCAATTTTTTTTAACAACACTTCATTGTCATCTTGAACCTATCAAAGTGATAACATCTTATATTGCCTTCATATTATGTTATATTATTATGTACTTACTGAGCTTGTCTCATTTTATAGTTGTTTAAAATTTATAAACTCCAAGCAATGCATGCTTCTTCACTTGGGAATTGCTATGCTAAATTACCATATTTTGAGTTTTATATGTGTTACTCTGAGGATGATCGATCCAAAGCTCTATGGTATTTAAAGGTTTAGTACCAAATGTAATAAATTGAAAAGTATTATAAATAAATAGTAGTAATTGTCATATACATAGTTATGATAGTATGTGAGAAATGTATGGATAGTATTTATGAACACTTAAGAATGATACCTTAATCAATGGATATGAAATGGCATTAAAGTGTATTGGCTATAAATGTATGGATAAAGTAATAATAAAAATGGTAAAGAGTAATTGGGTTTTGATCCTGGAATAAGATATAATATGGAATATGCTAATTAATAATAAGTTTGATGGGGTTCTATTGGTTTATGTGACCTTATGTCTCCCTAAACTCTAATACCATCACTGCCTAGAATTTGGATCATGATAGGCCAAGGCCTGGCCGCTATTATAAGGAGTAGCTAGCACCAGCTAGCCTACCCCGTATGCTTTGCTTTGGCACAGAGATTCCACTAGACGGGACTTAAGCTTTATATATATATGGAGGCGAAGCTGCGTACTATCATTTATCACGAGACCCTTGTGGGTTTCCGGGATGACAATGTCCCTAATCAGGTGTGGGACAAATTTGCTCCAACGGGTAAGAGATTTGATGCCTCAGTCTCTAAGGCATCCCAATTCACCTCTTTTAGTCTGCGTTTTCTTCATTTTCTTCTGATGAAGACCATTTTCAGTAGACGAGACAGTGGCGGGGCTGTGACTAGACAGGAGCTCTTTTATTTGATGTGTATGCATGAGGACAAGCGGTGCAATGTGGCATATTCTCTCATATGGTTTTTTGATGATCAGTGTAAGAGGGGCAAGTCCAGTGCATTGATTAGAGGGATGTATATCACCAAACTCTCTCAGAGTTTGGGTGTCTTTGATGGCTTGCCTCTGATGACACTTGATGGCATGCCTAAGCTAATTGGGTATGCCACCTTGCTGTGAATGGACAAGACAAAGAGCTTCATGCCCACCTTTGCCCCTCCACTAGATCCTGTAGCTCCTGAGGCAGCCTCCATTCCTACTACTGATCCTACTACTCAGCCTCCTGCTGATGCTGGTATTTCAGTTGCCACCGGACCTTCTTCTTCCTCAGCCGTACCCCCTTTCTTTGGTCCAACCCCATTCTGAGATTAGATGTCATATGTGGGGGAGGATGATGTGGATGATAGGAAGCCAACTGAGTTTGAGAGACAGATCTCTCAATTAGAAAGGACCATGGGTGGTCTTCAAGTTCAGCAAAATCGACTCATCACCAACCAATATCAGATCCTGATAATGTTGCAACACTAGCAACAGGCCTTTGAGTTTGAGGCGTAGAGTCGAGCATGGCTTCAACATTCCGTGCTAGATTATTAGGGCGCTCGGGGGTATGTGCCTCTTATCCTTGCACCGCAGCCACGGCTGATATAGCCTCTAATTCAGGTCGAGCTCGATGATGGCGAGGGGAGTGACGACTCCGATGCCGCCATGGATGACTGACCCTTCCCTTTTCATTTTTCTTTTCTTTCTTTTTTTCTTTTATTCTTTTTATATTTTCTACTTCGGATTACTGTACTTATGCTAATTAGGCTTATTTTATTTTATTTCTCTTTTTATGTTTTATTTTTATTTTATTTTTCTTTTTCTTTCTTAGCCTAATGTGGGTCTATAAAGTAGATAATGAAATGGCATGGACTTTGGAACAACCTGATATGGAAATTCAATGACAGGGCAGTTTTTCTATTTCTTTATGCTTCCCTTTACGTGTTTTTCTTTGTATTCATTTTTAAACATATTGGGGACAATGTGTTATTTAAGTATGGGGGAGGGATGTGTATGTACTTATTTGTTTATTCATTTATTCTTTCTGTCTTATTTTGGCTCAAGCGAGCTAAATTATAATAATAGTATGAATTGGAATGATTCCCTTTTTAGCTTATAATTGTTGATTATTTTTCTTTATATACGATAATCTCTCATTGATGTTTGGCTCAGTTGAATTGATCATTTACTAAGGATTAAGTGTGGTAGTCATAATTAGGGAATTAAACTGATGAAATCTGCATTGCTAGAGTTTGAAACTTTAGTTACATTTTTGAGCATATGTTGATTCCTTTATGACTTGAGTTAAGATTAGTGAGATACACTTAATATCTTAGGCTTCTTGGCTATTTTTCTTGAAAAAAAATTTAAAAAATAAATAAAATGAAAAAAAAAGGGTGTAATAAATAGTGCACTATTTGGAGCTTTGAAAAATTTTCTCTATTCCACCAATTTTGACTCTTCTAACATTAGGAAAGTCGAAATTATGAATAGTGCTAGTAGTCATTTGGATTCATGATTCTAGTTGAGTAACTGGGGGTCGGCATCACAAATGTTTACCTTCACGTCAAAAGGCTAGTATGATGATTCAAACAAGTTAGGCTCCCTGAAAAAAAAAAAGTGTGCAATAAAGTTACGTTTGATTGTTAAGTTAATAGAAAATCGAGAGAGTAGTTAGGTGCCTAAGAGAAAACCCTTCATCTCTCACTTTTGTTTCTTTGGAATTGTATGCTCAATCTTTTAACTCTAGAATTTAGATTTCAGGATTGTGAGTTTTATCTTTGCGTCTGAGAGTCTTTGATTTGTAGATCCTTTAATTTGACTGCTGCATTTGAGAATTAGTTGTTGATTATGAGATTCGAGCCTTACTGATTTGGGCATTATTAATCTTGATGTTTTCTTTTGGCTTTAAAGGGGTTGTCCATGTTCTAAACTATTATTGTAATTTAGTTTGCTTGAGGACAAGCAAAACTCAAGTGCGGGGCAATTTAATAAGTGTTGAAAACACTATATTTTGTCCCTTGTTCTTAATGTATTTTATGCCTCCAATTGAGTTTAATCTATTTGTTTTAGTGCTTTCATAGTTCTTTTAGTTAATCTAGTGTCAAAAGATGCCATGATCTGAATATGATCCAGGATGGTGAATGATCCAAGCCAAAATGTTGATTTTTTGAGAAATATGGGTTGCCACGGGTTGAGCCACGGCTGCTATTCTAGCCGTGTTATAAGAGCAAAGAGGAAAATCATCTAGTAGCCTCCCACGGGTGGAGGCACAGCTGGGGTTTCACCCGTGGGAAGTTATGTTTTCTTTGATTCACGTTGCCACGGCTGGAAGTCCAGTCGTGGGTCCAATCGTGCACGTCAGAAAATTCAAAACTATAAAATCATATTTGACAACATTTGAGAGGGGAGAACGGAGCAAATCAACAAGAGAATAAGAAAAGGAAGAAGACATCGAAGATCAGAGATCAAAGAACAGGATTTCTTAGCACTTGATTTATGACTTATTTGAGAAATCTTATTTCTTTAATTCTTTCTTTGGTTTCAATGTGTGATATGAACTACTTCTTTCCAATTCAGGTATTGATGAACCCTAGAACCTTTTGTATAGATTGAATTACTTATTAAATCATTCTTCGATATTGTTTTATCTTTATGAATATTATTACTTAGATTCCAATTAATAATGGCATGCTTATTAGTTGAGGATTGTTTTCATATAATTGATTAGAGATAACTTTATATGAATGGATCACTCATAAAGATTGAGGGTTGATTGGGGCACTAGAGATAGGCTTACAAGACTCCTTTACTGGATAGTTTCTTAAATCCAAAGCATGACCTAATTGAGTTTGCTTGAGAAGAGATTCCTTGCATTCCTTTTGGGAAATAAGGATTTAATTGCTCGAGAGAGATTTTTATCTAATTTCGTGAAACACCAATTCAATTTATGGAATGAATTTAATTGATGTGTAGTTCATGATATACAATTAGGGACTAGGGGGATTCAATACCTGAATGGGCTTTTATTTCTGATTTCATCTCCTTTTTCCTTATTGTTATTTTACTTAATTTATATTTTGATTTAGGTTGAATACAATTATAATCATTTTCATCGACCCTAATTTGATTCACTAAACATTAGCAACATTTTGAGCTAGTACTTACCTAAAGTCTCCAGTGGAACGATAACTCATTCACTACTATATTACTTGTGCGATCTGTATACTTGCAAAGAACGCATCACCCTTACTAAAAGAAAATCATGATATTTTAGGGATGAAGATTTTGAGTCAGACTCAAAAAAGGAAGAAAGTCATGACATTTTTCAAAATTCATATAACAAAAAACCAGTTCTTCAACTAACATCATTTAGCTGTTTTCAAATTCATCTATATATTTCCATAGAATTGACAAAATAAACGAGTAAGAGGAATGCAGAGCAAAAGAGATGGTACAAATGAGTAAAAGGTAAAAAAAATACAAATACAAATAACAAAAGCGTATAAAAGAAAAAATAAAAAAAGCAAGAAAATAAAATTTCAAAAACCAGCGTTAATAAGTAAAATAGAACAAAAAATGGGTATATGTTGTAATTTCCTCTTAATGTTGTCATTTGGCCCAATGTATTTTTTAGGATATAATTCTATGTTTGGTCTTATTGGGCTCAATCCACAATTGCCAACCCAATCATCCATTTAACAATTAATTTCTTAATCCAATTATATATACAAACTAATAACATGATAGGTAAGGGGTACGAAATTTAAATTAGCATTTTTTTTAATTTTGAACATTAAGGAAATTACTACTTCTTAGCATTGGAGTAAATTTGAAATCCTTAAAATTTCAATATGGTTACCGTTATTATTAATAGACAATATTTTTAATTTCCATATTGGATGTAAATGTTTTTCTTGCACAAGACATACGTTTAATTTATGAAATTCAATGTAAAACAATCTTTTTGTTAACTAATTATTGATGAAAAATAGTGTATTAAGGAAACCAAAACACAAAGTAGATATTCTATTCATGATTCAACATTTTTATTTAAATGAATATGTCTGAAATTTTGGGGGCAATAATAGGAAGGTAATAACAACTTCAATGTTGTTAACAATTTCAAACATTCATTTAGCACTTTTGAGGTCAGCTGCAGTAAATTATTATAAAAAAATACTACATTTAATATATGAAATTGTTCATCGTAGTAGTTTTCGTATATATCATGTTACATAAGTACTTTTGCCTCTTAATTTTTTTATTAACAAAGTATATTGTCATAAGTCTTTTCAACATTTTATGCATTATTTTGTCCACGGTTTGACTTATATGATTGTTAACGTATTTATATTTTCCTTTTAGTTCGAACTGCCTACACTTTTAATTGAACATTTAGTTTCATATCAAATACTTTACATTCAAAACAGAGTGTCATCTAAATGTACACGCAAATTTAAGATACAATTTTAGAAAAGATAAATTGTTTCTCATTTACATCAATGTATCAATTTCCTCAAATGAGGAGCCATATCTTATTTCACCAATTGGTTGTCTTTCTGCAACTCGGTAACATATTCCCTCAGCGACTCAATGTCCTTTTCCAAAGCTTTGATTTCATCTTCTATCTCCTCAATTCTTGCAAATACTTGTCCAAATTTTCATAAAGGTTGTAGATCATAGATTATAAATTTTTTGTGCTATGTAGAGTCAGTATAAAAATCAGTACCATCAAATTCATTCTGTCCAATTGTACATTTTGTTTCTAAGCATGTACATTATGACCTTCCAATAGTGTAATGTGTCATGTGATCGTACATTTTTTCTTAATTTAGTCTAGCACATTATTGTATAAATTTTAATTCTTTTTTTCATATTGATAGGATTTCATATGATAGATTATAATAAATATTAACTAGAATTGGTATAAAAATCGATACCATAAACTTCATTCTATCTGGCTGTACATTTAGTTTCCAGGCTAGTACTCTAACACATAATTATATAAATTGTTTGAGTTTTTTCCATATCGATAGGATTTCATATGAATTCATATTGTAATAAATACTAAGTAGAGTTGGTATAAAAACAAGTATCATAAAATTCATTTTGTCCTGCTGTACATTTTGTTTAAAGGCCAGTACATTATGACCTCATAATAGTATAATGTGTCATATGTGTTGACCTAAGTTATTTTAAAACTTAGTCAATCTCTATTTTGATCTTGTCAATCAAATTGAAAGTTATCTAATATTTGTTCAAGTGTTTGTTTAGCAGAATATGTCATATTTATTGATTGAAATTGAAAGAAAATCAAAATCTTTCAAAGTATATTAGATGATGAAATCGCGACCGCGATATGTAATCACTACCAAGAAACTTAAGAAGCCAATTTGATCAATTTCACTCAAAGAGAATCACGACCTTAGTCATGACTGCGACATAGGGCATGATCCTAGATTCGCAACCATGAATTGGTATTTGCGATCGCGATATTCATACTGAGATCCAAACTTACAATGGATAGTTGAAGAACTAACGAGAAGATGCCACGTGTTATCTAGCCATTGTGAATTATGAAGATCGCAGCAGCGAAATGTTAGTCGCAACCGCAGAAATATAGTCGTGACCATAAAAAAGGCTTAGCGATCGCGACCTAGCTCTGACAGTGTATTTAATGCAAGATATTATGGCTGTTGCGAGGATACTTCTTGGAATCTCTTTGTAACGGGAATTTGGAGGGAAGAAGCTATAAATACCCCCTCCAAAGACCCTCACAATGATCCAACAACTTTCATTTAAGTCAAACTCTTGCAATTTTAATTCTCAAAGCCTCATTTAGTTGTTGTAAGAGCATTTATAGCTCAAAGGGTTGAGTGTTAGCCTTAAAAACACATATTGTTGGGTTGAGAGTGAGCCATTAGAAAACTCTTGTATAGGTTTGAGTGTGAGCCTAAGGGAAACACTTGTAAGGGTTGTGTGTGAGCCATTGAAAACACATTGTAAGTTTAGAGTGAGCTTGAATATCCAATTGAAATTAGGGAGTGGACATAGGGTTTGTTAATACCCGAACCACTATAAAACTAATTGTGTTCATTCTCTTTCCCTATCTCTTTCTATCTAATTTTTAATTTCCCACCAATTTAACCCCCCTTCTTGGTGCATAAGGGCAAACAAGTGGCATCAAAGCTTTGTCTCATTCTACAAGCTTAATTATGTGAGAAAAGATTAAAATGGCCAATGAAGGGATGCATCACCTCAAGCCACACTTTGATGGTACTGATTATGCGCAGTGGAAATATATAATGGAGGTATATCTTAATAGTGATGTCATTGATGTATGGGATTGCATAATCAAAGAATGGAAACCTCCATCAAGAAAAGTTGATGATGTTGAAAAATTGGTTTTTAGAGAAGAATGGGTTGATGCACAAAAAAAAGCTAATGGGAAAAATAAGAGAGCCATGGCAATTCTTCTTAGTTCACTCTTAAGAGAAGAATGTGGTATAGTTTGGCATTGTTCAAGTACATTTAGCATTTAGAAATCTTTATAAAACTACCATGATGGAACTAAGCAAGTCAATGAGAAAAAGATTCAGTTGTACAACTGAATATGAGCTCTTCAAGATGAAATCTAATGAAAGTGTCATCGGTATGACAAATAGGCTTTTAGCCCTTGTCACCAACATGAAGAAATTGGGCAAAGTATACACCTTGAATGATATAAACTACAAGATTCTCAAAACTCTCCTAAAGAAGGATTACAGAGCTAGAATTACTAGCATAGAAAAAGCTAATGAGGATCTTGGAAAGGTTCCTACTGATGCCCTCATTAGAAAACTCCTTATCAAAGAAATGTCTCTATTGATAGAGAAGGAAGAGAATCAAGAGAAGAAGAAAAAGAAATCCTTAGCTCTCAAATCCTCCCTCAAAAGCAAAAAGGAATGTGAGAGCTCAAGTGAATCAGAGGAAAGTGAAGATGATGATGATGAAGAACTTGCTATGCTCTCAAAAAGGGTCAAAGACATCATTAAGAGAAGAAACAAAGAAAAGAGGCCCTTTAGGAGATCATCAAATTACAACTCAAACTCAAGCAAAGAAAAGAAAAATGACATTACTTGCTATGAATGTGGCAAGCAAGGTCATATAAAAATAGAATGTTCCAACATCAAAAAGAAAAAGAAATGGGACAAGGAGAAGAAGAAGAAGGGTTTCAAAGCAACATGGGATGATGACTCAAGTGATGAAGAGGAAGAGGATGTTGCAAACTTATGTTTCATGGCCTTAGAGGACTTATCAAATGAGGTAAGCTCTAACTCTTAATCTTGTAATGATATTGACGATGATATGCATGATGAGGATGAACTAAATAAAACTATGAATTTAAAATGCAAAAAGTATAAATTAAAAATGAAATTTTTTAAGAAAAAGCATTCTAAGTTGGAGGAGAATTTTAAAGAATTAGAAAAACTTGTTTTAACCTTGAAAATCTCCAATGTTAGCTTAAAAAGCTCATTGGAGGAAATCACTTCTAAAAACTCCTCTTTTAATTCTTTGTATAAAGAAAACAATGCTTTGAAAATTGAGGTTGAAGAATTAAGAAACTCAATCTCAAAATTTCACAAAGGAAAAGAAGCCTTGGATACTCTTGTCATATCACAAAGGCCACCCCTTGTGAGACATGGTCTTGACTTTGATAGCTCATCTCCATCCATATCCTCACCTACTATGTTCATAAAGGCTATAACTCCTCAAACCTCTAGCATTGAGGTAATTCATAAGGAAGTGAAAACACACACTAAACCTTTAAGTCCCAAAAGGACTCAAAAGGTTACATTAGACTCAAGAGCTAAGCTTCAAAAAGCTAACCATGCATTCATGTATCAAAAAAGGCATGCTCAAAGACATATACAACCACAACATAATACTTGTCCTTGTATGCATTCATATCATAATGTTGTGAAAAGACTAAATTTTTTTGACAAAATGGCTAATAATACCTTCAAGTCAAAATTCAAGTGCCATTATTGTATGAAAGATGGTCATATAAATGTATTTTGTTATATAAGGAAGGCTTAACTCAAGCTTGAGGACCCTTCCATGGCTAACCCCTAAGGACCCAAGTATATTTGGGTACCTAAAATAAGATGATTAATCTTTTCTTATAGGTGTGTCTCAAATCCACTACCAAGGAGAATAAATGGCATGTAGATAGTGGATGTTCAAGACATATAACCGAAAATGCAAGTCTCTTCACAAATTTGAAAGAAAAGAGAGGTGGAAACATCACATTTGGTAACAATGCCAAAGGTAAGATAATTGGCATTGGCACCATTGGTAAGAATAATTTTTCTCTCATTGAAAATGTTCTTTTAGTTGGTGGTTTAAAATTTAACTTGCTTAGTGTAAGTCAATTATGTGATAGGGGTAATAAAGTCACCTTTGACTCTAAAGCATGCATTGTCACTACTTTAGTTAATGACAATGTAGTGTTTAAGGGTGAAAGGGAGGGCAATACCTACATGATTGACTTGGATGATTTGGCTAACCAAGATGTTAAGTGTTTCATATCTATTAGCAATGAATCTTGGCTTTGGCATGGAAGGCTTGGACATGTAAGCATGGAACTTCTTCATAATCTTTGTAAGGATGAGCTTATTGAAGTACTTCCAAAGATCAAATTCTCAAATGACAAGACATGTGGACCTTGTCAAATGGGAAAGCAACGCAAGTCATCCTACAAATTAAAAAATATTGTAAGTACTTCTAGACCCCTTCAACTTATTCATATGGATTTGTTTGGACCTAGTAAAGTTGCTAGTTTAGGTGGAAAAATGTATGCCTATGTGCTTGTTTATGACTACTCTAGATTTACTTGGATTAGTTCCTTGACTTATAAGAGTGATGCTTTTGATGCATTCAAAAGTTTTGCAAAAAGAGTTCAAAATGAGAAAGGCTATTTCATTTCCACAATTAGAAGTGATCATGGAAAAGAATTTGAAAATGAATTTTTTCAAAATGAATTTTTTGAAAATTTTTGCATTAAACATGGAAATTTGCATAATTTTTCCTCCCCTAGAACACCTCAACAAAATGGTCTTATAGAAAGGAAAAATATAACCTTAATTGAAATGGCTAGAACTATGCTTAACAAGTATGCTCTACCAACTTACTTTTGGGCGGAAGCCGTTAATACTTCATGCTACATTTCAAATAGAGTTTTTAAAAGACCCATTTTGAATAAAACCTCTTATGAGTTATGGAATGGAAGAAAGCCCAAGATTTCATATCTTAGAGTTTTTGGTTGCAAGTGCTATATATTAAATACCAAGGATAACCTTAGAAAATTTGCTTCGAAAACTAATGAAGGCATTTTCTTAGGATATTCCACCATTAGTAAAGCTTATAGAGTCTTTAACAAAAAGACTATGGTAATTGAAAAGTCTATGAATGTTTTATTTGATGAATCTAGTAAACTTAATCTTAGGAAAAGTAGTGTTCTTGATGATCTTGTAGGTGAATTTGAAAAGCTTGGATTGGATCAAGATGAGACTCCAAAAGATGTTGAAGACCAAGTGGAAAACTAACAAAATCATGAGGATAAATCAAATCCATAAGAGGAAGATGTTCAAGAACTTCATAAGGAGTGGAGATACCCTAAGAATCATCCCATGGAGCAAATCGTAAGTGATCCATCTAAGGGTAATTTGCCAAGTGTATGACTAGGGAATTTGAGATGAGCGTGATGGGTGAGCTCAAATTCTTCTTAGGAATACAAATGAAGCAATGCAAACATGGCATCTTCATCAACCAATCCAAATATACAAGAGAGCTTCTCAAGAAGTTTGGCATGGGTGGTTGCAAAATTAGCAAGACTCCAATGAGCACATTAACTAATCTTGACAAAGATGAAAAGGGTAAGTCCATAGATGAGAAGAAATATTAAGGTATGATCGATTCTCTTTTCTACCTTACGACATCTAGACCTTATATAATGTATAGTGTTTGTCTGTGTGCACGTTTTCAATCTTGTCCTAAAGAATCTCATTTGCATGCGGTTAAAAGAATTTTGAAGTATTTACATGGCACATTGCATTTAGGGCTTTGGTATCCTAGAAAATTTTCTTTTACAATAATTAGTTTTTCGGATGGGGATTATGCCAGTAGTTTGCTTGATAGAAAAAGCACTTTTGAAACTTGTCATTTTCTTGGTGAATGTTTAGTTTTATGATTTAGCAAGAAATAAGTTTCGGTAGCCTTGTCCACTATCGAAGCGGAATATGTGGCAGCGGGTTATTGTTGCACTCAAGTTCTTTGGATGAAAGAACAACTCAAGGACTATAGTCAAGTGATTGATCACATTCCTATCAAATGTGATAACACAAGTGCCATAAATCTTTCCAAAAATGCCATCCAACATTCTAGGAGTAAGCATAAAGACATTAGGCATCATTTTTTGAGAGATCATATGCAAAATGGTGATGTTGTATTAGAATTTATTGATACAATTAACTAACTTGCTGATATTTTCACAAAACCCCTAAATGAAGAAAGATTAAATTTCATAAAAAGGGAAATTAACATGTTTGATGGGAGCTCATTGCTTTAGATTTTCAAAATTACATAAAGTTTTTTATTTGCATCAAAATTTTATGCATGTTATGACATTTATCTTTCATATTTTACTCTGTTAAAAATCTTGAATTGAGGTGACTCTTAAGTCAATTAAATTTAAATTTTTTTTTACCTTATGTCATTTGGTTGCATGTTGGTTGCTTTATGGTTGATTTTGGTATATTTGATCCAAATTGCTTGAAATTTATTTTCAATAATTTGTTATATCATAGTTTGTTGAATATATAATTGTATCTATTTTGATCTTGAACTATAATGCCAATTGTGTTGCATATATCTTTCCTCAAAAGTTTTCAAAAATTTTTATTTTTTTAAAATTCGTGTTCGATATAGATAAATCATGGTCGCAAAATTTAAAATAATAGCCATTATCTTTTAGCCCCTTAGTCCTGCTCGCGATATGTAAATCCCAAACGCAACTTTTGAATTTTTCAAAAATCGCAGTCACGACTAGGCAGTCGTGGTCACGACTCAAAGTTTTGCATCATTCAAAACTAGCTATTTTTCAACAGACATTTTTGCATTTAATTAAAAAACTAGCCATTTTCTAACCATTTTTCACCTATTTTTTGCCTATAAATACCCCACTATTTCAATTTTTACCCATCTTCTAACTCTCTAAACTCCTTCCTACTTAAAATTCTACTACTTTCAAACTTTCTTCCAACTTTTCTCTCTTTCAAGATTTATTTTCTTCATCTTTTCGAAATCTTCTCCATCAATGGCTTTAAGAAGACCTTCCAGAAAAGGGAAAGAGGTCCAAACTTCCTAACAACCCTCTCCTCTTGAACTCATGAGGGGAATTACCTAAGAGGAAAAACAAAATTTCCTTAGAATCTAAGACAAAACCATCCTACCCTTCAAAATACCTTCCTTAGTGTGTCTCACAACTTTAGGAATTGAGGATAGCATCATTGGCTACCTCAAAAATCTAGAATCGGGAAAGTTTTTTTTTTATTTTATTTTATGAAGATGGGTATGATGAGCTAACTAAGGAATTCCTTGCCACCCTAGATGTCCATAAAAAACTTCATCCTACCCGTGGCCATTAGACCATCGATTTCTGATTTTTTGGTCACCTCTATGAGCTTTCCCTTGGTGATCTTGCTAACATCTTTGGTCTCCAAATTAAGGGTGCCTACACCATCAATGAATTCTCCCTTGAACTCAACTCTTTTTGGACCGAAATTTCCATTGAAACCAAATTTAATCCAAAATCCTCCATTACCAAACACATCAAGACACTTTCTCTTTGGCTTCTTCATAGGATTGTCACCCTCACCATAAATGCTAGAAGGGATGGAAATGAAAAGGTTTCCCAAAGAGATCTTTTCTTCCTCTATGGTCTTGTTAAGGGAAAACCAATCCAAACCACTAGGTTTTTAGTAGACCAATTTCTTCACCTTTCTTAAACAAAAAAAATGCACTGTTCTACTCTCTTCCCACATGTCTATAATAGCCAAACATGTTAGGGCTCTTACTCCACCCAACATAGCTATTCTCCAAAGACCAATCAAAAAATCCCTTATTGACTTTCAATATATGATCAATGCCAAGGCATTGAGAGAAAAAGAAGGGAAATATGAATATACCTTTGGAGATATTGCAGTACAAGAGAGAATTAAAAAAAGGCCAAGAGTGGTGGTAGGTGAATTTAGTTAAGCTTAAGAAAAGGAACCCTAAATAGCATCCATTATCCCTCCATCTCAACTTCAAGATGAGACCAATAAACTTCTTCATAAAGTCTTGAAGAGACTTTCCCTTTTTCATAAAGTCTTGAAGAGACTTTCCCTTCCATACCATATTCACTAAGACATATTTGATATGCAATGTCATATGGGTCTTCATCAATTTAACTTACAAGATTGGGAATTTAGTGAAGAAGAGGATGAGACACAAGAAAAGGCCCCTCATCAAGAAGAAGAGGAACCTAAAGATGGAGGAGATGCTTCTTAGATTTTCTTTTTCAAATTTCTTCTTTCTTTTGTTTATTTTTCTTGGTTTCAAATTTTCTTCCTTATGTTTTTCACGCATTATAATGTGGCATTAACCAATTTCAAATTAATGCAATTATCTATTTTCTCTATTTTTATCTTGTTTATTCTTTGTTTTGTTCCCTTTGCAATATATTTTTCTCTATTTCTTTTTAATATTGCCAATGGGGGACAAACATAGAACTTAGATAAACTTAAATAAACATCACTTGATTATAACTTTGAGAATATGTTCTCCACTTTATATTTTTTTGTCATTTGTTTCATAAATTGAGGGGGAGAACTATTGATGAATTGAATGTTATTTTACATTGAACTTCTATTTTATATTTAAGTTCAATTTGATTGTTATAATAAAAAAGGGGGAAATTATTGACCTAAGTTATTTCAAAACTTAGTCAATCTCTATTTTGATCTTGTCAATCAAATTGAAAGCTATCTAATGTTTGTTCAAGTATTTATTTTGCAGAATATATCATATTTATTGATTGAAATTGAAAGGAAATCAAAATCTTTCAAAGTATATTGGATTGCTACTGAATCATGATCAAGATGATGAAATCGCGACTGCGACCATGAAATCACGATCACGACTATGTAATCGCAACCAAAAAATTTAAGAAGCCAATTTGATCAATTTCACTCAAAGCGAAATTGCGACCTCAATCACAACCACGACCAAGGACACGATCCTGGATTCGCGACCGCGATATTCATACTAAGATCTAAGCTTGCAACGGATAGTTGAAGAAACAACAAGAAGATGCCACGTGTTATCTAGCCATTGTGAATTATGAAGATTGCGACCATGAAATGTTAGTTGCAACCGTGAAAAAGGCTTAGCGATCGCGACCCAACTCTGATAGTGTATTTAATGCAAGATGTTGTGGCTATTGTAAGGATCCTTCTTGGTATCTCTTTATAACAAGAATGATTCAACAGCTTTCATTTAAGCCAAACTCTTGCAATTTTATTTCTCAAAGCCTTTACCTCTTAATTGTTATCATTTAGTTGTTGTAAAAGCATTGATAGCTCAAAAGGTTGAGTGTTAACCTTGAAAACACATATTGTTGGGTTGAGAGTAAGCCATTAGAAAACTCTTATATAGGTTTGAGTGTGAGCCTAAGGGAAACACTTGTAAAGGTTGTGTGTGAGCCATTGAAAACACATTGTAAGTTTGGAGTGAGTTTGAAACTCCTTGTAAGCATCATCTAGTAGTAGAATACCCAATTAAGATTGGGGAGTGGACGTAGGGTTCATTAATACCCGAACCACTATAAAACTGATTGTGTTCATTCTCTTTCCCTATCTCTTTCTATCTAATTTTTAATTTTCCACCAATTCAAGCCCCCTTCTTGGTGCAAAAGGGCAAACAATATAGATCATATATTTTATCTTAATTTAGTCTAACACATAATTGTATAAATTTTTTGAGATTTTTTCCATATTGATAGGATTTATATGAATTTAAATTGTAATAAATATTAACTAGAGTTAGTATAAAAATCAATACCATAAAATTCATTCCTTTCTATTGTATATTTTGTTTTTAGGCCAATACATTATGACCTTCAAATAGTATAATATGTCATGTAAATTATACATTTTATCTTAATTTAGTCTAAAACATTATTGTATAAACTTTTGATTTTTTTTTTCATATCGATAGCATTTCATATGAATTCAGATCGCAATAAATATTTACTAGAATTAGTATGATAATTGGTACCATAAAATTCATTCTGTCCTACTATATATTTTATTTATGAGCCTGTACATTATGACCTTTGAATAGTATAACGTGTGTAGATTGTACATTTTATCTTAATTTAGTTTTATATATTAGCTTAGTTTCATACTTTCTTTAAATTTTATTTTCGGTCCACTCTAACTTAACTTTCTCTAGTGCTCTATGATTTGTCTATCTTTTGACAAATTCATTTTTTTTGTATTTATCATAATAATATTCTCTATCGAATATTTAATTCATTTTATATATTTTTCATAAATGAATTATTTTTACAATAAGCAATATTGATATGCCATTTTTTTATGTTTAAAATTATTTTATTACTAGGGAAAAGCTTGAAAAAATTTAAAAGAACAAAATTAATTACAAAATTAATTTATGTTAATACAAAATAATTTATCATTACAAAAAAAAAGGTTAAATACTTGGATGATTTATAATTCAATATATAAATTATACATAAAATTAAGTTATAAAAATATTTAATTATTTATAAAATTGTGCTAACTTTATTTTCTTTTAAAAGTTTTTCTTTTTTTTCCCATTATATGTGTGATGACCCAAACCTAAAGGTATATGATCGGCACTAAAGAACATGAAAGTATAAGGCTTTTGAAACTCGTAGTAAGCTTGACTAGACATTGAGCAGTAAATCTACAATATTAATCACATCAAATAAAGTGGAATCTTATGTTTTCCAACTATTAATAATTATAAAAAGCTTTTTTTTAACTAAATAATAATATGGAGTTCTAAAGTTGAAAACTTATTTACTATACAAAAAATAAAGAACGGGCAATTATGAAGGAGGAAATGCAGTGCTAATCTTCAATATTATGCTCATCTTCATCCGATTCTACTACTAATTAAGCCTAGAAAATATTGAACAAAAATGTGCATTCTACTTTATGAGATTATATAAATTAATTTAGCATGCATGAACCTTAAGTCTAAATTAATTTAGCATGCATGAACCTTAAGTCTAAATGTAAGATCACATTACATATAAATCATCCAATACATCATAATCATACATTATGGAAATAGTTTGTGAATCCAATCCCCATCTAAACCATTACTAATAGGGAGCTAACCCTCTCCCTTGGCTCTCTTAAATTCCAACTAATAGCCACAGTTGGACCAGCTCGAACTAGGCCAATTTCTCTTATCCATAACATATAGCCACAATCAAACCAACTAAAATTAGGCCAACTGAAGGAATGGTGGAGCCAAATGCAGCCAAAGGAAGGTGGTGAGGTGAAATTTCAAATATTTTAAAATTTCACTTCACCCAATTTTGGTCCAAAATTCATTGAAGCAATTAATTAATTTGTGTGTAAAACACATATGCATATAAAGAAGAAGGAAGAGTAATCATATTACATCTTGTAGGTTTTGTGAACCCTCAAAATTACACCTCTAGTCTACCATCTTTCAATTATGAACCCACAGAATTAAACTGAGCTCGAATCAAAACTGAAACGGACTCGAAACGGACGAAAAAGCAGGAGACAGATTGAACCAGTCGGCCAACGTGCAAAAGGCATGCCGCCTCTCTAGGCGGCACGTCGGCCGTGCTGCCTCATAGGGGGCACAAAATATGTGCCAGTATCATGGGCGGCACACTCAATATGCCGCTTGAATGTCTGGTGTGTCTCTGCTGCCGCTGATGACCTGTCGATGCCGTCGTCGTACTGCCAGTGCCCTCCTCAGTAGCTTTATAAATAGAGCCTCATTCAGGTTCATTGGACACAAATTCCAAGGCAAAAATTCTCTCTAATACTGATATACTTGTTGCTTTTAAGTTCTATTTGAAATTTGATACAAAAGAGCTGTTGTTTCAATTTCAATTTTGATTTACATTCATTATGCTATTTTGCTAATCTTTTGTTGTTAAGATTCAGATTCCAAGGATTTTGAATCCAAGGTGGAGCTAAGATCCAGAGCTAAGCTTGTTCCATTCATCCGAAAATCAAGGAAAGCAAAGGTATAATTCTTTTTGTCCATTTTCAAAATTCTAAACTTAGATCTAGAATTCTCTTTAGGTCTAAAACAGAAAGGATCTAAAATTTATTAATTTAAGAATCAGAATTAAATTAATAAACAAACCAACACTTCTTTCTAAAATCCTTCCTTCACAAGAAGGAAGAACTGCGTGGGGTTTGATTCCTATTCAATAGGATACGTAGGCTGCCATTCTGAAAGGGCATCAACTCTAAAATCTTTTTGTTAACATTTTTCCCTTTTACTTTGATTTATTTATATTAATCTTTTATTTCTTATTCCGTGTTAACTTAGTTGAGGAATGTGTGCTTTTCATAGTACCCATAAGGGCTAGAGGAAAGGATCCTCTTTATTTTAATTGTTTTGATATTGTAATAATTAAGTAGGATTTATTTTAATCCTGCTTATTTATCTATTTGACATTCCATCTTATCATATATATCTATTTCATGCATCATTGTATTCCTATTCATACATAAATGAAAATTCCTTTTAAAGAGTTATTTTGCTCTTTTTAGCCAAATGAAAGAAAATTATATTTTCTCACTTGAGTAATTACCAAAACCTTATCCCTGAGCCCTCTTTGGTCACTCGCGGATTAGTGCTTTTCCGTTGGGACAAAAATCAAAATATTTTTAGAGTCAATCAATTTGGGTTTTCTTTAATTTTCCCAATTAAAAAAAGTAAATTAAAGTAGCGACTCCCTTTCATAACTTCAAAATCACAAAAAAAAAAAAAAAAAAAAAAAAGAAACAAAACAATTTTCTGAGCTCACAGTGAGTTCCAATTATGGAGTTTCTCCTGAAGAGCATTTCGATTGCTCAGCGGATCGGATCGGTACTCGGGCGAGACCTCACAATTGGCGACTCCACTGGGGATCTAAAATCCTTTTTTCAAATGAAAGATAAAGTGGATTACTTTTGGTAAAATATCAAGTTTGGCTTTAAATAAAAAATAACTCTGTCATGCATCACTACATCAGACTCCTAGTCCACAAAAGCCTAGCTTCTAGGAAAACAAAGGATAGAAAGTAACATCGAGTGGGCAACCTTCTTTAGGTCTACTTGCTGATAGTGAAATCATCTAGCCCATGACATATCCTCTAATCCTTTTAGAGGTGTAACGAGTATGCACGTACCATTTGACCCACGCGAGGCTCCTTGTCTCACATGTGGTTAGGTATATCGCATCTCTAGTGTGATGGGTTCCCTCCAAACCACCTTAACCCTCTCATGTAATAACTCATAGAACCTTCCTTTAGGATTGGATGCACCATAATACTAGAACTTGGTATGTCATTGTCATGAAACCTTTTTATTCATACATGCATGCATGCATAAGCCTTACAAATTTGGAGAGTTTTAACCTCACTTAAACACTGCTAGTCCCAATCACAAACCCATTTCAACTTATGGTTCCAATCAAAATATGATATATTCCATGATCTTTATTCCCTACCTAAGCTAGAAACTGACTCAGCTTTATCTCTTTATCCAAAGGTTGACAAGATATCTATTACCGGAGATGAGATCACTGCTACTAGAGCTGATGAAATTTTTGATGAGCTTCTTACTAAACTCTCTGAACAACAAGAGACCCTAATGAAGAGGCAGGAAGGCCTTTTCCAAGATATGTTAAAAGCCCAAAGGAGGGCTATCATGGAGGATGTCCGTACCATGCTGGAGCAAGCCTCCCTGGCTCAAAATCCAACTGACCCAAAATCGTTCAAAGCAGACCCGAAACCTGCCTTCTATCCTATCTATGTATCCACTTCTAGAGTTGAATCCAAAGATAAAGAACCTATAAACACCAACATCATCCCACCATTACCTATCCCGTCACCCGAGTACCTTAAAAATAACTCGCCTTTTCAACTAGTGACTCTATAACCATTAAATCTCACCTCTACTTTCACTTTCCGACCCGCGGATCCTTTCCAAGGGAAGGAAGTCAATCTTGAGATAAAAGCCTGCATGGAGAAAATGGAGCACATGGAGAAAATGTTGTTGGGCATGAAAAAGAAAGAGGATCTGGTTGATATGGGTTGCTTAAGTTTGTTCCCTAATACAAGAGTTCCTCCCAAATTCAAGATGCCTGAGTTTGACAAGTTTGACGGGACTACCTGCCCTAAGACTCATCTTAAGGTATATGTGGGGGCCATGCATCCTTTGAGTGTGGATAATGAATTCCTATCCCAATTATTTCAACATTCACTGATCAGTACAGTTGTGAAATTGTTTGTAGACTTGGATATCTCCAAAAAATGGACCTGGGATGACATCTGCAATATCTTTGTCTAATAGTATCACTACAACATCGAGGTCGATATAACAAGAAGAGACCTCAAGACCACCAAGCAATCTGCAAAGGAATCCTTATCTTTGTTCCTTACGAGGTGGAGGAAAAAGGCTTCCCAAGTGGTGAATCGGCCACCTGAAAATGAACAAATTAACATAATTATCAAGAATCTTCTACCAGTTTACCAAGAAAGGCTACAGACTCAATACTTGCCTTCCTTCAAAGCCCTTATTGCTACTACTTCAAAAATTAAAGACTTGATTCAGAATGGTCAGATTAAAGAAGAGTCTGTATCAGGGTCAAGATATAAAAAGCTAACTCATCAGGGTAATGTGACTTCCTCAATGAATCAGAAAGGGGGGAAGTTAATGCTCTAACTATCAAGAAGCCTATCAAGATTGAAAAGAGGCAGTTTTCTGATCTAGGGGGTGTACCTGTGAGTATTATCCTTAAAAAGCTGCTTGAGGGAAACATGGTGAAACCTTTTGAGCCAAAACCAGTCCCTAATCTATTGCCAAAAAATTACAATCCAAACGAGAGGTGTGATTACCATCAAGGACCTGGGCATAAAACAGATGTGTGCAAGGCCCTTAGACATAGAATTCAGGATCTTATTGATTCCAATGACATAATACCACCAAAAGCCCAACCCAATATCAATACCAACCCTTTACCCAACCACACAGTCAATGCCATAAATAATTATAAGGGAGTTGACCCTGTCTCCTTGATTGAGTCAAATCCTGATTATTACTGTGTCCTGGACCTCACTAACCTAGTTGAGGAAATTGATGCCATCACTAAAAGTGGCAGAATCATCCAGAGCCAACCTGGCCCAAACACTCAACCTATCCAACCCATTCCTACACCTGTTAACAAATTGAAAAGGATTCTTAAACCAGATGAAGATCCCATTCTCAAACAACTCAAGAAAACACAAGCTAACATATCAATTTGATATTTGATCCAGTCCTCATATTCTCACTGCCAAGCTCTTTACAAGAGCTTATATAGGAAAAGGCACATACATTATCACATATTCCTTTAAAAGGAAACACATCGCTTATACACATAGTTCTTGATTTATAATTCATGAATCAGGTTGCAATTTAGCAAGGGTTCAATTTGGCAAGTTTGCAGAAATCACACTTATAACATATAGTGAGTGAAGGCTATTGCTCTACCACTCGAACACATTGAGGAGAGGTGGCCTTATACCAAATTCCAACTCTTATCACATAGAAGGCATGAAGCTGGTCAGGCCCCATGGCTAGAACCGCCCCTTTCTAGCTGAGGTAGATACACTACCCCTATCCATCGGGTTAAGACCATGTACACAGGTTCCAATGATTACCCGCATCAGCACGAGGATTCTGCATAAAGGGTAAAAGGTACCATAGCTAGAGCTATTGGTAAACATAATTAACAATATCACATAAGGCAACAATATCATGTATTTCAATAACAATAGTGGTTTAGCTTTCAAACAAAAGATACAATGCTAGTGTAGTTCCAGAAAGAATACAAGTTAGGGTGTTAATCACAAGAATTTCTCATTGGATAACAAAATAGTTTTGGAACAAATGTCCTTTGGCAACCTAAGCTTGATAAAGAAATCATATAATAATATTTAAAATGGAAAGAACTTAGGTTTCAAAGATCACAAAGGATCACATAACAATATATCACATTATCACATCCCAACCTTAGAGACATGACGGTCGTAGAATATGGGGAGACATAAGGTCACCCACGTCAGTAGAACCCACTTATACTTATACAAATACTGCCTAGGATCTTACCAAACCTCTTACGATAACTTATTCAAAAAATTTAGATGAATACCTTAAATTGCAAAAGTCTAAAATAAATCATTTCACATAAAATCCATGAGGAAAATAATATATATCAATAAGTATCAATCAACATTCCCAAAGCATCTAATGACAAGACTTCATAAAATAGTATTACTGATAACTTAGATAAGGAATTCCCCAAGCAAAGTAGAATGCTTGAGCCATCACCTTGCCTCCTCACATTTGCTCACCTGGAACCACACAAGGAAAAAGGGGTGAGATAGATGATCTCAATGAGTAAACAATAGGGATTGTACAATAACACATATCACTTAGAAAGGCTCATAGCTCATAACTTATAGTTCATGATTCATAGTTTGTAGTTTAGAAAGGTTCACAGAAATCACACTTATAACACATAGAGTGAAGGCTACTGCCATAATCACTCGAACATATAGAGTGAAGGCTATTGCCATAATCATGCAAACACATAACACATAGAGTGAAGGCTATTGCCATAATCACTCCTACACATAGCCGATAATTACTCGCATCGGTACAAGGATCATATAGCCTATGATTACTCGCATCAGTACGAGGAGCACATAGTCGATGATTACCCGCATCGGTATGAGGAGCGCATAGCCAATGATTACCCACATCGGTATAAGGAGCACATAGCCGATGATTACTCGTATCGATACGAGAAGCACATAGCCAATGATTACTCACATCAGTATGAGGATTTCTGCATAAAGGGTAAAAAGTACCATAGCTAAAGCTAATGGTAATCACAATTAACAATATCACATAAGGCAACAATAACATGTATTCCAATAACAATGGTGGTTTAGCTTTCAAGCAAAAGATACAATGATAGTGTAGTTCCAGAAAGAGTATAAGTTAGGGTGTTGATCACCAGAATTTCTCATTTGGATAACAAAATAGTTTTGGACCAAATGTCCCTTGGCAACCTAAGCTTGTCACAGAAATCATATAATAATATTTAGAATAGAAAGAACCTAGGTTTCAAAGATCAAGAAGGCTCACATAACAATATATCACATTCTTATAACACAACATAATATTGTTCACACTTATAACATAAATATGGCGATTACTCACCTTGGGGTTCCTTTGCTCCTAGTACACGCAGTCCCTTTGCACCTCTAAAGCTCCTCAAACTCTAACATAATATTTGATTTAATACTTAGTATTTATTTACTCATGATGCTCCTATCCCATAACTACCCATGCACATATAGCATACACATTAGAGTTCACATATAGGTGTACTCATCACTTGCACATAACATATTGACTTTAAAAGTCTTGCATACTTAGGCCTTATAGGCTCACATGAAAATACATTGCAATCACATTAATACCTTTTTAAGGTCATCACAATATTATTACTTCAATATCATTTCACTTTAACAATTATCTTAATTCACTTTACACTTCCATACATGTCAACTTAACATTTAACCTTTCAAGCATCATGCTTAACTCTTATGATCCCTTTCACTTTATCAATTCATAAACATATGTTCATCCTCAAGTCATCATAACTTCTAGTTCCAAATTTCCCAATCACATTTGCATTCTAATCACAATATAAGGTTAAGATACCTTAAGTATACCAAAATGCATTTAAGCTTATCTAGGATCATACCTTCCACTAACATGCAATTTGATCATTTATTATATATACATACATGTCAATATTCATCAAAACACATCACCTAAAAATTATAAACATTGGGACAAAAATGTTTATATAGGCCGAATGCATCACCAAGGTAGCAATTAACTTCTTTTTTTTGCACTTCCCATCTATTTCGGAAATATGTCAAAACATGGTTTGAACCAAGATTTTTTATGTAAACACAACAAAAATCATTTTAGAATTTAAATTCATAAGAATTGGCCACATATGGTGTTGTTTATACATAAAAATTCAACTTTTGAATTATAGAGCACAAAACCATGAGTTTTCTTATTTTTGGTATTTTCCAGTCATTTCAGAAATATGCAAAGAGGTTGCTTAAACTATTATTTTTCATTCAATCATAGCAAATATCAGTTTAGAACACATCCATACATGATTCGGTAGCCATTGATGGGATTTATACAAAAAAATTCTAAGTTTAAAGGCTTAGGTGAAAAATCATGAGTTTTCGCGTTTTCTGCGCTTTTCGTTTATTTCAGCGATAAACAGACACATGATTCAAATCATTATTTTTCATCAGAACAAAACAAATATCATATTAGAACACTTCCTCATATAAATTATTAGCCATATGTCCATTCAATAACAAAATTTTCCAACTTCCAAGTTCTAACACAAAAACCTTGAATTCCTTTGTTTTTTGAAACTTTTCGGTCATCGCAGAAATATACAGAAATATTATTTAATCCAATATTTTCCATCAAAACAAATCAAAAATTAGTTTATAAATCAACCATACACAAATTGCCCCTGCCCCCCCCCCCCCCCCCCATGATGTTTATGCATAAAAATTGTGATTTTAAGTTTTAGAATTCACCTTTGGAGAAATCTAGCGGAAAGAATCGTGTTTTCGGTATAAAATAGATTTTCTCTCCCAAAACTCACCCAAACAAAATTAAATCTGTAAAATCAGTAATCAACCAGTTCAAAATAATTTTTCCATAATTTATTTTATAGAAATTAGTTTAGAAATCGAAAGAGAAGAAAAACTTACGATTACGGTCAAGAAATCGCGAAATGGAAAGGTGTTTTCTTAATTTTGGTTGAGAGAAATATTTTGAGAGAATCTTTCTGCCAAGATATAGAAACATGGAGTGATGGCTACTGGAATGAGAGTGCTGGCCGAAATTTTCATTATATATTATGATTTGGGGTGCAATTTCCAAGTTTGCCCTTAATGAGCTAGGTTAGGAGTGTTTTAGTGTAGTGGGCTTTTAGGTATTTGGGCTTTTTATTTAATTTAGGGGCTAATTATGGGTAAGTAAAAATAAAATATTTTTCTTATTATTTTCATTAAAATTTCCCCAAAATATTTGTTAAAAAACATTTAAAAAATACTCACAAAATTATTTTATGCTTAAAAATTGCCTTTTTACATGAAAATTCATTTTACGAAAAATAAATTATTTTATGCTAATGCATTTTATTCAAATCATTTATTTCATAATAATAATTCATATTAGGCATATTAAAATTAATTTAACATGCCCCAAACTCATAAATCATGTCACACATGAATTTTCATACAGTCACACAATTTATCACAATAAGCCTAAATTCAAATAATTTGTCACTAAAACTCCTAGGGTAGATGTGGGTTGTTACATTCTCCCCCCTTAAAAGAAATTCGTCCTTGATTTTCCAAATCTAATAGCACAACATACTTTACTTAACTTCTCCTTCACGCTTCTGCTGCGCCACTCAAACCCAATATCTAACTTCAATTACCTTATCAAATACAGTAAGGCACTTACTCATAATCTATCAAAAAGAATCGCATTGATAAACTTTTAGCTTAAGCTACACCTATGTTAATCTCTTGTCTAAACAATTCTTAAAACTAATCCTTAATAATTTTGTATCCATTTAACCTTAAACAAAAGTAATAGAACCTTTAATTTCACCTTTAGTCAAATATAATCCCAAGCATTGTTTTTCCTTATATCTCTATTATTATTAACATCTATACTAACACCTTAATCACCACTTCCATTCATTATTTATCACATTATTCATATAAGAATCTAATAGAAAATTCCAAATTAATAACTCCAATTGATATTTAATAATTATTACTTAATCTATTATAACCTCAATAAATATTTTCGTGTTTAATACCTTACTAACATTACGATTTCTACACTCCCATCATTCATCAATTAAAACATATTTAAACTTAACAAACATTCCTATATATATCATATCCCAAACGAACTTGCATTCTATTAATTTACGACCCCAAATAAGCTTCTCGTAACTATTTCAAACTTACTCTCTTTTTGTATAATATATACATCATTATCATGATTTAATTACCTAATGCCTCGAAATTTTATACATTTAGCTCGTAATATCATCTAACTTTAGATTTTCCACTTACATCTTGCTATATTTCACATTCCTAATCATTTAACTTATCCATATTAAAATAATAAACCTTCTAACACTATTGCTATTCAATAAAATCTTTATGCATCTCTTATATCTTTCCAAATCTATGCCATTCAAGGTTATCTTAATAAAAATTCTTTCCGTACTAAGAATCACTACCAAAATTTTTCCAGTAACCTCAATTGAACATTATAGTATCAACACCTTTAAACATTTCTCATCTAGAGGACACAAATCCCTTTTAGGTATATTCAAAACTTTTTAAATTTTCCAAAACTGTGTAGCATCATGCTTATCCTTTTACCATCATTACAAGTCTGAGAATACTTATCCTTTTATGTCTCCCCCTCCTAAAAGAAATTCATCCTGGAATTTCAATACTTACTCCTATGTTCTTAAAAATTGGGGATACTTCTGCTGCATCCCTTCCTCAGCTTCCTAAGTATATTCATTCATTCCATGATTACGCTAGTAGACCTTAGTCACAAGTATCTCCTTGATACACAAATCTCTCCCCATCCTTAGTTTAAAATTCTACTTGTTTGTCTATATAGTCAGAATAAGCTCCATACTCATATAGCCAATCCATTACTATGATCATATGGAATTCTAGGACACCAAGTTCTAACAACTCCATAGGAAGTTTCTATCCATCAATGTCTACCTCATAATCCTCAAACATATACTTCACCTACCTCATACTGTAAACTTATGTATATGTAATGTAACTGATTTGTTTTATTCTCCTATTGGTCATTACTAAATATCAATTCTCCTATTTTGGCCTCAAACACAATTATCATTTAATAACTCCATACATTTCTTATATCAAACCATTGTTAAATGTAAGCATTTTATGCTTCATAACATTATACCTATTAGTCATTAATCTAAATTGGATCAATACTTAGTCCACTTCTCCTTCCAATCCACTTAACCCCATTATCAAATTATCATACTTAGCATGCCTTTAACATGAGCACCCATCATATAATATCACATCACGGGACACATATCAACTAGCATGAATCATATATCATAGCACATACAATGTATCCTAGTCATGTAACACATATCCTATAGTATAATGAGCTCTCCTATCATATTTAAAGTTAATCATCTCTTAAGCAATAGAAGATCAAACCCAAGTCAACTAGCTAATTAGTCATATAATATCATTCACGTCATGTAAGTCCTATGTCACTAGTCTAACAGTTACCTACTATTAAAGGAAATCTCAGTTGTGTCTCTTATCCTTGGCTCCTTGCTCTTGAGGTTGAGATGGTTCAAGTGGTGGAGGTGTCGAGGTCACATTTCCCAAATCTATCATCCGTGGGTAGTCTTTAATGAAATGACCTTGCTATCCACATTTCAGACATGCACCAGAGACTTTTCAGCAAACTCTAAAATGTTTCTTGCCACAATGGTCGCAGGTCCTAGGCGAAGATTCCTTTCGCGAACCTTCTCCTCCTTCTCTATGTTGGCCTTCCCGATCTTTGCCCTTGTACTTAACCTTTTGTTCATGTTCAGTATGCTCATGTCTCTCAGCTTTATATCTCTTTTCCATTATCTTGGCCTTATTTATCAGTTTAGCTAAGGTTGAGAATTCAGTTGTTGCCAATGAGTTGAATAGTGGTGTGATCAATCCTCTTAGGAAGCAGTTGACGCAGCTAGCTTCAGTAGGAATGATGTTGACAACAAACCTGCTAAGTAGATTGAAATCTTTAGCATATTCCGATACCGACATTCCAGGCCTTTACTTTAGCTGCTCGAACTGCAGTGCTCTATCTTGCCTTTCACCTTCAGGCAAGAATTGATCTATCACCTCTTGCTTAAATTATGCCCACGTGGGTGGGTCAGGTCCATACAATCATTCCTCAATATTTCTCTCATACCAATACCAAGCCTCCTTCTTGAGTTGGAGTCCTACCAACTCAATTAGCCGGGCATCTGAGCAAGATAATCGACATACTAGCTTGTCTACCTCATCTAAG